>JALIGW010000017.1:6315863-6633363 GCA_023053685.1 Diadophis punctatus similis
AGGTGAGGGTGAAGGTTCTTTCTCCGAGCTTGTGGGGTGGTTTCCAAACATTTTCGTTGCCAGGCCTAGGTAACATCTTCAGTGGAGTTTAGGGCACTCCACTGAGATGTTACCTAGCTGGTAAGAAACATTTGGAAACCAACCCCACAAGCTCGGAGACGACCTCTCACCCTCATACCCTTAAATCTTCTCATTCCACTCTTGAGTTTCAGCAGGTTTCATCAATGCCTACTAAATTATATTGGTCTTCCTATACTTAACCCTTCTAATTCTTCTTGTTTGTCTCCATAACTTTCTCTTCTGATTCCACCCATGAGTTCGTTTTATGATCAATGTTAGCAGTCACAGAATACAGTTATGCTAACAATGGTAGTTGTAATATACAGTATGTATCTCTAATGCATTGACTCAATCTATTTCCAGTCCAGGCAGCCTCCAGTTAAATTCATGTGTAAGTTCATTTCATTCTGCTTCTGTCACTATTCAGTTTCTGACCCTCCCTTCAAATAGATTTTATGTCCAACTGCACATTTCAAATAATATGTCACCTTTTTCTTTGAGCAGTGTACTTTGACATAACATATTAGGGAAAATTAAACTTAGTGGATAACATTATTTCTAATAGATGGAAATGGATTGGATCCACTCATATAAGAATTTGGAAAGATCAAATTTTTCTTCCCCCGTGGTCTTCATTCAGTGACCTATTCCTATCAAATGAAATTAATTATTTTATAGCAATGAATGAAGCATTACAGTGACATAAACCTAAGTTTTGAGTGATTGGTTATGCAGCAACTCACAGCTTTGAATTCTTGCTCCGTGAAATTCCAACCGGATGAGTAGCAGCCATTAATTTTGTTACTTAACATTGGCTTTAATTAACGGCATAATCATCATTTCTGAAGAAATACTTGTATTAAATTAAGTTCACCTCTCATATTCAATTTAGCACATCTGAATTATGGCTGGTCAGTTCCCATTAAATTAATAAGGGTTGCTATGTCAGATTTTATTCCTGCAGGATGCTACGATGCCTGACATAATAAGAAGCATGTTATGTATTCTCGCATGATTTGCCGCATTGGGGTTTTTTTTTTGCTTCAAAATGGGAGCATAGTAATTCCACCCCCACCTCCCTTCACCTATTAATAAAATAAGTTTAGGATAACTTTGGAAAATCCAGCAATTATAACAATTTATTGAAAAATAATTATCCAAAGATTGCTTTGTTTTAAATGAATAAAATTCTCTCTGATGTAATCTAAACATGTTTTCTATATCTCCTTTGCTTGAACCCTTTATATAAAGATTGTGCTATTAGAATAATTGACTCCCATTATATATACTTGTTTAAAGTGGTTTGAAGCTTGAGAAGGGTTGTTTAGGTTTTCCCCTACATCAGAGATCTTCAAACTTGGCGACTTGTTGGACTTGTGGACTTCAACTCTCTGAATTCCCCAGCCAGCCATGTTGAAGTCCACAAGTCTTAAAGTTGCCAAGTTTGGAGATGCCCGCCCTACACCAATATCCTCCGCTTGAGTAACATCTATCTGACTAGGACTCAAGGGTCTCCTTCAACTGTGACAAAGCAATTGCAACTAATCCCATTGATATAAGAAATGCCACTGAAAAACAGCATCACCCTCTTAGCGCCAGTAACTACAACCAAACACTTCCAGTAATGGATGATAAGTCTTTAATATCACTAGCTGGGAATTTCAGCCCATTCCTTTTTCGGGAACTGTGTCAATTCAATAACAGAATGTTGTAGGGCAAACTTCCAATTTCACTTGTTGGCTCAACATTTTGTGGGGTTTGCGACTGGACTTTGAGTTGGCCATTCCAGAATGTTGAACTTGTTTTTCCTGAGCCAACCTCTTCTTGGTTACCTTTTACGTATGGAATCATTATCTCTCTGCCTCACCCACTTCCATTTCAGTTGATGGACGAGAGACCTGATATTTTCCTGTGAAATTCTTCAATACAAAGCAGAATTAATCTTACTTCTTTCAATGGTGGCAAATCATCCAGTCCTGAGGTAGCAGATCATAGCAATAGCACTTAGACTTATATACCGCTTCATAGGGCTTTACAGCCCTCTCTAAGCGGTTTACAGAGTTCAGCATATTGCCCCCAACAATCTGGGTCCTCATTTTACCCACCTCGGAAGGATGGAAGGCTGAGTCAACCTTGAGCCGGTGAGATTTGAACAGCTGAACTGCTGAACTAGCAATCAGCTGAATGTCGCAGTGCTGCTTTTAACCACTGCGCCACCACGGCCCAAGCCATGACACTCCTTGCTTGACAATTGGTTCAAAGTTCTTATTATAGAATGTGATGTTTGTCTTCCACTGTGTAAAAAGATGAAATAAAGGTATAAAGAGAATAAGAGCCACTTTGGTCCAGTGGTTAAGGCACCAGGCTAGAAAGCAGAGACTGAGAATTCTAGTCCCACCTTAGCCATGAAACTCAGCTGGGTGATTTTGGACCAGTCACTCTCTGAGTGACTGGTCCAACAAAGGATTGCTGTTATGGGGAAAATAGGAAGATGTGTTGGATATGTTCAAGACTTTGAGTTATTTGTAAAACGAATAAGGTCAGAATACAAATTAATAAATGAATGAATGTACATATACATATAGCCTTCCAAATAAAGGTAGTCCTCAGCTCACGAGCAGTTGCTTAGTGACTGTTAAAAGTTATAGCAGACTCCCTGAAGGGTACTTACTGTCAGACCTGTCCCCGCTTAGACATTTCGGAAAGAAAGACCCTGGACTACATTTGGTTGAAGTAAACTTAGTAAAATTAAGTGGTTGCAGCAAAAGTAAAGCTAGATCTGAGTATTCCCGTGCAAAGGTTACACTTTACTCCCTATTCCCTGCCCCTTCCCACTGGACCAGTCCATCGGTGTCCAATAGGGTGCCTTGAAGATGTTTTGGGAATGGTTCGGAACTTGGTGCCTCTCAATCCAGTTTTACATTCAGTTCCCAGGCCAGGTCTCCTTGGAGGCTGGTTATTCCGACTTGGCACGTCTGGTTCTTGTCAATAGGTCTCCCCTCCCACTGCTTGTCTTCTCATTCCTAGGCCGTTATTACCCCAAATTCATTTCTCCCTTCCTTACAATTTATGGCAGGATGCCAGCAAAGCAAAAAAAGCTGGAGATGGCAGGCCTGACATTTACAAACCAGTTCCAAAGTGCTGAGTCTGTCTTCCTTCTAGTGATCACTTGACTGCATTTCAGGTATTGAGCAACTGGCCTACATTGATGGCCATTTGCAGCATCCCGCAGTAATATGACCATAATTTATGATGTTTTTGCTGAAAAACAGTGTTTACTTCAGGTTTTGGCAAAAATGTGCATAGCAAGCAATGAGTTTGCTTAATGACCACAGTATTTACTTAAGATTGTAGATTCATTTAACAGCTATGGTGATTTGCTTAATGACTGCCACAAGAAAGGTTATAAAATCAGGTAGATCACATGATGACCTACATTATGACCATCACGACTTACAACCATAATGGGCAGGTTCCGTTATAGTGGTAAGCTGAGAACTACCTGTATCCACTTTGGATCCATCTTTCAAGATTCAACATTAGTAGATCCTTCTTGCCACTGATGTTCTTTAGCAATAGCACTTAGACTTATATACTGCTTCACAGTGCTTTTACAGCCCTCTCTAAGCGATTTACAGAGTCAACATATTGCCCCCAACAATCTGGATCTTATTTTATCGACCTCAGAAGGATGGAAGGCTGAGTCAACCTTGAGCCTGGTGAGATTCGATCTGCCAAATTGCAGTCAGCTGGCAGTCAGCAGAAGTAGCCTGCAGTACTGCACTCTAACCGCTGCACCACTGACGTTCTTTAGTAAGCAATTGTCTCTGCAATGCTACTCTTCTTTGAATTCCACCTTTATCCAGTGCTTTTCTGATCATAGATCATCGAACATTGGTTTTAGAAAAAGAAAAATAAGTTTACAGATTCCTAGATATCTTTCTTGTTTGTTTGTTTGTTAGTTTGTTTTTTCATTTGTTTGTTTGTCCTCTTGGACAATATTATGCTGTGCTCTTGTAGCGATTTTACAGGACTACCACCCTTGGGAACATTCAGTATTGTCCTAAATCTCCATTTTTTAAAAGCAATGTTTCTGGCACTAGACCCAGAAATTTAGGTATCTGTAATTTTTTGAGACAGAAAGAGACAGAGATTTTGCCAAATACATATAATGTTTATGGGGAGAATTTTTTTTATAATGAAGGTACCTACAAATTTTAAGGCCATACTGTTTAATAAAGTCTCCCACAATTGAACAATTACTTTTTCACGTTGTACGATTGTGTGAAATGGATGAAGCAAGAACCAAAGGTTGGTGTTATTCATTCACTGAGGCGCCTTTTGTGTATCAGCAGAACTGACGTGAAGCTCTGATAATGTTTAGGGACAAAGATATACAAACATTTAGAGAAGTGTCAAAAAAAATTTTTCTCAGAACAATATGTGCCGGTGAGTTCAGCAATAGAGGAAAGCTGGTAACAAATGTTCCACCACCGATACTTTGGGATGGAGATAAACGGCCTGCGTGTAAATCAATTCATTTACTGTCAAACTGGGTCAAAAAAATATACTCCAGCCCATAGGTTATCGTGAAACATTAGGCTCCCAGCATGCAGCTCAGCAACACATCAGCTCCAATGACTGAAATACGTTTTGCCAGCATTGTATAGAAAATAATTTTCTGCTACCTGAAATTATGAGATCTTGTAATCCATGTAGTCAGAAGACATAATTGAGGAGTAGTTAAGTATCTTCTGAGTTGACAAGAGCCAGTTTTAAGGATATAAATGATTCATTTTGAGAAAACATATCTACCCAGAACAGTACTTTGGACCTTTGACAATGGGAGATGGTTCTAAAGTGGCATTCTAAAGTGGATGGCAAGGGTATTACTAGACCTCCTGGCTATTCTGCTTTTATACATTAAAGTCTTTGCAAACTAAGTGTCTTGAACTGGGCAAAATTCCTACTGCTTGTTCACATATTTGGACTCGGCAAAGGTCATAAGCTCTTGAAGTGAGAAGAAATACCAGGGTGAAGAATGAGGATTCTCCATAAATTGCAGCAACACTATCCTCATGTCACAGAAGCATCCATTTCTACCCCAAATGGTACATTGAGGTCTGAATGCTGAATAATAAGATTTGATGTGAACAGACTTTAAGCTGCTAGAAGGCTTGTGTGGATACTTAGGCAAAGTTGGGAATAGACCTCCAATTAAGGCTGAGAGAGGGCAAGCAATTCTCTTTCTGCAACAGCTCCAGAAATATCCTCAGCAGGCTAGTGAGAAGCAAGGGCATTGATCCTCATCTTCCAGACCACTAAAGAAGATCTCTACAATCAATGTCAACGACTACTTCAGCTTCAACAACAACAATACACGAGCACACAACAGATACAAACTCAAAGTGAACCACTCCAAACTTGACTGTAGAAAATATGACTTTAGCAAATAGAGTGGTTAATGCCTTAACTCACTACCTGACTCTGTGGTTTCGTCACCAAACCCCCAAAACGTGTCCACTGTTGACCTCACCCGATTCCTAAGAGGTCAGAAAGGGGCGTGCATAAGCGCACCAGCGTGGCTACGGTCCCAGTCCTAATGTTCCCTTTTATTAGTACCCATCTTATGTATATAAACAATGTTATATCTATGTATATCACCAATACGTACTTGACAAAACAAACAAATAAATAAAATAAAATAAATGGATTTGGGTTAACCTGAGCAACATTTCTTGAGAGCATGGTTTGGGGTAAATGGAAGAGTGTAACGTATTCTCTTCCTTCACTCAGCTCAAAGCAACCGGAAGCTTTCATTGATTTCTCTGAGGGCAGTAAAATTCTCTGCTAGTACTAGAGAATCCTATGGTTTTTTCATTTCTTTTGCATGTCCCCTGTTCCAACACTACCTCTACTTGTCCGATCGGAAACAAATTTTAGATCTGTTTTGTGCACTTAAAAATATACAACTGTAGGACAAGGTTGCCTTTTATATTTCATGAGTGTAAATTAAATTAATTATGAGAGGTGCACATACAGTAGTTTAAAACATCCATATATTTTTCATGCAGGTCTCTGGCATCTCCAGGTAAGACAGCAATTTCTTAAAGCCATGTTCAGCTCCTGTACTTGTACTTCCATGTACTGTCCCTAGCAACAATCCAGAAGGAGATGCTACTGGCCTGTCATGAGCATCTCCAGCAACGACTGAAAGATTCCTCTCTGAAACCAAAGCGTTGTGCCAATAATTTTCAACCTTATTGGACTATCTTTTTTTTTTACTTTATGTGTTGCATAAGCCTAGCTTTTTTTAAAACTATACTTCATGACTTTTTATGTTCTATGACTCAAGTTACTTATTATTTGCTAAATATATTCATACGCTGTTTCCTTTGTTGACACATCTTGAGAAATTCACAATAAAAAGAGCAATAAAATATTTAATAAACAGCCCACTAAACTTAATTTAAAATTCATTTTTAAAATGTCTTTATTTTTTTAAAAAAAAATGGGCTGGGGAAAAGAAAAACAAAGCTAGCATTTTTACTTGGAAGTTCTAACAAGGAGAAGAACTATTCTCCAAAGCATCTGAGGGTAGAACAAGAAGCAATGGGTGGAAACTAGAATAGAATAGAATAGAATAGAATAGAATAGAATAGAATAGAATAGAATAGAATAGAATAGAATAGAATAGAATAGAATAGAATAGAATAGAATTCTTTATTGGCCAAGTGTGATTGGACACACAAGGAATTTGTCTTTGGTGCATATGCTCTCAGTGTACATAAAAGAAAAGATACATTTGTCAAGAATGGTTGTCATAGGGTTCAAGTAAGCAATCAGGAAACAATCAATATTAATATAAATCGTAAGGATACAAGCAACAAGTTACAGTCATACAGTCATAAGCGGGAGGAGATGGGTGATAGGAACGATGAGAAAAACTAATAGTAATAGTAATGCAGCCTAGTGAATAGTTTGACAGTGGTGAGGGAATTATTTGTTTAGCAGAGTGATGGCAT
The DNA here is from genome assembly GCA_023053685.1 of Diadophis punctatus similis. Taxonomy (NCBI): domain Eukaryota; kingdom Metazoa; phylum Chordata; class Lepidosauria; order Squamata; family Dipsadidae; genus Diadophis; species Diadophis punctatus. Next base: position 6,322,949 of record JALIGW010000017.1, read on the forward strand.
TCGGGGAAAAACTGTTCTTGTGTCTAGTTGTCTTGGTGTGCAGTGCTCTATAGCGACGTTTTGAGGGTAGGAGTTGAAACAATTTATGTCCAGGATGTGAGGGATAATGAAGGAGAGAAGCAACTTAGAACTAAGGAGAAATTTCCTGACAGTTAGAACAATTAATCCGTGGAACAGCTTGCCTCCAGAAGTTGTGAATGCTCCAACACTGGAAGTTTTTAAGAAGATGTTGGATAACCATTTGTCTAAAGTGGTGTAGGGTTTCCTGCCTAAGCAGGGGGTTGGACTAGAAGACCTCCAAGGTCCCTTGTTATTCCTATTCTATTCTATTCTATTCTATTCTATTCTATTCTAGTCTAGTCTAGTCTAGTCTAGTCTATTCTAGTCTAGTCTAGTCTAGTCTAGTCTAGTCTAGTCTAGTCTAGTCTAGTCTAGTCTAGTCTAAGAAGGGCCTTTTAACCCTCGCCTAAAGGATAGCAGAGTGATGCCTCCCAAACGAGACCTATTTTGACTGTTCGGTTTGCCATTCCTGTCCTTTGTGCCCTTGATTTATTTGCTGGTTTCCACGACTGCCTGAATTGGGAGACTCTGGGTGGTTGTATAAAGAAGCAGGAAACCAAAACCTACACAAGAGTACACACTGTTAGTGGTTTTCTGAGAACCCACTTAAGTATGAGACTTTGGAAAAAGTTCAGAGAAGAGTAACTAAGATGATCAAAGGCCTGGAGACTAAAACATATGAAGAATGGCTGCAGCATTTGGGTTTGGCTAGTCTAAAGAAAAGAAGAATTAGGGGAGACATGATAGCAGTATTCCAGTATTTGAGGGGCTGCTACAAAGAAGAGGGGGTCAACCTATTCTCCAAAGCATCTAAAGGCAGGACAAGAAACAATGGTTGGAAACTAATCAAGGAGAGAAGCAACCTGGAATTAAGGAGAAACTTCATAACAGTGAGGACAATTAACCAGTGGAAGAAGCTTGCCACCAGAAATCGTAGACGCTCCATCATGGGATGTTTTTAAGAAGAGTCTAGACAGTCACTTATCTGAAATGGTATAGGTTCTCCTGCTTGAGCAGGGGGCTGGACTAGAAGACCTCCAAGGTCCCTTCCAGCTCATTCATTCTATTCTATTCTAAATGTTGGCGAGAAGAGTGTTGCCTCTCCCACCACAGAGAAGTCCCATCCAGAAGCTGCCACCAAAAGATATATAGCCCTTAGAAGCGTGTTGAAGCTTCTTTTCCCTGATGATTTCAGAGACAACCAGGTCTATAATAGGAAAAGTGATTGGACGGATAGTTTATTTTGGCTTACTTAACAAATCATGATTAAAACAATCTTGATATAGCATGTGAGTCTCGTCAATGTAAGCCAGCTTCCCAATATTCCTGCCTCTATCCCAGGGGCGGGTTGCTCTCTTACCTCGCTACTGGAGCTCTGCGTGCGCATCGCCACGTTTGGTGCGCATGCTTGCTATGCGCACCTCGCACAATTTTGCTTATGCGCATGCGCATAAACAAAAAAGCCCAAAAATACAGCACCGGAGCAGCCACGCCCAAATATCACCATCTGCTGGCCGCTACCGGTACTGTAGAGTGGGCCGCACCAGTAGGAACCCACTACTGCTCTATCCCAATATCACTTCTGTCTTCATATTCATGCTGCAAGTTAAAAATGCTTAAAGCTTCTGGATTGTAATAGTTATCACTGATTGCTTGGTACATTCTGCAAAGTTAGCTTTTCTTGGCCAAATAGACTCATTTGGATGTCATTAAGGGAACTGTCTTCGGGGCATTCTTTATTTTGAGTTGCATTTATTGTACAATATTTTACATAAATTGGAAACCATTACTTCCGCAATTCCTTCCTTGATACCCAGAAGTCAGAAAATATCCACTATGATTGCTACCATTACTTTTTAAAGCAATCTAGCAACAACCCATAACAGCTTCCTTTCAATTTTTTTTCCTGTTCAAAAAAAATTCTACTAGGTAACTGTACTAAAATCTTCAGTAGATTCCTTATTACAGGCAATGACTGTATGAATGAATGAATTAATTGGGTGAGTGTATCAATCAAACTGCTGTACACCAACATACTACATGACAAAATTTGGCCACGCTTAAAAAGGTAGAATGGGACATGGTGGCTCAGTGGCTAAGACGCTGAGCTTGTCAGTTGAACGGTCAGTAATTCAGTGGTTCGAATCCCTAGTGCTGTGTAATGGAGTGAGCTCCTTTTACTTGTCCCAGCTTCTGCCAACCTAACAGTTCGAAAGCACGTAGAAATGCAAGTAGAAAAATAGGGACCACCTTTGGTGGGAAGATAACAGCGTTCCACGCTCCTTTGGCATTTAGTCATGCTGGCCACATGACCACAGAGACGTCTTCGGACAGCGCTGGCTCTTCGGCTTTGAAATGGAGATGAGCACTGCCCCCTAGAGTCGGGAACAACTAGCACATATGTGCGAAGGGAACCTTTACCTTTAAAGAGGTAGAATTACTTGAGCCTGAAAGTAAGAGTTGTAAATAGGTCAGATTAACCTAATTCACACTTCCTTCATAATGTTTCCTGCTGTACTGCTTTTCAATTGCTAAACTCTCTGTTTAAGGGCACTTGAAGCAAACATTTGCATTTGTATACGTATATATTTCTTTTATGAAAACGCAGGAGAGGTTTCCTGGCTGCCTTGTGATGACATCAACAGGTTCTGCCACTTGCCAGCCTTGGAGAATCTGAAACGGATGTTGGGTCTGTACCAGGGGCGGGTTCCTAATTTTTTTACTACCACTCTGTGGGCGTGGCTTATTTTGTGGGTGTGGCTTGTCAGCCATGTGACCGGATGGGCATAGGCCTCGGGAGCTTGGCAGCGGCCGGAGAAGCAGGGGGGGCATTGTCCACCCGCAATGCAGCCCCCCGCAGTGGGAGCAGCAAGACCGTGGCAGCAATTCTTCTAGGAGGCTCTGTCCAGCCTGAATGCTTCTCCCCATTCGATGATCCTAGGCTCCTGCCGCCCGTTCCCCCTCCCCTCAGCAGCTCGAGAAGCCTCGAACGTGCAAAAATGCCTGGGATCATCACTGCGCATTCGTGGCTTCTCGGACTGCTGAAGGGAGGGGAATGGAGATAGCTCCTGCCGCCTGTTCTTTCAGCGTCTCACACGCTCCCTCAGCCATCCTCCCCTGCTTGTATTCACTGTGGGGTAGGAAGGCAGTGCATGTGAAGTGCCGGAAGCTCGGCTTCTGGGCATGTGCAGAAGAAAATTAAAAAATATATATTTTTTTTAAATGGCGGGCCCAGCCACCGGCAACCGACCGCACTGGTACTGTGACATCACCAGCAGGCCGCTACCAGTGCTATAGAGTGGACCGCACTGGTAGGAACCCACCACTGGTCTGTACTCAGAAATTGCTTAACTGGATTGTAAGACACTTTTTATATTTGTGTGTGCCTTGGGTTTGTGGTTAGGTTGAGTGGATTCTTGACAACTTGTAATAAATAACCTTGAAGCTATAAATTACAACTCTTTTGATGCTACTCATATCTGTTCAGAAATAAGTCCTGTTGATTGCAATGGGATTTGCTCCTGGTTAAATGTATGCAGAAGTGTAGTCTCAATGCCTTTAATCATAACATGCCAGAATCATCAGTTACCAGATGTCATGTTACACAACCCTCTATTTAAAAACGATCATTATATATTAATTCACCGTTCTTTTGAAACTTTTGTAAAAAAATATTTATAACATAAATTATTATATGACAACAATTTACAACACAAATGTGGTAAGCGTCCCAGAGTCGTTTTGATATGAGATGGACGGAAAATAAATTTAATAAATAAAAATTGTCAACTTTAAATGTCTTTTATAAGTTGAATACATATAATGCCGAATTAAAACATGGAAATAAATACAAATTAAAATCCAAATATTCGTTCAACTATGATAAGTGGCAATGTGATACTGAGCTTGAGTTTTGTTAACAATAATTTGTTGAAGTAGACCAAGCTTGGTTGAGTTGAGTCAATCCTCTCAAACCCAATCACATCATATCATATCATATATGAAACATATTGTTCCAGATTGCCTACAACATCTGCTCTCTGGTTCCATAGAACAGGGGTGTCAAACTTGATTTCATTGAGGGCTGCATCAGGGTTGTGTTTTACCTCAGAGAGGCAAGTGGGTGTGGCCAGCTCGACATCCTGCAGCCTGTGCGTGGTCCTTCCGGGCTCTCTTTTTGGCTGTGATGGCCTCCTGCAGCCCTCTGCCAGCGAAAACAGAACCCAGGAGTATCAGAGGCGATAATTAATCTCACAAAGGAGAAATAGATCTTTTCCTGGACATCAGACATTAGAAAAGAAACCGCAGTTTAAGAGTCTTAGTAAAAATGTTTATTTCGGTACAAAATAATAAATTCTCATTATTCTACATCTCTGATATAAAAATAGGTCTTGCTTCAATGGAAGCCAGGAACAGAAGGAGGGAATGGAATGTACACATGCGTACAAGAACATATCAATCACGTGCTCAGGAATAAACCATTATATTGAATAGGGATGCATCTCCCTGCATATACATATAACAGGCAATAAAAAATCACTGCGTGACAAGGAGGGCCACATGCAGCCCTCCAAAGCTCTGTTTTCATTGGCAGAGGCACCATGGGCCGGTCCTTCACTGTTACCAGGGCGACTCCACGGGCCAGATCTAAGCACCCTGTGGGCCGCATCCGGCCTGTGGGCCTTGAGTTTTACACCCCTGCCATAGAAGGTCTATGAAGCTATGATCACTGGGACAGTTGAATTAGACATCCAAGTATATGTTTACTTCTCTTCTGTCATGTTTTCATCATACTCTAAATAATAATAAATAATAATAATAATAGATTGATGCAGTGTGTGTACTATGTTGTATTAGAGTAAATTGATTTGGCATACACATTTAGTGACTATTTAAAGTTACAACGCCAATGAAAAAAAGTGACTTGTGACTGTTTTCACACTGACACCTTTTGCAGCATCCCCATGGTCATGTGATCAAAATTTGGATGTTTGGCAACTGATTCATATTGATGACGGTTGCTGTTTCCCGGGGTTATAGGATCATCTTTTGTGGCCTTCCGACAAGCAAAGTCAATGAGGAAGCCAGATTCCCTTAACAAGCATGTTACTAACTGAACAACTTGCAATGATTCACTTAACAACTCTGGCAAGAAAGGTCATAAAATTAAGGTGAAACTCCCTGAATAACTTTCTCACTTAGTATCAGAAATGCTGGGTTCAGTTATGGTCATAAACCAAGGACTACGTGAATTTAACACAGCTCTTACCGGCTGTACATTTTATGCTGTTTAAAAATAAAATGTATGATTGTTATATATTAAAAAAGCTATTAAACAATCTGTCCTTTTTTTACTTTTTTTCCCTTTCTGCCTGAATACATTCTTCAGAAGGGCATATGTGCTTTTTGACCCTGTCAAAATATTCACAAAGTATAGTGTCTGTCAGCTTTATATTATGTATTATCAACATATAAGTAAGTGAATAATTACAACCCCCCTCTTGGTTGCAATTTTGTAGCCATTTTTATAGAGGTTAACTTTTCACAAACTGTTAAGATACATTGTCAAAGATCTTCTTTTAGCTCTTCTTTCTTACACCATGCATCTGAAATATTAATAGACGCATAAAACTGAAACAGATGCCTACAAATTAAAATGAGATTTTTTTTTCTCTTACAAGATTAACAAGACATTTTATCTCAATGACATGCAATTCTGTCTTAAATAAATATCTCTTTGACCTTCTGGCCTGGAGGTCTATGAACATCCATGCAATATTCATAAAAGTTTTGCTATTAAAAATCATACAGTTTTTTAGCAAGTTAGCTGAGCAGAGTGAACAAATGAAAGTGGAATCACCCAGAGGACCAAAGGGGCATTCCCCGGGGAACTGGCATCAGGAGGTCAAAAGAAATTTTTGCTCTAAAGCAGAGTTTCTCAATCTTGGCAACTTTGAGACATGTGAACTGAAGTCCACATATCTTAAAGCTGGAAAGGTTGGCAAATCCTGCTCTAAAGTATTCAAGGTGATAGATGTGGAGCCACAGTGCTTAATCAAGGAGTGGTCTCAGGCACCTATACATAATGATGATGATGTTCGTCCATCATATTCGAAGAGGACCTTGACATCTAACAGGTTGTGGGCTGTCCACAATGTGTCCGCAGGTGGCTGGTAAGGTCTATACGGGCACGAAACATTCTGCCATATGTTGGGCAGACATGTGTGGGCACTGTTGTGGCTTGCCCACGTCCCGTGCAGCTGGTTGAGGATCCGGAGGACCTAGAGCCACTCATGGCGCGGCACTATCACCCTGTGTACCTGGCACCTGAGTCTGACAGTGATGAGGATTCAGTGCCAGAGGAGCAAGACCAGCCAGGGCCTTCTGCACCTTCTCAGCTGGTGCAGAGTGAGTCCTCAGAGGAGGAGGAGCCTCTGCTGGATGCGAGGGTTCGCAGAGCAGCCAGCAGAAGGGATCGGCTTTACAGCCGGAGGTCTCCTCGCAGGTAAAGCTGAGGGTTAATGGGCTATGCCCTCAGGCTATTTAAGTTCTGGAGCACGCCTGAATTATTGCTGGAAGCAACATCTGTGTTTTGCGAGCACTTCAGAGTCCTTTTGTATCAGAGTTCCTGCTTTGAGTCCTGTGTTTGGAAATAGCCCCATATGATAATAAGAACCTTTCGTTATTTTACATTTCCAACATTGTGCTGAAAGTTTTCTGTCCGTTTTTGCTAATCTTGTTGGCAGAAAGTGTCACCTGTAAAACATTTTATATAAATTTTCTTTATAAGCTGTAGCCAAAGTTAATTTTCTGTTCCTATCCCATAATTCTTGCCATTTGTCCAAATTGTATCCAAAATTTTGAGCCCAAATAACCATCTTTTATTTGACTTGTTCTTCTGCCATTTTATATTCTAATAAGTATTGATAGATTTTCTTTATCACCCTTTCATCTGGTCTCCAGAAGTTTTCATTGCTCCATCACTGGAGGATTTAAAGAAGAAACTGGAATTTGTCTGGAATTGTATAAGGCCTCCTGCTTGGGCAGGGGTTTGGACTAGAAGACTTCCAAGGTTCCTTCCAACCTTATTATTCTATGTTCTATGTATAGTTTTACATTTTAGTGCTTATACTTCGAGCCCAGTCCTCACTGATTGTTCCATATTACAGTTTTTGTTTAGTCTTATTTTGGGATTGCAATAATAAAATGTATGATTTGCTCCACCTCAGCTTCAATCACATCATTCAGCCACCACGTTTAATTTGACTGTATCATATGGTCACCTCTGATAAAAAGAGCTTTTCTTTTTTTTCCGTATCTATCAGCCAGTTTGGAAAAGGGACTGGCCTGAGATAGGCAGCATAAATTTTCTCACTTACAGTTCAATGATTTTTCTTCTGTAACATGACAGGACATTGCTCATTTCACGTAGACTGCAAGTATATCTACCATTTAATACTTACCTAAGAATGTGTTACAGTTGGTTAGTGTAGAGTTTCAAAGAATAATTTGTACCGTCTTCAGTCCTTAGTTTCTTGTAAGTTTAATTTAAGATATGCTTTTTGAAAGGTCAAAAGTAACAGATTTCCTTTCCCTTTTCTCCCCCCCCCCCCACAATTGGATATGGTCAGACACAGGATGCATGAACATGTGCTAAAATCTGCTTTGCAATTCCTCAAAAGTTTTATTCTCTCATGAAAGAGGCTTTCGTTTTTCTATCTGATGCTCAAGGGGCTTTTGAATTTTTCTCCACATTTCCCTCATTGGTGTTTTTGAGCTTTGATAATTGTTGAAAATGCCAGCGGATGCTCCTGCTGGCATCTATACACCTTTCTGTTGCTCCAAAGTCTTCCAGCTACCCATATTTCCTCAGTCAGAAGAAATCCCATGCAAGGAAGTCCATAATGAAGTCTTTCAGGGTGTGGTCCGCAAGGTGTGGTCAAAAACTATGAAGATAGTGCCGGACATGTCAGATTATTCATGAACTGGGAGAGCAGGGGTGAAATCCTCCCGGTTCACTCTTACCTGTCGGTTGCCGCAGAGCCTTTGGAGCTGGTGGTGTTTGCGGCGCGGGGCTGCCCCCGCCCTCTTCCCCCGCCCGCCTGGATGCTGCCATTTGAGTTCTTTTGCCCTTTGCGCATGAGCAAAGCATTCTGCATGTGCAGAGGGCAAAAGAATGCAAATGGCGGCGTCCAGGCAGGTGGGGGAAGCGGGCGGGGGCAGCCCCGCGCCTCGAACGCCACCAGCTCCAAAGGCTCTGCGGCGACCGACAGGTAAGAGCAAACCGGGAGGATTTCACCCCTGTGGGAGAGCCAATGGTAACAAGGTCAGCCAATGAATAGACATAGCAACTAAGTCAGCCAATGAGAGCTAAACACATCTGAGTCTGTGCAGAGAATCGAAACTGAAGCTAGAAGGCTGGGCGTGGCTCAGTCCATTCTGAACTCTGAAATGAAACTAACTGTTCTCTCCTGCCTGTCTGTTTGCTTGTAACTGCTTGAAGAAGAATCTACATTGGTATTGTATGTATATTCTTGTATATAAAGACGTTTCTTATTTAAATGAATCCTGCTGCATCAGTCTGCCTGGGTGTGCTTTCTGGATTTAATTGTCTGCAACAAACTCTGATAGAACATGATGTGATTGAAGCTCCTCCTACTTTACATGCATCACAAACTCCATTGTGATGCAACAAAAAACAGGTGGAGCTTCAGCTATATTGAGAAAAGTAGATACGTCTAACCTAATGAAGACAATGACTGGAGGTGATATGATAGTAGTCTTCCAGTATCTGAGGGGCTGTCAAAGAGAAGAGGAAGTCAACTTATTCTCCAAAGCACCTGAGGGCAGGACAAGAAGTAACGGGTAGAAAATCATTAAACAAAAGCTCCAACCAAGAACAAAGGAGAAATTTCCTAATAGTGAGAACAATTAATCAGCCGAATCTCACAGCCACCGATGTCATTGCTACGGAAATCCAAGGGGATTGCTAAACCCCGGAGAAATGATTGTAGAAAGAAAACCAGCAGTGGCACATACTCCTTTACTATATCAGTAATACGTTCTGCCCATGAGGATTTCAATAACATTCTCTTCCCCTTTGAGAAGCATTTCTAAAATGAATTTCCTGCTACAAAAAGCCAATGAAAATTTGTAGAAAAAATGTAAAGTTTTTTCCCCCCATAGGACTGAACTACAGTGCTGGCACTTTAGGTTTTGTAGCATAAATCAATTATAAAAAATGCATCAGACCAGCTTGCTTTTCCCATGCTGTTTCTCCTTAGTGAGCATCAGGGATTTATCGTGCCAACTTACCCGAGAGGAATGAGATGGCCCTGGACATCATCATGTTTGAAATTCATGACCACAAAGAGACAAATGTCTGCAGTGTAAAATATTACTTTTCTCCTATACGGAAAGTGCAGATGTATATCATCTTTCTATTTATAGGAAGCATGCTAGAGATACATCACTATCTTCTGAATAATTTTTTAAAAACCCCTTGATAAAATTTGTTCACACTTCAGTCTTCAAACTACTGCACCAGCAAATTACAACTGGGTTTACATCAGCAGGCAAGAATTAAGAAGGACTGCTGGAAACAAGGATTTTATACTAACTTTTCTTCCAACATCTCTCTCTCTGTCTCTCTGTCTCTCTGTCTCTCTCTGTCTCTGTCTCTGTCTCTGTCTCTGTCTCTCTCTGTCTGTCTGTCTGTCTGTCTGTCTGTCTGTCTGTCTGTCTGTCTATCTCTCCCTCTCTCTCTCTCCTTCTCTCCCTCTCTCCCTCCCCCCCCCCTCTCTCTCCCTCTCTCCTTCTCTCTCTCTCTCCCTCTCTCTCTCTCTGTCTCTCTCCCTCCCTCTCTCCCTCTCTCTCCTTCTCTCCCTCTCTCCCTTTCTGTTTCTGAGAGATTATGTAAGACCCTATGATGCATTACATTTTTATTAGATTTCTGTTTTAGTCTTGTGGATTTAGTTTGACAGTTATGTCAAACTTTTTTTTTAGTTTCTCTTCCTACCACATAGATAAATTTAGAAAAATGTTTTGTTTTGTTTTAATGAAAAAACACTTGTCCAATATGGGCTTTGTAGGCAATCCATAAGACATAAAATCACTTTAAAACATTATGTTAAGAGAAAAGGCTTGGGAAGCAATCAATTTGTACTCACTGAAATCATACTTTCTGAAAGAAATTCCTAATTGAATGGTGTCTCTAGAAAAAGCTCTAATATTTTGTGTTGGGCAGCTGAAGTTTGGGCAGAGTAGGCTCCACTTAATATTTATTTGTGAGATTTATTTATTTATTTATAGTTTTAGCAAAGGGGATATCTCTTGGTCTAGCAGATTGAGCAAGCAAAGAGGTGGCTGGCGAGGACTAGAACACCTGCCTTCTCCATAGTGGGTGGAGCTAACATCCAAGAATGGGGTGACACCATCCCTTAGGCAATGAGGACTGAGTCTGTCAAATTGATATATTTGTCACCCATCTCCAATTCCCCCTCTTTTAACTCAGTCCTCAGTCAGAATAGGACGCGTGTCTTCAGCTCCCATTCTTGTGAGGTGTTATTCCATCTGTCTATTGAGATCATCGATCGTGAGTTTTTTTCTACTTTCCCAGCTGCCTGCCATTCCATTGCAGTCCCGGGGTTCAGCATGGCACAGGGCTTCGGCTCTAGCCAAGGGCTGCCTCCTTATAAGTGAACTACCTCGCATCGCCCTTAAAAGCCTTGCTCTGCCTGTCATTCCGGCTGTTCTGAGGCATGGCGATCTGGCCACGGATATTTGCTCTGAGTGCGCTTTATAGCTGATTAGCACTTGCTTGAGCTGCTCCGTTCTCAGAATCAATCGACTTGTCACTGGAGCTTTTCGCTCGCGTGACCAACGGCCAGGGGAGTCTCACGCTCCGTACCGCTCAGCTAGGGAGTGACAGCATGGACTGACACTTCGCCGCATGAGCTCTCGTGCTTGGCCAGCTGTCTCTGCCCTCCAGCAGGGGTTTCCCCATAGGCCAGTGTTACGCTCCACTGGTATTGTAGCATTGCAGGCGCTACCGTTATATCAGGCATAGGCATACCCTGCTCCAGAGCGGCTTCTCCTTCCGACCTTAGCTCCGGTGTCACTGGCAGCCATTTTGAATTTTGGCAGTCTTTGAGGTGGCAGCCATTTTATGTCTGATTCTGCCACATTTTGAGGTGGTGGCCATTTTAATCGGCCTTAACAACAACGGCCAATTAGCAAGGCAGCAGCCATTATTGGAGATCACATTGTCTGGGGTAGTCCTTCGTCCCTGAGGCCTCAGTAACGTAGTGCAGTGGCACTAAGATGGCGGATAGGAGGGAGAAGCATCATAAGAGCCGCTCCTCATGGAAGCAGAAGCAACCTGAGGCTTCTTGCTCTCAGGAAGCAGTCAAGCCTTCCTCCCATAAGGAGAAGGGCCACAAGCCACCTTCCCCTAATCCGGCTTAAACCCCCAGGGTCTCCAGAGTGGCCCAGAAGGACAAAAGCTGCAGGGCCAAGGCACTTGAAAAAGTTTGTGCCAAATCCAGCTGCAACTGTCCAGAGCCTCACGACTTAAACACTGCCCGGGCTGAGGTAGCCTCTCTGCATCCTTCTGAGGCAATGTCCTTGGACAACCCGGATTTAACCATTGTAGATAACAACATTTGGGAGGTCCAACCTTGCAGAGGGGCCTCCAAGGCTCTGCCTGTTTCATTACCTTCAGCTACATTTACTCCGATAGCTGCTGGTACCTGATAAGCCTCTTCTCGTAGGGTGGAGCTAACATCCAAACCCGCCCAAAGTTAGTCTGGTCTGGCCTTCGGGACATCAAATTGTTATCTTCTAGTTTATGTGTTGACTTTGGGAGCTACACACCGAGTCTGTCCATTCGTCTTCGTCAAAAGAGGGGGAATTGGAGATGGATGACGAAGATATCAATTTGACAGACTCAGTCCTCATTGATTGAAGGGACGGTGTCATCCCATTCTTGGATGTTAGTTCCCCATTACGAGAAGAGGCGTATCAGGAAAGACCATCACCCCTTTTCTGCAGTAGACCCAGCTGTATGCAATATCCTCCCCTCAGAGATCACAATGGCCCCAACCCTCTTAGCCCTTAGTAAGGCCCTAAAAACCTGACTGTGTTCCTGAGCCTGAGGTGCTGAATGTGGTAAGGGTTCTTTTCCTGGCTTTACTGATAACTGGCCAGAATACTGCATATATTTATTTTGTATGTTTTTATTGTTTTTAAAATGGTTTTATTGTTTTTATCGCTGTATATTTTTTGATTTGTTAATCACCCAGAGTCATTGATTGAGATGGGTAGCTATAGAATTTGAATGAATCAATCAAAGAATGAGGATACTTGTTACCTGACCTATTCTAGAATTAAGAATTTAGGATTATTGATGAAAAGGGAGACCTGGGTTCAAATCCACCTCATCCCAGTCCCTTTTTTTCAGTCCAACCATGGGACAGAATGTGAGAATGGGATATCATATATGCCTCTTAATATGTATATGTATATATCTATAACCCTTTCCTGGTGAAGAGCTGATAGGGAATAGAGCCTGTGGCCTAATGGCTAAGCTGCTGCCTTACAAGGCAGGCAGCCCAGGTTCAAATCCCAGTAAGGGTATGGCTATCTGATGAGAGCAAAATAGCTCGAAATAGATCTATAATAGTCTCCCTTTATTTTTGTTTATCAGCAAAAAATGCTACACATATAGAAGATAGTGTGTTGGCTATAGAAACTGCCTGGGTGGTCCCAGACAGGGGCCGAAAGGCAAAATGAAAGCTGTGATGCTTTCTCCCATATTTGGGTACACCAGGATAATACGACAGAAACACACACACACACACACACAATATATATATATGTGTGTGTGTGTGTGTGTGTGTGTGTGTGTGTAGGATTTTTTGCTGATAAATGAAAATAAAGGGAGACTATTATAGATCTATTTCGAGCTTATTTTGCTCTCGTCAGATAGCCATACCCCTTACTGGGATTTGAATCTGGGCCGGCTGCCTTGCAGGGCAGCAATTTAACCATTAGGCCATAGGCTCTGTTCCCAATCAGCTCTTTCACCAGGAAAGGGTTATATATGTTTTTCTGTCGTGTTATCCTGGTGTACCCAAATATGGGAGAGAAAGCATCACAGCTTCCATTTTTGCCTTTCAGCCCCTCACTGGGACCGTCCAGACTGTTTTTTACATAGCCGACACACTAATCTATATGTGTAGGATTTTTTGCTGATAAATGAAAATAAAGGGAGACTATTATAGATCTATTTCGAGCTTATTTTGCTCTCGTCAGATAGCCATACCGCTTACTCCCATATTTGGGTACACCAGGATAACACGACAGAAAAACATATATAACCCTTTCCTGGTGAAAGAGCTGATTGGGAACAGAGCCTATGGCCTAATGGTTAAGTTGCTGCCCTGCAAGGCAGCCGGCCCGGGTTCAAATCCCAGTAAGGGGTATGGCTATCTGATGAGAGCAAAATAAGCTTGAAATAGATCTATAATAGTCTCCCTTTATTTTCATTTATAAGCAAAAAATCCTACACATATAGATTAGTGTGTCGGCTATGTAAAAAAAAAAACTGCCTGGACGGTCCCAGTGAGGGGCTGAAAGGCAAAAATGGAAGCTGTGATGTTTTCTCTCCCATATTTGGGTACACCAGGATAATAACACGACAGAAAAACATATATATATATATATATATATATATATATATATATATATATATATATATATATATATATATATATATATATATATATATATATATATATATATATATATATATATATATATATATATATATATATCTCCCTCTTTCCTCTCAGCCTGTCTGACTGTCCCTATTTCACTTAAATAGCAATGGAAAGAAAAAATATTACTAGAAATTCCCCTCCTTGAAATTTTGCCACCTCGACCCTGCTCTAGTAGCTTCTCAGATTCCACTAGCCTGAGGTCTTATCATTTCAAGGTGCCTGATGTTTGAACAAACACCAGACATCTTGAAATGACGGGTCCCATGGCTTCAGATGCCTCATGCAAGGTGAATAAAGCAGGTTGACCCAGTTAGAAATAAAAGAAACCTGTCATGTATTTCTGTTTCCTTGAATGCTCACCGCCGTCCCAAGCTGATTCTGCTGCACCAGAGAAGGTAGCCATGAATGGCATCTGCAACCTTCTCTTCTCTTTTCAGAGGGTATGTAAACCTGGTGCCCATTTGAGCCTGTTATGTAAAATGCAGCTTATATTGAGGATGTAGCGATTGTGTTTAACAATATATATAATTAATATACTCTGTAATATAAGTCCGTAAATCACCTAGAGCAGAGGTGGGTTCCTGCCGGTGCGGTTAATAGCTGTTGTTCGGCGCAGAGCCGAAGACGCTGCTGCCGTTCGCGGCGCGGGAGCTTTCCCCGGGAGCTGCCGCCGCCCGCATGGACACTGCCAATTGCGTTCTCTTACCCTCTGTGCATGTGCAAAGCGTTCTGCATGCGCAGAGGGCAAAAGAACGCAATTGGTGGCGTCCATGCGGGTGGGGAAAGCGCCCGGGGAAAGCTCCCGCGCCGCGAACGGCAGCAGCGTCTTCGGCTCTGTGCCGAACAACAGCTATTAACTGCACCGGCAAAAACAGGCAGGAACCCACCTCTGACCTAGAGAGATTTACATGTACCACACTGTGAAGTGGGTCCAGAGGTATTTCACAAGAAGAGTACTCCATTCCTCTGCTCACAATAGAATACCTTATGCCACAAGGCTTGAAATTTTGGGCTTGGACAACCTTGAACTTCGCTGCCCACGGTCTGACCTAAGCATAGTACACAAAATTGTCTGCTACAATATCCTACCTGTCAACAACTACTTCAGCTTCAACCACAATAATACACGGGCAAACAATAGCTACAAACTCAAGGTAAACCGCTCCAAACTCGATTGCAGAAAATACAACTTTAGCAATAGCGTGGTCAATGCCTGGAATGCTCTACCCGACTCTGTTGTTACTTCCTCAAACCCCAAAAACTTTAACCTTAGACTGTCTACCGTCGACCTCACACCATTTCTAAGAGGTCTGTAAGGGGGCATAAGCGCACCAGCATGCTACTGTCCCTGGCCTACTGTCTCCATTTATTTGTACTCATTTCATGTGCTCATGTCCATGTTTATACTTATACCTGTTATCTCCTACATGTTTGACAAACAAAATAAAGAAAAATAAAAATAAATAAATAATAATGTGGGTGAGTGTGTGTGCATGTGCGCTCATGCACATTGGGTAGGTAAGTAGAAAAAAGTATACCTTAATATAGATATGGATATTGCATGGGAAAAAATAAATGTTGGGAAAGGCTAGTGCTGAAATTGGCAAGCATTTTATTAATGATGGAGTGAAGCTGTGCATAAATGTGAAGGTAACTGATCTTGCCAAATCAGGCCAGAAGTCTTTCTCGTTGTGTATGACAGGCCTAGAATTTGCAGAGTTGTAATCCATCATATTTGGAAGATAATTTTGTAGAAGACTACACAACCCATGACCCCTTGATCATCATTTCAGACATATTTCTTCCCCACAGATTCCTTGATGCCTTCAAACAATGGCAGAATCAATAAATTCAGGGAGGTTTACAGAAACGCCCCCATCTTGCAAGTAGCAAGGTTGCAAACACAGTCAAATATCGGGCATTAACCGTAGGAAATGTTTTATGACATTTTGTATTATGTCATATTTATTTTTAATTTTTTTTAAAATTTATGATAATTCTGCCATAAAATATTTTATACAATTTGTCAAATTTCAATTCTCTTGGTAAGAATTTTTTATTTTCTCTCCACATTATGCATACATATATCAATACATATAGCTTTAAGATATCGATAACATATATGGTTATACAATTCTATCTAATCAATTGTAATTTAAAATCCTAATATGCACCTGTATCATGCTGTTTATTTACCAGTCTGAATTTCTATTTTACCTTTCCACTCCCCTCTCACAACTCCATCTCTTCCAACAACCTTCTTACCCTTCTCTCCCCCTGCCTTACAACTCTCTCTCCACCCCTTTCTCCTCTACCCTACTACTTCCTCTTCTCCCTTTGACAACCCTTCCTTGAGTGATTTTAGTTCTAATCCCACGGTGTCCCTTCTATTCTTTGTATATTTTTATATCTTATCCATAACCATTATCCTGTAATTTAAATATATACTTCAACATTACTGTTACCTCCTTAGAATCTAATTTTGTCATCTGGATTTTCCCCTTTATTCATCAATTTCTTACCCTGTAATCTCAATAATCATTCTATCTTGACTTCTAACTATATTATATATAATAAATAAATAAATAAATAAATAAATAAATAAATAAATAAATAAAATAAAATAAAATAAAATAAAATAAAATAAAATAAAATAAAATAAAATAAAATAAAATAAAATAAAATAAAATAAAATAATAAAATAAATAAAATAAAATAAAATAAAATAAAATAAATATATTCAATTTCTATTCAGGCAAATTTCAATTCTGTGGAGTCATGGATCCTAGATTTTGCATATATTCTGAATCAGGGGCGGGTTGCTCACTTACCTCGCTGCCGGAGCCATGCGCATGCAACTCCATGCTTTTGGGGGGCGCACGCTCACTACGCGCGCCCGCCCCCTCGTGCGATTTTGCTTCTGCGCATGCGCAGAAGTAAAATTGCGCCAAAATCTTGCAAGGGGACACGCATGTGTGAGAGATTTTGGCGCAATTTTGCTTCCGCGCATGCGCAGAAGCAAAAGCACCCGAAAATCACCAAAAATTATGGGGAAAAAATGGCGACACGCCGGGTGGACCGGCAGCGAGGGCTCCGGAGCTGTTGCAAAATCCGCCGCTCCCTACCGGAGCTGCGTACTGGGCAGCTCCGGCAGGAACCCACCTCTGTTCTGAATGCTATCCCATTTGAAGTACCTTAGTTGAAAATGTTTTGCTCTCTGATGCACTGCATCACCCACTTAAAGGTTACAAGACTTTTAGTAAGTATATAGATCAGGGCTGTCAAACTCATGGCATGCAGGCCAGGATGTATCAAATGCTGGCCACGCCCACCCCCGGTTTAGCAAAGGGGGAAAAAAGCCCTGTTAAGTCATGTGACACCACTGTGACGATGCGCGTTTGACACCCCTAAAATAAATGTAATTGTTTCTGAAATACATTGGAATGGGAAAGAGACACTTATATTGTTATGTAAGAAGGGTTAGTATGAGCATGAGCTGTAAAGGACCTTTCAATATACAGCCACTATCTAATGCAGGGGTAGCCAAACTATGGTTCTTTGAGGACCTGTGGACTTCAACTCCCAGAATTCCTGAGCTAGCCATGCATGGCTGGCTCAGGAATTCTGGGAGTTGAAGTCCACAGGTCCTCAAAGAACCATAGTTTGGCCACCCCTGATCTAATGTAATAGCTGCTATAGAATCCGAAGGCTTTGTGCTTTATGGTTTCTCTATTTTAGACACTTTTGTGAAACAAATCTACATTTTCCAGAAAAGGGGTGGAGGGGCAGATCTTTCTAGCAGCTCTGAAGACCGAATATACATTTTCAGCCCCTGCAGCTCAATCATTAGAAAAAACAGGTAGGTTTGTGATCAAGGAAACAGTGTAACATTTTGTATAGCAAACTTTGTATTGTACCATAAACTTTCAAGCATTCAAATGTTTTTTTTCCAAAGTGCAGCCTGTCATGCTATGTCATCACAATATATTGGTTTGAGGAATTTTTTTGAGTAAGAAATGAAGAACCCAACTAGAATAAGGAAGGATAATACTAAGTTGACCAGATGTCCCGCTTTTGGCGGGACAGTCCCGCTATTCAGTAATTTGTCCCGCGTCCCGCGGCGTTTCCAAAAAGTCCCGCTTTTTTAAATTTAAATTTGCCCTGCAGGGTGAAATCCTGCCGGTTTGGCCGGGCCAGTCGTTCGGTGTAGAGCCGATGGAACTGGCAGCGGTCGTGACGCGGGGCTTCTCCCGCCCGCTTCCCTCGCCCGGCTGGACGCCGCCATTCGGGTTATTTTGTCTTCGAACTGGCGGCGGTCGTGGAGCGGGGCTTCTCCCGCACGCTTCCCCCGCCTGGCTGGACGCCGCCATTTGGGTTATTTTGTCCTCTGCGCATGCGCAAGTTCTGCGCATGCGCAGAGAACAAAATAACCTGAATGGCGGCGTCCAGCCGGGCGAGGGAAGCGGGCGGGAGAAGCCCCGCACCGCAACCACTGCCAGTTCCATCGGCTCTATGCCGAATGACTGGCCCGGCCGAACTGGCAGGATTTCACCCCTCTGCGGCGACGAACAGGTAAGCCTGCGTCAGTAGGAACCCACCCTTGGCTGCGATGAAGGGGGGGGTGTTTGGGGGGGTGCACAAAGCTGCAGGATAAGAGAGACGGACCCCTCCCGTCTTGCTCCCCTAGAACCCCCCCCCCCCATCAATGGTGTCCCGCTTTACAAAAAATAAAATCTTGTCACCTTAGATAATACTGAATTTATAGTTAGGGATTCAGTGAAAGAAGTAGAATTAATCTGAACCTTGGTCCTTAAGACAGAGATAGAGAAAACAAATGAAGCATTTGGAATGCACCACTTCAGAAAACCTGACAATAATTTAAACATAAGTTGCCGTGATTTATGTATTTTTATATTTCTAGGAACAGCATTAGGATGTCTACAAAATAAGATAATTCTCAATCAAATTTTTGAAAGAGATGATAGTAGTGTACAATTTGTAAACTAAAAAAATTCTGTGAAATTTGAGTAGCCCCTCCCATGTTATGTTTTAGGATTGTTCAAGACAGAATTTGGTTTCTAAATAAGATACTTACTTATTTCTTGTTATTTTGGGGTGTTTGTTATAGTTTTTGATATTATTTTGTGATTTTAGCCTTGGACAATTTCCTGTGATTCATTATACAGTAGATGCCTTATTAAAAATTACCAATTGTAACCCAGCAAGGGTTGATTGAGTGTGGCAGGCTAAAAAAGAAAGAAAGAAAGAAAGAAAGAAGGAAGGAAGGAAGGAAGGAAGGAAGGAAGGAAGGAAGGAAGGAAGGAAGGAAGGAAGGAAGGAAGGAAGTTCTACACTATTTATTGGAATGTACAACTACCGTGTTTCCCCCAAAATAAGGTCCTGTCTTATATTTTTTTGAACCCTGAAATAAATGCTTGGCCTTATTGCCATGCACTCAAAATCTCGATTGGGCTTATTATCAGGGGATGTCTTATTTTGGGGGAAACAGGGTAAGATAGCTGCTGTAATAACATAAACTAATATATAAATAAGGGAGAAATTACCTCTTTGTTCCAGTGAGATATCCTTCCCTTGTTTTGTGGATGTTCCAGCTAATAGCCCTTCGGATGGGGAATAAGTGGTGATATTTCTGTTTCCATACATGAACTCTAGAGAAAGACAGATTATTGTGCATTTTTCATATTTCAGTCAGTTGAAATCAATGAAACCAAAACTTGTTCAATTCTATTTTGTATAAAGTCCTCTCTGGGAAATATTTTTCTTCGTAATCTTACAGTTTGTTTTTCTCACGAGATGTCCTTGCCAGAATCCAGCCCTTCTGGTGGGAAGAGAAAGAGCCACCTACATAATAATGCCGATTTGTGGTCCCAGGAATTTTGCAGTACAGAATAGCTGGGATAAGGCTGCATAAATCATGATTTTTGACAAGACAAGGCTAGTCATGGGGACAGCGAGTAAAATTGTGGTTGCCGGGCTTTTCTCTTGATACAGTAAATCACTGGTGAAAAAAGGCAGACCTGGAACTATTCCCAGGAAGATGATCATTATATTATGTTAAATTGAATGCCCATTAATAATTAACTTAATTAACTCCCTCTTTATCTTTAGTCTTTATGCAGTCTTCAAATTCTTCAGTTTATTCTTTCAATCTTTTTTTTTTATTTCAGGTGAATTTATTTTAAAACCAATATATTGTAATTAACAGGGAAATATTTTTTTTTAAAGTTGTGAGGTGCTGCTTCTTCTTTTTTTTAAAGTTTCTTTATTTAAGTCATTGTGACCATCCTGTTTTGTCTTTCCATTCAGAAATAATTCTATAACAAGGAATATCTTCCTTATTTACATTACAATACATTATTTTTGATCTTACACAAACATCCCTCATTTATAATTATTTTTGTCCGATCCATTTTCTCCTTCTATCATTATTTTACTTTACTTTACTATCGTTTACTTCTTTCAATCTTGATGTTTTTTGTCACACAAAATATTCAACCAGAAGCCCAGAAAAACTTCTGGGAGATAAAAAGCTATTTTTAACAGAAATCAGCAGAGTATGGTTTCTGATTGTGTGTATTGGGGGAGAAGGGGGAGAATTTCCATCTCATTTCAAGTTTTGTTTTCTTTTTTCTCTCTTTTGGTCTTTTTGCTTCTCCAAATAATGCTTATGGCACTGTTAGGGCAACAAAACTAGGGCAGAACAGAATAGAATAACAGTTAGAAAGGACTTTGGAGGTCTTCTAGTCCAATCGCCTGCTCAAGCAGGAGACCCTACACCAGTGGCGGGTTCCTAATGGTGCGGTCCACTCTATCGCACCGGTAGCAGCGTGCTGGTGATGTCACCAAGAAGTTACCGACCCGGTGCGGTCGGTTGCTGGTCCCTAGGAGCCGCCATCTTTTTTCAGAATTTCTGGGCTTTTTTTTCTTCCTGTGCATGCATGAAAGCAAAATCTTGTGAAGGGATGCACGTGAGAGAGAGATTTTGGTGATTTTTTGCTTCCGCGCATGTGCAGAAGCAAAAAATCACCAAAATTGCGCGTGGGTGCGCCCCCTCATGAGATTTTGGCGCGATTTTGCTTCCACATATGCGCGGAAGCAAAATCGCATGAGGAGGTGCATGCGCGTAGCCAGCGCATGCGTGCATGAAACATGGTGATGCACATGCAGCACACCGGTAGCAAGGTAAGAGAGCAACCCGCCCCTGCCCTACATCATTTCTGACCAGTGGCTGTCAAGTCTTTTCTTGAAAGCCTCCACCCACAATCTCTGGAAGCAAGCCATTCCACTGGTTAATTGTTCTCACTGTTAGGAAATTTCTCCTTAGTTATAGGTTGCTTCTCTCTGATTAGTTTCCATCCATTTTTTCTTGTCTTACCTTCTGGTGCTTTGGAAAATAAGTTGACCCCCTCTTCTGTGTGGCAGCGCCTCAAACATTGGAATGCTGCTATCATGTCTCATGTCTCCCCTAGTCCTTCTTTTCATTAGACTGGACACACCTAATTCCTGTAACCCTTCTTCCTATGTTTTAGCCTCCAGCCCTCTAATCATCTTTGTTGCTCTTTTCTGCACTCTTTCCAGCCATTCAACATCTTTTTTATAATATGGTGACCAAAACTGGATTCAATATTCTAAGTGTGGTCTTATAAGGCTTTATATAATGGTACTAATACTTCATGTGATCTTGATTCTATCCCTTGGTTAATGCAACCTAGGATTGCATTGGTTATAACTTATAGTACTCATTAATCAATCATTAGGTATATCTGTTGTATCTTTATAGAAACAATTCCAGGTAACACTTAAATTGTTCTACTTTACATAATTTCTAGTAATTGCAAGCCAAAATTGAACAAAAAGGATAAGGATAACTAAATCTAAAACCCAGCATATTTAATGATGGGTTTATATATCTTTTGTGGAACATGCTGCATGTCCCACAAATTAATTCAGTCATTCTGGTCATGACAAGCTGCTTTGGTTTCCCTCAGACCGAATCTTTCCCACATGTTCTCAGAAGTCCTTTTGGTAATAGGGGTCAAAAAAATCAAGATGGCACTTTTGATTGCATGATCAAACAGGCAAGGTTTAGTTCATACACTCACAGCCACCTTCTTAATTTTTTGGACTTCTTACTCTGCCCAGACATCTCTGTCTGGTAGATGAGGAGAGCATTTCAATTAAAGAGACTGAGACCACCTATTTTCTCTTGCCAAAACTAGCCAAAAAAACTAATTCCATCAATAGAAACAACCTATTGCATTTCACTCTTTTTTAACAATATATAAAGCTGAACTTTAATATTATTTAAAATAATATTTGCTGCACTTAAGAAACTAAAAAGCTGAATGTTTATTAGAGTAATGTAGATATTTCCTTGACTCAATGCAAAATGATATAAGTATATAATTGATATAATCCATTATATTATTCAACTCAATGCTAAACTGTTGGGGTCACTCATTAGTGTACATAAATAATAAAGAGCATAAGAAAAGTTTTTATTTTATGCGTTTTTAAATAGAGAAACATATTGCATATTTTTGATGTGCAAACCTTTCATTAGAGATTGATTTATTGTATACATTATTATTTTATCAGGAAATGAATGCATATTTTTGGTTCCAGCTGACTTTCTAAATGTAATAGATTCTAAACATATTTACCGTATTTTTCGGAGTATAAGACGCACCCTTTTACCCTCAAAAAGAGAGTGAAAACTTGGGTGCATCTTATACACCGAATGTAGCCCCACCCAGCCACCCCCACCCTTTGGCCTCTGCCTGCCAGCAATTTACCTCTTTGCAGCAAACAGGGCAAAGCACAAGAAGAGCACAAGAAGAGATAAACTGCCTCCCGACCTACAGCTGACGGAGGCTTGCAAGCCATGTGGTAAAATGAAACTAACTACGGTGGCTGTAATGTGACAAATTGCTGGGAGATAAACTGCTGGCAATATTAGACTGTTGAAATTACAAGGAGGCAAGCTATAGCTGCTATGGCTCAGAGCTAGAGCTCTTGCCTCACAATCAGGAGGTTGTGAGTTCTATCCTAGGTAGAGGCAGATTCTGTTAATATGATATTTTGTTAAATGTTTGTAGAGTGTTCAAATTATTAGACTTATTTTTTTAAGACTGCTTTATTATTGTTCTAGACAACTTAACAAAATGAAGAAGCTTTTTAAAATAAATGCTTGCTCTGAAGAGGCCCAGTGCTATTGTATCTTCTTTTAAATAGCAGAGAATACTTCCAGAAAGCCACATCAATTTTAAAGATCTGTAAAAGTATAATCTGAAATGTCCTGTTTTACTATTAAGTATTAGTATTAAGTATTAGTATTAAAAGAAGGCAGCTGAGAAACCCTGACTTAGTCATGTTTGGAGTAGATCTATTTAAATAATTGGGAGGAGTTAGTGTGATTACATTTAAGAAAACTTTCTAGGATTAATATACTGCCATAAATGTACATTTCTCCAATTCTTTGCCATTTCTATGGGTCAGACACACCTGCACAGAAATACACAGCAAACAGTGTATATCATCTGTACTGTTTGCTGTTTGCTGTTTGGCAAATTGCTGGGAGGCAGAGGCCTTTTTTCCTTGTTTTCCTCCCCCAAAACTAAGGTGCGTCTTATACTGCGGTGCGTCTTATACTCCGAAAAATACGGTATATCAAAAACTTGTTCAGAGCTATGGTACTTTTTTTGAAATATGAGGTTTTGGAGGAACTAGGGCAGTAAAACATCAGAGTCCATTAAGACAACCAATATGATTTTAAAAAGCATTGGATTACATCGATTGTATTTCATGTAAAAATGATTCTTGTCGGTATGTACTATAAGAAGTTTAAGAATGCTATTGGACATGCCATGCCCTTTGAAATAGTAAGAATGTCTTTTTAGATACTGGCTGCGAAATATAATGACTGAGGAGTCAAGATATTGACTTACAGGTCAATGTCCTGATTTTATTTTATTTAAATTACCATACCCTAGAGAGTGTTCTGAGTGTATATCAGTACACTGCACATATCTCTGAATTGGTGGAGTGAGAACAACAGCATCTTAGCTGGCAGGGTAGTTTCTGAATTAGAAACTGTAAGTTGCATAGAATAGCATGAGAATGTTTGGGATAAAACTGGGGTGTATCTGACATCAATAGAAATGTTCTGTTTGTGAAATTAAAAGAAAGGGAAAGAATGTAAGGGATGAAAATGAAGATAGATTCATCTTGTGCAATGGAATTAGTGAATACATAAAGGAAAAATGGAGGTGTGGGTTAGTGATGAATGAAAGGGCTAAAAGTTATTCTCAGAGAATAAGAATTAATGTTGTTAAGGAGTTATTGTGCTGTTAAGCACATACACAGCAAAATGTGTTGTAGCAATGGTGTTGCAGTTGGATATGAATGCTATTCAGTCAATAAACAGAATACGTTTAGTATGTACAAAATAGTTTTACTTGGATAGTAGCAAAGTTAAACAGGAAGTCCAAGTCATACACAGTTATTCAGTCAATGCGAAGTTTCTTCTTCTTGCCTATCTTTGTTTTAATTCACAAAGATTACAGCTATTACTCAATTCTATACTATCACAGTAGTATCTTCTCTTCACAGCAATTCCATACAGTCATAAAGTAATCTACTTATCAGTAAAGCAGCACAGAGAGTCTTCAATCCGGAACACACCGTCAAATACAAATCACCACACTAAACCATAAACCACCAACCATAAACCATCAACTACATTGAACATGCTCTCTTGCTTGCTTCTATAGTAATCATCCACAATGCATTTAAAGCAATATACATAACAATGATTTGTGGCTTACTCATATATTAACACACCCAATTGTTTGAACAGGGTTCTAACAAATGTCATCTAAGCTGATATAGGTTCACATGAAAGAAGAAATCTGTAGGTTGGTGAAATAGGCATGTTATTTTCCAGCGAATAGTAATAGTGGAAGGGAGAAAGGTTTTTGAAAAAACAAGTGCAGCATTCTAAATGAATATGACCAAGAGGGGGAAAATATTCTCTTAAGTGACATAAATTGATGAGTGGAAACGAGATGGGAGAGAACTGAAAAAAAAAATATTGAAGCCCAAGAGACTCTAAAATGAATGGAAATGATAACTGGTGAATATTTGTTTAGAAAAATGCCTTTCCTTTTGGTGGATCATAATAATAAGTAATAGAAAATGAAGAAGCTAAAGTGCTCTGGGACGTCAGAATTCAAATAGACAAGCATCTGCCACACAACATTTTAGACAACAATTGTTGCTAAGAAAGCCAAAAGAAGTCTGGATAGTGGTCATTGCAACAGCAGTATGGAAAAGAAAGAACTGGGAGAAAATAATAAAACATAAAGACCTGCAAGTAGGAGCAGAGTGTCTGTGTCAAAAGAAAGCAAAAGTGGTACCAATGGTAATAGACATTCCTGGGTGCAATCCCAAAATCTCTGGAGCACCTCCTGAACACCACTGGCATTGACAAAATCCACCATCACTCAATTGCAAAAGGCAGCTTTGCTTGGGACAGCTTACATCCTGCAATAGTACCTTTAACATTATTAAACAACATCTGGTGTTTTAGGTCCTTAGGAAGGACTTGATAAGTGAACAAAAAAAATGTGAAATCCAGTCTAAACATATGGCTGAATGAGTGATCAGCCATAATAATAACTTCATATAGCAATAGCATTTACACTTATATACTGCTTTACAATACTTTACAGCCCTCTCTAAGCGGTTTACAGAGTCAGCCTATTGCCCCCCCAACAATTTGGGTCCTCATTTTACTCACCTCGGAAGGGTGGAAGGCTGAGTCAACCTTGAGCCCTGGTGGGATTTGAACTGCCAAATTGCAGGCAGCCAGCAGGCAGCAGAAGTAGCCTGCAGTACTGCACTCTAATCACTGCAGTCTAACCACTGCACCACCGCAGCTCATGTGCATCTAACTCTCAGTGCTTGGGGGCAGAATATGTGTTTGTGGCATAAATTGCCAATTGCGACCATTCTTGGAAAAGGAGGCTTTACTCACGGTCACTCATGCCCTTGTCACTCCTGCTTGGACTACTGTAATGCGCTCTACATGGGGCTACCCTTGAAAAGTATTTGGAGACTTCAACTGGTGCAAAATACAGCTGCATGTGCTGTGGTGGGTGTTTCAAGATACACCCACGTAACACCCCTACTCCGCCAGTTGCATTGGTTGCCCATCGGTTTCCGGGTACAATTCAAGGTGTTGATCATCATCTTTAAAGCCCTACATGGCTTAGGTCCAGGTTACCTCTGGGACCGCATCCTACCTCACACTTCCCTTCGACCGGTTAGGTCCCACAGAGCGGGTCTCCTCCGGACCCCGTCAGCCAAACAATGCCGGCTGGCGGGGCCTAGGGTGAGGGCCTTCTCTGTAGGGGCTTCTGCTCTCTGGAACCAACTACCCCCAGAGATCAGAGTTATCCCCACCTTGCTGGCCTTCCGAAAAGCCATTAAGACATGGCTCTTCCTGCAGGCGGGGTGACCTTGAGACTACTTTCCCCCATGTATACATGTTATTGTATGTTGTTTTTGATACTTTTTAAAATTGTTTTTAATAATTTTAATGTTTAGTTGTTCTTTAAAATGTTGTACGCCGCCCTGAGTCCTCAACGAGTAGGGCGGCATAGAAGAGCATCTAAATAAAATAAATAAATAAATAAAATAAGTGACCTGATACATAAGGAATGAATAGATAATAAATAGAAAAGGAATGACATGATTTCTTATGATTGAAAGACTGAGTGAATTACTGAAGGATACAAGAGCAATAAGTGGGTCCAAGTGTTTGGACAGGTGTTTGACACAATGTAGTGTTAAATATGAATTTTGGAAAATGAACCTTGAAGGGGAAAACAAAGCAGAATTAGTATTAAAATAGATTAACTGAAGAAGGCACGAGGGTTCGAAGATTAATGGACATAGGGAAGAGAATACATTGAAGCTGTTAGGGAAGAATCGAAAGAATTAGTGCTACAGGAATACTTAGAATTACACTAAAGGGTAGTATGAAAAAGGATGCTTGATGAAATGAAGTGAAAGAGGGTGCATATTAAAAAAAATGCATATAAGAGAACAATTGCCCTAAAAAAATGAGGATGAAAAAATACTGTATAGCACTATAGCAGATATACTGTATATGAGTGTTGAAAGAATGGGACAAGTGAGTGGGAGTGAAGAGTAAAAAGGCAGGGATGTCCATTGGGGGGGTGTCAAAAAAAAGTCAACATGACAGCCATAATAATGTGATTCGGTCATGTAAAATGCATATATAAGATGGGCAGGGCTTGGATCATATGGTTGAGACCACCATCTTGACTCTTGATCTTCTCCCTGCAGACACCCCTGAGAGGGGAGAAAAAGTATGTTGAGATGGTTTGGTCATATAGAGAGCACAAATAAAAATCAAATTGCAAAGCAGTACTCTGAAGGAGGAATGATTACATCAGGAGGAAGGGGAAAGTTGGGCTTGAGCAGCTGAACACTTTAAGAGGGGCAGCAAGGTTTTTTTAAGAGTCAATGAATTAAACTGGATATGTAATGCAAGGATAGTTTGTGAAAAGAGACTGCATAGAGAAGTTTAGTGAATTGGTCATGGTATAAAATTAGACTATATCTGCCTTCCTTTTCCTACTTCCTTAATTTCTTTATCTTAGAATTTCTTACTCTTTTTCTGCCCTTTGTTCAGTGGTGGGCTGCTGCCGGTTTGGACCGGTTCAGGCGAACTGGTAGTTGCGACCAGCAGGTGGGCCCGCCCCCCCGCCCTGGCGCTATCCTATATCACCGTGTTTTTGAAGCCGCGCGCGAGCACAGAAGGCATGTGCATGTGCAAAATGAGCGTGCACATGCATGTGCTCACATTTTCTGTGCTGGGAGTACCGGTTGTTACATTATGTGATGCCCACCTCTGCCTTTGTTTAACATCACTTACCTTGAAAGTGTATCGCATGATGGTACTGTATGTTTACACACATGGAACCAAAAAGAATACACAGCTTCATGAAATTGAAAATAGCACTATTATTTTCCAGTGACTCAGCTAGAACTCATCACCATATCCTGCAGTTAGGAAGAAATGGAGTGTTGATGATTTCTTCCTGTTTTGTCAATTACACATTCAAACAAGGCCTTCTCTCTGTTTTTTCTTAATAACAATTTCATGAGGTCTGAGTATAGCCTTCTGGCAACACTTACTGCTTTGCTCATTCCCAGACTCTTGCAAGTGGGAAAGATAGCATCATTAACAATAAACCCTGAGCAAGCACTTGTTACTGACTAGCTGACAAACTAGCTGCAGGAGATGCCATTGGTTTGGTTGAAGGCCAATGGGAAATGTCTCATGTTGAAAGTGAACCAGGGTAACAATGGATGTTTATGATGTCAGCATCACTGGAAAAAATGTAGGCTGTGATGTATGGTGTAACCCAGGATGGTTTTCACTTACCTTCCCTACCGGTTCGCAAATGTGAGCGCACGTGCCTCTTCCGCACATGTGCACGGCCACCCGCACATGTGCTTTCCTCACACGCGAGCCTGTTGCGCATGTGCATGGCCTCAAAAACGTCACAAATAGGATAGCATGGAGCCGGGGCGGGTGAGAGATTTCCACTACCGGTTTGGGTGAACCGGACCGAACCGGCTGAATACCCCCTCTGGTTGTAACCTCAGGTACAGAGGTTGATCAGTGAAACTGAAGCACATTTAGGAAGCAGGTACACATTTTTAAATTTTGGGGTTACACAGTTTCTGGATATTTTTGTAGTGTCATGTGATATAACTTGTGAGCCAATCTATCACCTCTGTACAACTACTCATTCAATGAGCTCTTTAGAGAGAGTATCTTCATGATCCTTCTTCTGCCTTCCTTCATAAGAAAGACAAGTAGAATACTGGAATCCTTTGTAATTATCATCTGGATCCACCCTCAAGGGGGGAGTCTGTCCACTGCAACCTTATTATGCTGATGCCAGATAATTATTAATCCACAAGGTAAGTGTCAGGGTTCCAAATAGCATCCAAATTTAAATCAGAGTTCGAGTCAAAATATTCCTCAAAGTCCCAATTTATTAATAGAGCCATGTTGGTACATCTGGGTGAAACCCGAATTTGAAGTCCCCTGGGTTTCACCACCCAGTTGAAAGTTCAAGCCCTTGTCCCCACACCTTCACATCCATCATGTTCTCCAATCTCTCAGTGCTATGCTGGCAGAGTCCACCCATCATCTTTCGTGCAGGTGCAGAGGCGCAGAGACAAAAGATGACCTTGGCTTTCTAGAAAGGAATTTGTTATGGCTACATACTAACAACCTCATACTATCCCCCCTCCCATTTTTCCACAATAGAAAATGCATAATATAATAGTATAGAGTGTGGCAGGCCAAAGGCTCCAAATAAAATGGCTTTGGCCTGACAGTAAGAGAAGCTGGGGAAGATAAGAATAGTGGGGGGTCTTGGTGCTCTCTGAGCTTGGTTGTTTTCATGCTGATGGTTCATTACCAAACTAGGTAACATCTGTAGAAAGTTAGCACCCACCCCTCTCCTAAGCAGATATTTGATGCCCCCAGCAGATATTTGATGCCCATTGAGAAAGGCTGGGCCAGCCTAGCTACAAGACAAAAGGCCTCCAGCTCCAGGGTGATGGGATTAAGACATGACCCTCCAGGACATAATAGGATTATCTATTAGCAGAGCTCACCGCATGCCACAACCAAGCTTCTACATTATATCAGCCCAAGGTTCAACCAAACTTGACTTCAAGACAAACATGACCCCACATGGCCCCATTTGAGTCTGACAACCAATAGAATACATTTCTTGCACAGGAACAGGAAGCTCAAGGGCTCTGCCCTCCATGTGGTCAGCTACCCAGAATCACAGGTGCTTGGTGGTTCTGCTTCACCATCAAACCATCTTTCCAATCAGCCTCCATGTTTCCAGTGTCTTTCTCCCCACTTGGAACTGAACCCAGATGGACATTTCTTCCAACACATCACTGATATCATTGCCTTGATAATGTAACATTTGCAAGAAAGCAACCAAGCTCAGAGAGTACCAGGGACCCCACAATTCAACCCAGAGCTAATGAAAATGGAATTGGTTGTTGGAGATTTTGCAACTGAACTAACTAAATTTAAACACACCCCTGCTTTGCCCTCTGGCTGTCCAGGGGAATCCATTCCCAGCCTATTAAATGTTTATTGAAAATGTTTGCCATTGCAGTCTCAAAAAATTACATTTAATTCTTAATTTTCTTTTCTCTGAAGTATTACAGGAAAAATAATAAGGTTCCATTTTTGATCTGGAGAGGGCAGCCTCAGAGTTTAGTCATTAATTTTTTTTCCAGCTCCTGAAAAATTTCCTGACAGTGAGAACAATTAATCAGTGGACCGGCTTGCCTCCAGAATTTGTGGGTGCTCCATCACTGGAGGTTTTTAAGAAGAGACTGGACAACCATTTGTCTGCAATGGTTTAGGGTCTCCTGCTTTAGCAGCGGGGTGGTCTAGAGCACCTCCAAGGTTCCTTCCTATTCTATTATTCTGTTAATCTTTTCCTTTCTACTTAGGGTGCCCAGATATCCTGATTTTTATCAGGATTGTCCTGATTTTTAGAAGCTTGTCCTGATTCTGAAAATGTCCTGATTTTGTCCTGAAATTCGAGTTCCCGTCCTGATTTGTCCTGAACTTTTGTAAAATTTTAGGATAATCAAGATGAACGTTAAATGAAAGTACGTTTGGTGCCATTACAGCTTCTAAGCTACTAGGTTTAGATGATCCGGATTTGGCCAATCAACTTAAAGGCAAATTCATTGACTTTTATACAACAGCTATTAATTATATTGATAAGTGGTTTAGCTTGGACAATTATCCTTGCTCAACTGATTGTCTGATGTTAAAAGCTAGTATTAAATATGATGAAGTTCAAAAGTCAGCTGAATATTTATTGCCAGATATTGCCATGAAAGATTCATTGTTTGATGAAACTAGCAAGTTGGACTCGTTGCTAGAAGCCTCTTCAGATGAATTTAATAATTTGCCGATTGATAAAAAATGGTCAATTTTGTTTCGAAGCAACAAATTCTTTGATCTGAAAATTCTAGTTAGCATAATTTTTTCAATTCCTATGTTAAATGTGGCTGTGGAAAGAGTATTTTCCCTGTGGAAGAAGCAGTGGACAGACAATCAAAATCGATTGGATGTTAAAACCGTGAAATGCTTGCTTCAAATAAAAATAAATCATTCTTCTTCATCGTGTGGTGAAATGTATAAAAAGATTTTGAGCGATGAAAATTTGCTGAATAAGATATCATCTAATAGTAAATACGTGTGAATATGATGTTTTATTGGCATTATTGGAGTAATAAACATTATCTTGAGAAGTGCTATTTTTTTAAAACTGTCCTGATTTTGGATCAAAGGTATCTGGGCACCCTATTTCTACTTCCCTGGTGTGGCTCATTGGGCCTGCATGCCCAGTAAAAGGACCTAAACTTTCCGGGTCCACATGTCTAGTGAGAAAAAAAGAGAGAGCAGAATGGAGGATCGGAGAGTGGTTCCCTAAAAAGCAAAAACCAGAACTGAAACATTTACCAAGCAGATCATCAGTAGATTAAATTTTCCACATAACAAATAACAGCTACACCAGGGGTGTCAAACTCACATCATCACAGTGGCATCACGTGACATATCGGGACATTTTTCCCCTTCGCTAAACTGGGTGTGGGTGTGGCGAGCGTGTGACGCATCCAGCCCATGAGCCAGGAGTTTGACAGCCCTGAGCTACACTGTATCATCACAGACTTTGAAATACCTGGAAGGAAGTTTAGGGGGTTTTGGTGGCATGCGTTGTGACATGTCCACCCTTCCAGTCCATGGAAAAGGGTCAAAAGGGTTAAAGAAAAATACCAGTCAATGGATGGTTATGCAAATGGTGCTGATAAAGAGATGAGGGAGTGCTGGCATATGTGTTGCATCTCACAAGGACTTCTAAAAATTGCTAAAACCAATTAGGAAGGCTTTAAACTGCATTCTGGGGGCCAAGGGTGGAAATGAAAACCATGAAGCATAAATGAAGTGCAGAACACAAAACATTGGTTTCAAGTAACAAGTAAACAGATTCCATTTGAATATTAAGGGGGGGAAATGTCCTACCAGAATAATTTTTTTAAAAAAGTGTTTCAACAGTAGCACTCAGAAAGCCAGTGGGGTTCCCTTCATTTGATGTGTTCAAGCAGAGGTCCAAGAGAGCCATCTACCATTCAATGGGATATCTTACACCTAGCAGAGGATTAGGTTGTCTGGCCAAATGAGGCCCTTATGACTGTGTTATTATCCCTTTATGCATATGGCAGTAAAACATCAGAACTGCCACCACACTGTCAGTCTACCACAGGGGTGTCAAACTCGATTTCACTGAGGCCACATCAGGGTTGTGTTTGACCTCAAGGGGGGAGTGGGCGTGGCCAGGGTGGACATGGCCAGCTCACCGTCACTCGTGTCGGGAGCGCCTGTGGTGGCCCGAGCCCTCTGCCGGAGAAAACAGGCTCCCGAGCTCCATTTTTGGCTGTGACGGCCTCTTGCAACCCTCTGCCAGTGAAAACGGAGCTCGGGAGGGCCGCACACGGCCCTCCCAAGCTCCGTTTTTGCTGGCAGTGGCACAGTGGGTCAGTCCTTCACTGTTTCCAGGGCGGCCCCACGGGCCAGATCTAAGCACCCCGTGGGCCGCATTCAGCCCCCGGGCCTTGAGTTTGACACCCCTGGTCTACCATGAACCCTGGGGGGAGGCTGGGAAGGAGGGAGAAGGCTTGGGGGGGGGAGAAGTGAAACAACTGTGAGAACAGCTCTCTGTGAGAACTGAAGAATTTTCCAAGATCTTTTCCCTGGGAGCAGAATGCCGACATGTGGAGTGACTGTTTCCAAAACATCTCTTTTAAAATTGATTGGACAATGAGAGACAAACAATGGGAAGCAACTAAGAGGGGAGAGTTAACTGGAGAAGATGCATGAACTTCTAGTTTTGGTTTTGCACTACTGTAATTCACTTGACTTCTAGCAAACTATATTTTTCTCAAAAAATGGCAGTAAGGATTGTTTTTACTTAGAAGCCCAAGTTGAGGCAGGTCTGATACATCTGATTAGATTTAATGTGCTTATGATAGGGGGGAAATGCACTTCCCACCTGTCTTCCTTTCCTATCTCAAAATCTAGAGAAGGCAGAAATCTTTTTATGTAACAATACACCTATTTCCATCATCTCCTTCACTTCTGCTGCCTCACCTTGCCTTAGACCAGTGCTTCTCAATTATTTTCTGTTGAGCCCCCCCTCCCCCCAGGAAGAAGTAAACATTTCGCGCACCTCCAACTCTCCGATCTGGGCCCCAATGGAATTTTAGTGTTAATATTTATTATTTTACTTATTATAAGCCGATGTTTTGGGGTCGCTGGCCTGGCCCATAAGCGCCGCCTTTGCAGGGCACTCACAGCGAATGGTGTGGAAGGAGGCTTTAGGGTGCCATTCAAAGCTTTCGCCCAGCTGCAGAGGATGCTCCTCCTTGTCCAGCAGCAGGTTCACCACGCCGTTCATGGCTACTGTGGCGCCCGCCAAAAACAACAAGAATCCACGCAGCCTCCCCGCCCTGCCTGGTCGCCTTCTCTTCCGGGCTCGGAGCAGTGTGCAACTGGGAAAACACTCCCCGTCTGGGGGAATCGATCGAGAGGGACCACGCATGTTCCCTGGGGTCACACAAGCCCCCCTTGCATCACTCCACGCCCCCCCCCGGGGGGTGCGCCCCACTATTTGAGAAACACTGCCTTAGACAATTGTCCTTTTAACCAGCAACTTTCCAAATTTCATGCAATGTAGGAATAACTAATGACAGTACATTGCAATGTTCTTTGTATAATTTTAAATAAGTAATCTTTCTGGTTCCTTTACTCCCACAGGAGAAACTATTGTAAGAAGATACAAGATTATATTCAGAATCCAAGAAGCAAGCTTTCTTGGAAGCTGGATTAGATTTCTTACCATACGAGAACAAACCAGAAAGACTATTTGAAGCAGAATTCTCGTGAATATCTTGGAAGGCTTGAGTTGTGTTACAGCCAGTTCTAAACTATTCCTGGCAAATATTGGATGTTGTAAATAGAGGGTGAGTTTAATGATTATATAAGACTTGCAGAGCAGTGAAAAACAGTTTTATTATAATAGCTATGAAGCAGTGTTATATTTTTGGGCTGCCTTTCAATTATAAAGTAAGGTTTGCATTTGAGAAACACTGTTTCTGTCTTTGGTTAGAATTCCTAATCTCTTGAATGCTTTTCAGATAAATAATTACTTCATAGAATTATAGAACCATAGGGCTGGAAGGGACCTTGGAGGTCTTCTAGTCCAGCCCCCTGCTCAAGATAGGAGACCTCGTTGCATCCCAGACAAATGGGTGTCCAATCTTTTCTTGAAGAACTCCAGCAATGGAGCACTCACAAGTTCTGGAGGTAACCTGATCCACTGGTTAAGGGAAATAACCATAACAGAATACCAGACCTTGAAGGTCCTAGTCCAACCTCCTGCTCAAGCAGGAAACCTGTAGTAATCACAGACACAGAGACATGATTTCTTGAGTAAAGTTGTCCAAGTTGGAAATCTCTCTGAGTTGAGCAGCCCCTTATTCAGAAGCTCTGGTTCTCTGGACTTGTAGTTTATTATTTATAACAAGTTTCTTGTGTATACAATTACAATGATTGACTTGCCCCAAAGATAACTAACTAGTAACAGATTAATATACAGCAAACAGATAAATCATATCAAGCAAGCAGATGAGCACATGATTGCTAGTTTAACCTTTTGCTCTTAGCTAGAACAATAGAAGACCTGAATAAGTAAGTAACCTTTACCCTAGATACACAGAGAGTAAAGCAAGTGACCTTTAAACTTAAATAGAACAGAGGAATAGGATGTTTTATTGTCAATATAATGACAAGATAGGCTTTCCGTATCGTTGATAATAATTGACAATAACCTACAAAACCCTATGCCATTTCAGAGAAATTAATTGTTCCACTGTCAGGAAATTTGTCCTTAGTTCTAGATTGGATCTTCTACACATTGCTTCTAGTTTTGTTCTCAGATGCTTTGGAGAGTAGGTCAACCCCTTCTTCTCTATGACAGTCCCTCAAATATTGGAAGACTGCTATCATGTCATCCCTAATCCTTCTCTTTGTTAAGATAGACATATTGAGTCTATGCATTCAATGGGACTGGACAAAACCAAGGAAGCCAAATGACATCTAAAATCCAAGTGAGCTTCAAGGCTTAGACAAATACGTCGAGGCTTAGGTTGCACATCTGACAGTAACCAAATATATAGCTTTTGTACATTTCCTTTAAAAATACAAGTGTTTTAAATATTATGGGTAACTACATCACCCATAACACACACACTTGAGTCTCACTTTACAAAAATTTCTGAAAGAAGGAACGAAAACATTTGTTACAGAGAAAGAATAACGGAATGCTTACTAAGGTTTTCTACAGCGATTTTGGC
Source organism: Diadophis punctatus similis (assembly GCA_023053685.1). Classification (NCBI taxonomy): domain Eukaryota; kingdom Metazoa; phylum Chordata; class Lepidosauria; order Squamata; family Dipsadidae; genus Diadophis; species Diadophis punctatus. The sequence continues at coordinate 6,358,381 of JALIGW010000017.1, forward strand.
CTAAAAATTCATACCAACATTTTGCATAGCTTGCTTGACTTTACACATGCCAGTGCTTAGCTCACCATAATTAATATTTTGCAGTTTACAATACCAGCTTTTCATACCAGATTAAATTAAAGGTATTGCCCAGCACTGCATTTTTCATGATATAACTTCAAAATAGGAATCAATGTGTTCCATGAAAAGTCTGCTTATAGAAATAGAACAAACCTGAGGATTCTGGGTAAGAACAAAAAAGCTTAAGATAGCACATACATTGTTAAGAGTTACATGGCTGTAATAACCTGCAAAGTCTTTCTATCATTTATTTATCATTTATTTTATTGAATTTATTTTAGCCTCCCACTCCCAAAGACTTTCAACCAGAATAATGGGGTTGACATCTATGAATGAATTGACAAATAAGGATGGTTTTTCTGTACAGCTGTACATTTCCACCCCAGGCCACCCCAATGATGCCCTTGAAGTGATGTCCCGGTGCCTGGAAGCTGTGCGGATCTGGATGGGGAGAAACTGACTCAGGCTCAACCCTTCCAAGACGGAGTGGCTGTGGTTCCCAGCGTCTCGATATAGTCAGATGATTCCATCTCTGACTATCGGGGGCGAGTCTCTAGCCCCCGCCGAAAGGGCTCGCAACTTGGGTGTCCTCCTGGATTCACAGCTGTCCTTAGAGGACCATCTGACAGCTGTGACCAGGGCGGCCTTTTATCAGATCCGCCTGATACACCAGTTGCGGCCCTTTCTGGATCGGGATTCCCTGTGCACAGTCACGCATGCCCTCGTCACGTCACGTCTGGACTACTGTAATGCTCTCTACATGGGGCTCCCCATGAAGAGCACCCAGAAGCTCCAGCTGGTCCAGAATGCAGCCGCGCGGGTGGTTTCGGGGGCTAATTGGCGCTCCCATATAACACCCCTCCTGCGCGAGCTGCACTGGCTTCCGGTGGTCTACCGGGTGCGCTTCAAGGTGCTTGTTACTACCTTTAAAGTGCTCCATGGCATTGGACCTAGGTATCTCCGAGACCGCCTGCTGCCACAAACTGCCTCCCATCGACCAGTACGCTCCCACAGAGAGGGCCTCCTCGGGGTGCCATCAGCCAAGCAGTGTAGGCTGGTGACACCCAGGGGGAGGGCCTTCTCTATGGGAGCACCCCCCCTCTGGAACCAGCTCCCTCCAGATTTAAGAACCATTCATGATCTCGCCACCTTCCGCCGTGCCCTCAAGACGTACTATTTTTATCAAGCCAGGCTGGCGTGAAAAAGTTTTTGGGGCTTTTAAGATTTTACCAAATTTTACCAAATTTTAATTATATTGTCTTAAATCAGGGCCACATCTAATATTTTCTTTTAAATGTATATATATTTTAATGTTTATATTGTATTTTTACTTGGCTGTTCATCGCCCTGAGTCCCCGGAGAAGGGCGGTATATAAATTTAACTATAAATAAATAAATAAATAAAATAAATAAATAAATAAATTTTTCCTTTCTTACTTTTTCTGTTTCATGCTTTTTTTTCTCAAAAGCAGATTGTTAAAAAATCTCTCAGAATATCATACACACACACACACACACACACATACACACACACACACACACACAGTACCTGAAAAGGAATTTGAAGGGACATGAAGACTTGTGAGACAAATTAATACCTTCTGAGTATCTCTGCATATTGTATAATCCCATAAAAGTAAATAAGAATTTTAATTTAGCACTATAATCGTGGTTGAATACACAGGGATTAAAACATTTTTAAAGATTCCTCATAATTAGCTGAAACCCAATTGACAAATCTTTGATAAGAGATTACATCTATTTTTATAATATCCTCCTTTGTAATGCTAGAATGAAATCTTCCCCCCATGTTAGGTTATATAAAAGGTTTAGTAAGTAAAAAAAAAATAGCAGCAACAGAAATTGATATGTATGTGCAAAATATAATGCTGCAGTTACATTGATATAACTCAGCTGTATGTTTTGAATAGACTAAGTTAGCTCTTGGTGTTAAAAACCTACTGTGTCTTTCATTTTTCAGTATTAAATTATTTTTCCCCATTTTACTTGTAGAACTGAGGACAGAGAAAAACAATTTTACAGGAAATTTTACAAGAAATGCTCAGGTTTTGGCCTTGTAAAATTCCCTTCTGGCTGGCTCTTTAAAACAAGTGTGACTAATGTTGTATGTTCATCTCTATTAAAAAAAAGGAGAATATGATTTCAACTCTCCTAACTCTTAGGAGAATCAATTAATTTTTAATAGGGGTTTTCTGATAGCAGATACAGTCGCAGTGTGCTGAACCAAAGCTGTATAAACTCACAAGGATACTTGCAAGTTGTAAACTTCTATAGCTCTGGAGGAAGGCTACAGCTGCTTAGATGCAGCATCTAAATGAAAGCAACTTAAGCAGTGCACACATTCCAAGATCTCCTTTTTCCTTAGTAAGAGGAAACTTCTCTTTGGGCGCTAACTCCCTTCTAAGAATATTAAATTATGGATATTTTAAAGGGATATTATTATGGACCATTTCTGCATTTCGTGTGTGTGTGTGTGTGTGTGTGTGTGTATGTGTGTGTGTGTGTATTTATAGATCTAAGTGCCACACAACAGAGTAAGCTACAGTTCCTTGCCCAACTCCTGCCCACCTAGCAGTTTGAAAGCTTGCAAATGCAAGTAGATTAATAAGTACCACTTTGGTGGGAAGGTAACAGTGTTCTGTGTGCCTTTGCTGTATAGTCATGCTCGCCACATGACCACGGAAAATGTCTTTGGACATTGCTGGCTCCCTCAGCTAAGAAATGGAAATGAGCACTGGGCCCTAGAGTTGGACACAACTGGACAGGGAAACATTTACCATATACTGTATGTTTGTGTGTGTGTCAGAGGTGGATTGCTCTCGGTTCAGACAGGTTTTATAGAACCGGTAGCAGGAATTTCCCCCTGCTCGCCGAACCAGGAGCGATTGCCGATTGGCCAATGCCCCCGAACCGGCTGTAATGGCGGTACCGTAGGCGGTGCCATCTTGTTTTTGGCTTCTGTGCATGCGCAGAAGCTGTTTTTTGCTTCTGTGCATGTGCAGAAGCTTGGTTTTTGGCACTGCACATGCATGTGCACCCACGCGGTGCAGGAGGAAGTGAACTGGCGGCCGCACGGCACGCAATGCGCATGCGCCCATGCAGCGCGAGAGGAAGCAAACCGGCAGCGAGGTAAGTTAGAACCCATCCCTGATGTGTGTGTATTTAAACCAAGATATTTTAAATGGGTTAACTTACATAATGCATCCAAAATCTGGAAACCATGACTCCTGTGGAATTGAAATTTGGCTAATTTTATAAAACATCCTGAAAACATAAAAATCATCATAAACCATTGATGACATAATACAAAATGCCATAAAAGATTTCCTGTAGACAACCCCTGATGGAGTGGACTGTTTTCAAGACTGATCTCTGAATCTCTCCTTGAATCTGTAAGAACATTTCCAATACATTAGAAGGTGAAGTAGTATTGGTGAAGGCATTAAGGAATCTGGTAAAGAAATATTTCTGAAACAATGACCCAATAGATCACGGGTTGTCTAGTTTGTCTTAAAAATATTTAGAATGCTTCACATGCACCAGGGCAATAAACACTGCAACAGGTCCCAAAGTTGTCCTCAAGTTATTGTCCTCATGTTGCAACAGGGATGGGTTCTAACTTACCTCGATGCCAGTTTGCTTCCTCCTGCGCCTCGTGGCCGTGCCGCACAGCCGGCCGCATGCACATGCGCAATGCCGAAAACTTGGCTTTTGCGCATGCGCAGACGCAAAAACCAGCAAAAGAAATTTAAAAATCCAAAAAAAGATGGCAGCGTTCACGGACCGGCACCAACAGAACCGGTTCTGTGACATCACTACTGGTTTACTACCGGTTCTATAGAACCGGTGGGAACTGGGAGGAACCCACCTCTGTGTTGTGAGGAGCATGGATGATGCTTCAGTGGCTTCCCAGGGTTGTCCTTTTCAAAGGAGCTTCTCTTGTGTGTGTTTTTCAGAGAAAGACAGATCCTTCTCATCAAGTAAACTCCAAAACTATCCCCACCCTGCTGGCCTTCCGAAAAGCCGTTAAGACATGGCTCTTCCTGCAGGCTGGGGGTAGAGCCTAATCCATCTGTGCTCTCCCCCGGGTATGTCTGATTGTTGGATGGTTTTTTAATATGAATTTTTAATTTTTATATTTGCTTTTAATTTAACGTTTATTATTGGTGATTCTTGTATCTTTTTTCTGTTGTACGCCGCCCTGAGTTCCTCGGGAGTTGGGCGGCATATAAGAAAACCGTAATAAATAAATAAATAAATAAATAAATAAATAAACAAACAAACAAACAAATAAATAAATAAATAAATAAATAAATAAATAAATAAATAAATAAATAAATAAATAAATGGGAATCATTTCCAAGAAATTATTCCAAATAAACCTGGGCAGGAGGTGGAAAACCAAGGACTCATGAGGGTGGTCACACGCTCGACCTAGTGTTTCTTTCGGGGCAGTGGAGAGATGATCTGAAGATAAGGGACATAGTCATCACCCCTCTGTCATGGTCAGATCATTTCCTACTGAGGTTGGATTTCGCAGCCCCATTCCTCCCCCGCAGGGAGGCGGGACCGACTAGGTGGTTCCGCCCCAGGCGCCTATGGAACCGGAAGGATTCCAGAGGGAACTTGGGGAAATACCTGAAACCCTGGTACACAATTCGGCTGACTCCCTGGTGGCTGCTTGGAACACCGCAGCATCAGGGGCCCTAGACCAAATTGCGCCTAAGCGACCTCTCTATGGCAGTGGATCCCGGAAAGCTCCCTGGTTTACCGAGGAGCTCCGGGAGATGAAACGCCAGAAGAGACGTCTAGAACGCCGCTGGAGGGCCAGTAAAACCGAGTCTGATCGAACACTATTAAGAATTTACATCAGATCTTATTTAGTGGCGATAAGGGCGGCAAAATGATCCTATTTTTCCGCTCTTATTGCGTCCGCAGATTCTCGCCCGGCCGCCTTGTTTAGGGTGACTCGCTCCCTCCTTGCAAAAGGGGGGAGCGAGGAACACTTACAAGGCAGAGCTGAGGAATTCGCTGAGTTTCTGTCGGATAAAGTCGCTCAGATTCGGTCGAACCTGGACTCTGGCTGGGCAGAGTCCATTGAGTTGACAGGGGCTAGTCCTAGTCCATCATTATGGGAGGAGTTTGGGCCTGTTTCTCCTGAGGATGTAGACAGGGCTGTGGGAGCGATGGGTACCTCCACCTGTTTATTGGACCCGTGCCCCTCCTGGCTGGTCTCGGCCAGCAGGGAGGTGGCACGCGGCTGGATCCAGGCGGTGGTCACCGCTTCTTTGAGAGAGGGATCCGTACCGCAGTCGTTAAAAGCTGCGGTGGTGCGACCCCTCCTGAAGAAGCCTTCCCTGGATCCAGCTGACTTGAAGAACTATCGTCCGGTCTCCAACTTACCTTTTTTAGGGAAAGTTGTGGAGAAGGTGGTGGTTACTCAGCTTCTGCAGCTCCTGGATGAAACAGATCATCTAGATCCTTACCAGTCGGGCTTCAGGCGCGGCTACAGTACAGAAACTGCCTTGGTCGCTCTGATGGATGATCTCTGGCGGGCCCGGGATGGGGGGAACTCCTCCATCCTGGTGCTACTTGACCTCTCAGCGGCTTTTGATACCATCGACCATGGTATCCTTCTCCATCGTCTCAGCGAGTTGGGAGTGGGAGGCACCATTTTACGGTGGTTCTCCTCTTATCTCGCTGATAGGATGCAGTCGGTGTTGGCAGGGGGGCAGAGGTCGTCCCCTAGGCCCCTATCATTGGGGTGCCTCAGGGGTGGGTTCTCTCGCCCATCCTGTTCAACATCTACATGAAACCGCTGGGTGAGATCATTCGCAGACATGGGGTGTGTTTCCATCAGTACGCTGATGACACCCAGCTGTACATCACCACCCCGTCTGACTTTAGTGAGGCAGTTGATGTAATGTGCCGGTGCCTGGACGACGTTAGGATCTGGATGGGGAGGAACAGACTCAGACTAAATCCCGACAAGACTGAGTGGCTGTGGATATTGCCTCCTAAGGATCATGACAACTGTCCCTCCTTAGTCCTTGAGGGAGCGAAACTGACTCCCTCGGACCGGGTCCGCAACTTGGGGGTCCTCCTAGATCCACAGCTAAAATTGGACCATCATCTTTCTGCTGTGGCTAGGGGGGCCTTTGCACAGGTTCGCCTGGTGCACCAGTTGCGGCCATATTTGGAGAAGGAGGCTCTACTCACGGTCACTCATGCCCTTGTCACCTCTCGTTTGGACTACTGCAATGCGCTCTACATGGGGCTACCCTTGAAGAGTATCCGGAGACTTCAGCTGGTGCAAAATGCGGCTGCGTGTGCTGTGGTGGGTGTGCCAAGGTACACCCACGTGACATCAATACTCCGCCAGCTGCATTGGTTGCCCATCGGTCTTCGGGTCCAATTCAAGGTGTTGATCACCATCTTTAAAGCCCTTCATGGCTTAGGACCAGGTTATCTACGGGACCGCATTCTGCCTCATACTTCCCTCCGACCGGTTAGGGCCCACAGAGTTGGCCTCCTCCAGGTCCCGTCGGCCAAGCAATGCCGGCTGGCGGGCCCAAGGGGGAGAGCCTTCTCTGTGGCTGGCCCCGCACTCTGGAACCAACTTCCACCAGAGACCCGAACTATCCCCACTCTGCTGGCCTTCCGAAAAGCCGTTAAGACATGGCTTTTCCTGCAGGCGGGGGGTAGAGCTTAATTCACTCGAGCTCACCCCCCAAGTATGTATGACGTTGAATGGTTGTTGATGATTTCTTATATTGTGTTTTAATTTTTATATTGTTTTTAATTATCATTTTAGATTTTGGTTATTCTTGTATTTTTCACTGTTGTACGCCGCCCTGAGTCCTTAGGGAGTTGGGCGGCATATAAGAATTCCAAAATAAATAAATAAATAAATAAATAAGGAATGCCTGTCACAGAAAAAGAAACAAGCTCAGTATGAAGTGTTGAATCCCGACTGCTTGACATTAAGAGCAAAAAGAAAATTCTTCTTTGCTGTAGATTAGCTGCTGACATGTGGAAAACATGAGATTACCAGGAAGCAGGGGTGGGTTCCTCCCGGTTCGGACTGGATCGCCCGAACTGGTAGCGACCCGCTGGTGTTGTCACTGAACTGGATCGACCGGTGCCGGTCCGTGGGCGTCACCATCTTTTTTTTGTTATTTTTTAGCGAATTTTTTACTGTTTTGAAGTATTTTCCTGTTCTGCTGCTTGTAAAAGGGCCCTCTCCCCCACCCCCCCGGCTCTATACAGACCTTTATTCCTTCGCCTGAAGCACAGCTGATCAGCTCCTCAGCTGTGTTTTGGGCTGATTCAAGCTACGGAGCATGTGCGAATGTAAAATTGCACAAGGGGACGCGCACACATGCGTGAAACGTCGCGATGCGAACCGGTGACGAAGGTAAGTGGAACCCACCCCTGCCAGGAAGTGATTGTTTGGAAGCTCTAACAGCTTCATAGCAATTTTGTCAAAAATAAGAAGTTCATTATGCTAAAGCCTTTCCTCATTCTTCATGCTCTACTGATATTTGACATCAGTGGTGGAAATGTTGGTGTGTCTTTAGGCTGTCCCTGTTTGGAAAAGCCAGTGTTAAATCCCTTTAATATGACTTTGTTTCAAATGCTGGAGAATTTGCTAAGCCAAGAGGGTCACTGAAGGATAATCTGCTTCTGTGCAAGGCTACAGCCCTTTCTGAGTCACCTAGTCCTCCAGCTGACATTATTCTAGCACAGTGGTTCCCAACCTGGGGGTCGGGACCCCTTTGGGGGTCGAACAACCATTTCCCAGGGGTTGCCCTGGCATCATCAGTTCCCCCCTCCCACTGCCACAAGCTTGGCCATATCGGCTCAACTTGCCCGAGCCCTTTGATTGGTCGGGAGAGGTGCCATTCGGTGAGAGGTGTTTGTGACGCCTGGTGGCCGAGCTTTGAAGGCATCAGCTAAGGGGCGGGGCGTCGCAGGATTGTGTGCTGGAGAGTACAAGGCGGTGCTTAAGACATCTGTGGCCGCCCCTGTCTGCTGCTCGCAGTGGCAGTTTCTTCCAGCTGGTGTCGAAGGGAAAGGGAGTCACGGGACGGAACGGCCAGCCAATGACCACTTAAGTTTCACAGCACACGATGGCGGGAAGGAGGACAGTTGGGTCGGAATCATCTGTCTGCCCTCTCGCCCTCGGCTGGTGCAGAGACCCAGCGAACAAAGAGGCAAACAGGGAGGGAGGGAAGAGAGAGACTGAGAGATACTAGCGCAGGGCTAGCCTGATCATACAGCCTCGGTGCTGAGGGCGCCACTGCCGGGGGCAGGAGGAGCTAAGCCGGAGGGAACTGGAGAAGGAGGTGGTGCCGAAGCATGGTCCATCGCCGCCGCCCTGCTCCATATGATCAGGCTAGCCCTGTGCTAATATCTCTCTCAAAGAAAGAAAGAAAAGAAAGAAAGAAAGAGAAAGAAAGAAAGAGAAAGGAAAGAAAGAAAGAAAGAAAAAGAAAGAAAGAAAAGAAAGAAAGAAAGAAGAGGAAGGTTGGGAGGAAGGATGGAAGAGAAAAAATGAGAGAGGGAAAGTAAGTAAGTAAGTAAGTAAGAAATAAACTGTTGAAAGAAGAGCCTTGCAAATTAAAATTGTTGTCTTTGCAGGGGTTTTGGGAAGGGTGGGTGAGCAGGCCCCATGGGGGAGGAAGGAATATGGGGCTGTTTTAAGAAGAAAGAGCTTAAAAGAGGAAATTGGCTTTGGGGACCCTGGCAATGTTTTTGGACCAATCATGGGTTTTTTTGCCCCGTTTGCCTCCTGAAACTTTGGAGTCCTGGGAGAAAGCTACTAATCAGGGATTACTTTGCTGGAAGCTTATCTGATTTCTAGTTTTTCGACACTGCAGGCCACAATTTCTCAACCTCAACAACTTGAATATACCTGGACTCCAACTCCCAAAATTCCCTAGCCAGCTTTGCTTTGAATTCTGGGAGTTGAAGTCCAGGCACCTTAAAAGTTGCTGAGATTGAGAAATATTGCTGTACTCTTGTTGGTTATCAAGTCTAAATACAGAAATAGACTTGTTATGGAAGATGATATTCCTTGTGCTCTTGCAAAGACTGGCCCGAGAATTTCTGATCTGGCATAATTACATAATGTTTTTGTGATTAATCGCTATGCTTTAATTATGTTCAATTTGTAACAATGAAAATACATCCTGCATATTAGATATTTACATTACCATTCATAACAGTAGCAAAATTACAGTTATGAAGTAGCAATGAAAATAATGTTATGGTTGGGGGTCACCACAACATGAGGAACTATATTAAGGGGTCGCGGCATTAGAAAGGTTGGGAACCACTGTTCTAGCACAAATATACACCAAACTTTCACTACACAAGCACTGATTGATGTACAGTAGTGGCCAAAATTGAAGAAACCTTTTTTTTGGGGGGGGGGGGAGTGTATTTTCTAAAACTAGCTAATAACACCACTTTTCTTTGGAGTAGTACCATAAAATTATATATCGATGGAAAGATAATTTAATCAAGAATGTAATGCAATAACTTTTATGAAGGATTTGCTATGAAAATAGCAGTTATAAAGAAGAAAAGTGAAATGAGTAAACTGGCTTAAAGTCTCATATTTTACAGCAGGACAGTGTTTCTCAACTTTAGTAATGGTAAGCTGTGTGGACTTCAATTCCCAGAATTCCTCAGTCGGCATGATGTAGGAAAAAGTTGGATTTTTTTCCAGTGCCCGGCTACAGTCCTTCTTCCTGGGGTTAATCATTTAAGCTCACATGTTTTATGAAAGTATTTCAGAGTGTTCTAAAACAGAGTTGTTAAGGAGTTATTGTGCTGTTAAGCACATACACAGCGAAATGTGTTGTAGTAATGGTGTTGGAGTTTGATATGAATGCTATTCAGTCAATAAACAGAATATCTTTAGTATGTACAAAATAGTTTTTACTTGAATAGTAGCAAAGTTAAATAGGAAGTCCAAGTCATACAAAGTTATTCAGTCAATGCGAAGTTTCTTCTTCTTGCCTATCTTTGTTTTAACTCACAAACAAAGATTACAGCTATCACTTAATTCTATACTATCACAGATAGTTACTCTTCTCTTCACAGCAATTCCACACAGTCATAAAGTAATCTACTCATCAGTAAAGCAGCAGAGAGTCTTCAATCTGGAACACACCGTCAAACACCACTCAGCACACTAAACCACCAACCACCAACCACATTGAGCATGCTCTCTTGCTTGCTTATATAGTAATCATCCACAATGCATTTAAAGCAATATACACATAACAATGATTTGTGGCTTAATCATATATTAACACACCCAATCGTTTGAACAGGGTTCTAACAAGAGTTCACTAAAAAATGACAATACATGATATTGCATATCAACACCAGCTATTTGATATACAGTTTGAGAAAATGGTTTCCAGACCCATCATATTTTAAAGCACTTCCATAACATATGATATATCATATGATATAAATCAGAGCTGAAGTTACCACATTTCCTAGAAACAGCCCTGTCATTTATTTCATGCTGTTGAGTCATTTAGGGATCATACTGTGTCTATATATCATTTGCAGCTATATCTGTTTCTTCGGACTACTTAGTGAGCCACACTTCCCTTACCTTGCAAACTCTAGTCACTCCCTGTGTCTGACGTCTTCCTTTTCTTTCACTTTGATACCATTTATTAAGATTTTTTTTCCAGCCATCTAGCAAGCTGCTAAAAAGAAGCACTGAAGTAATATCCTTGCATAAAATTAGCCATCTAAGTGCCATTATCCTTTGTTCATGCAAAATAAAATATTGAATTGAAAATGTATGTGCCACCCTAATAAGCACTTCCCCTACCATCTTTTTGATACCATAATGTTAGATGGCTTTCTATTACGTATTAGTGGCATTCAGAAGGAACATCTATTTAATCTGAAATATTGGCCTAATTTTTAGATGCCAAAGATAGCTTGATGTGAGAGGAAATTAAATTTTGAAATGGTACAATAGATAAGAGTCATAATCCAAAATAGCAATAGCAATAGCAATAGCACTTTTCTTATATATCGCTTCATAGTGCTTTACAGCACTCTCTAAGCGGTTTACAGAGTTCAGCATATTGCCCCCAACAATCTGGGTCCTCATTTTACCGACCTCGGAAGGATGGAAGGCTGAGTCAACCTTGAGCCTAGTGAGATTTGAACAGCTGAACTGTTGAACTAGCAGTCAGCCTGCAATGGCTGCATTTAACCACTGCACCACTGCACTGCACTGCAATTGACAGGATGGATATAAGTTGATAGCAATTCTTATATTAAAGCACATTTCTATTAAATGTAATATATGCCTCACTACATATTTGTAATGGAATACTGTGTGTGGATGATCTTGGAAGATGAAAGCAAGAGACGCCGCCTAGAAACCAATCAGAGAAGAGAGGGAGGAGTCACTAATGGATTGACAAACAGAGGAAGAAACTTAGGAAGGACCTGTCCTAATGTTCAGGTGGTTAAAAATGGCATTGGAAGGAGGGCTGACAATATTACCATAGGTGTAAAGAAAAAAACTGCATTTGTTGCTGGTACGCATGTGAAAGTGAAGCAATAATTCAATATAGAAGTGACAAAACATCTATATTTAATAATTTTCCCTTAGTCTGTATGCTCTTCTTTATCTTACCTTACAGTGTCCTGCTGTAAAAATATGAGCCTTTAAGCCAGTTTGCTCAAGTGATTAAGGCCCAGACTAGAAAGCGGGAGACCGTGAGTTCTAATGCCGCCTTAGCCATGAAAGCCGGCTGTGTGTCTTTGAGCCAGTCTCTCTCTCTCTCTCTCTCTCTCTCCCTCCCTCCCTCCCTCCCTCCCTCCCTCCCTCCCTCCCCCCCCCCCCCTCTCTCTCTCTCTCTCTCTCTCTCTCTCTCTCTCTCTCAGACAAACACTTTCACAGAGTAGTTGTTGTGGGGACAATAGGAGGAGGAAGTGGGTTCTGTTCACTGCCTTGAGTTATTTGTAAAAACAATAATAAAGATGAGATACAAATAATTAAATAAACAGGGACAAACTAATGTGTCATAGTTCTGAGTAATGAGCTCCAGGAAATCAGGACTCTGACACTTTGTTCAAGCTCAAGAAACACTTTATTGAGTACATTATGTCGGCACTTAGAAAGATGAAGCTAGCTCTAAATTATTCCCACCTGGGAATTATTATAATTCCCAGGTGGGGAATAACTATTTAGGGATAGTTAAAATAATAAGATTTCCTCACCCCCTAAGTCTCTTAGGTCACATGGGCCAATCAGTCCAGTCGCAGGTTCCCGCCCGACTTCAACAGATGTCCATTCACATGGCCTTGGTTCACACACCGGCTGGTAGATGTTATGGCTAGCCAGCTGAGGCACCACATTCCTAAGCTCACCCCCCCCCCCTGAATGGCAACCAAGAAACGAAGCAGAAGTAAGCATGGTTTCAGCTGAAGTCCTTTTACAGGTTGACTAATGGGTATGATGCATTATGCTTTAGATGAGAAGGGACACCCACAGAGCCAAATACTCCAAGGTGGTGGCTGAAATGATGGAATCAAAGCTTTGTCAGATTTTCATGTGTGGTGCACCTTTGTGGCAACCATCTTGGTTTTTTGTGGATGATCTTGTAGATAAGAAAAAAATTTGATAAGTGTTTCTTTTTGTGTAATTGTAGGAAGATTATTTCTTTCTTTGTTTATTTATTTATTTATTTAATTTTATTTTGTCAAACATGTACAGGATAGTAGTTGTTTGTATAAACATAACATAAGTAAAAAATACCGATAAAAGAGGACAATAGACAGAAGGACAGGGACGCTAGACACAGTGGTGCGCTTATGCACACCCCTTACAGACCTCTTAGAAATGGGGAGAGGTCGACTGTAGACAGTCTAAGGTTAAAGTTTTGGGGGTTTGGGGAAGAAACCACAGAGTCAGGTAGTGCATTCCAGGCATTGATCACTCTGTTGGTGAAGTCGTATTTTCTGCAGTCGAGTTTGGAGCAGTTTACATTAAGTTTGAATCTATTATGTGCTCGTGTATTGTTGCAGTTGAAGCTAAAGTAATCATTGACAGGAAGGACTTTTTGATATATGATTTTATGAACTGCATTTAGATCAGATCGGAGGCGACGTAGTTGTAAATTGTCTAATCCCAATATTTCAAGTCTGGTGGAATAAGGTATTTTATTGCGAGCAGAGGAGTGGAGGACTCTTCTTGTGAAATATTTCTGGACTCTCTCAATTGTATTAATGTCCGATATGCAGTGGGGGTTCCAGACATGTGAGCTGTATTCAAGAATTGGTCTAACAAATGTTTTGTATGCTCTGGTTAGCAGTGTAATATTGCCAGAGAAGAAACTACACAAGATTAGATTAACAACTCTCAGAGCCTTTTTGGCAATGTTGTTACAGTGGGCTCTAGCACTTAGGTCATTGGATATGAGCTGTGTTCCTTATCTGTTTGATACCAGGGCATTCATGTAGCTAACAGACCAGAAAATACAATGGCTGTGTTTAAAGTGGGGGGGGAGAGGACCCTCAATAAGGCCAACATCTAACTTTGCACTCAGCCAACGTCTCCTTTCAAAGTGGCTTCATGAATAACATTCTCCGATAACATTCTCATGACTAACAAAACATAATTGATAAAACCCATGTTATTCATGTCACTATGAACAGTAAAGTAAACCAGCTCGACATATTCATAAGAGCGGGGAACACACTTTTTATATAGAGTTCTCAGAACAGATGAAGCTAACATGAAAAATATGCCCATGGACTATACAAGGCAGACAATAATAAGCCCTTTCTTTACATGTTAAATAAACCCAGGATAAAACTCCTTAACTCCTCCACTTCTTTCCTTGTCCAACTAGAAGTGGAATTCCTAATGAGATCTGTATGGATATTTAAAAATCCTAAGTAGAAATTAACTGTCAGAGTGACTCCCTATGATCATTATTTCATCAAGGAAGGTATTAGCAGAAGAGCATGCAATGAATACAAAAATGCATATATTTGCTTAAATGCATAAAGTGCATTAAATGGAACGGCTTGCCTCCAGAAATTGTGGGTGTCCTATCATTGGAACCTTTTAAGAAGACAGTCATTTGTCTGGAATGGTATAGGGCAGTAGTGGGTTCTAAAACCCGTTACTACTGGTTCGCGCGCACACTTGCACACACGTGCGATGCTTCTGTGCATGCAGAAGAGCATCCCGGGTGGGTGGGCGGAGCATCCCGGGCCAGTGGGCAGAGCCTCCTGCTGCCGCTACAGGTTCTTAGAACCGGGCCGAACTGGGAGCAACCCACCACTGGTATAGGATTTCATGCTTGAGCAGGGGGTTGGAGTAGAAGATCTCCAAGGTCCGTTCCCACTCTGTTATTCTGTATTATGCATATAATTTTTTTCTAAATGTATGGTTTTGGGTATTTATTTTGAAATTAGAGGCTTGCTGCAATATTCAAAGAACTACAAAAACCAAACTAATTATACCCTGATTTGTGTTGTATTTGGGGAAATGTAAATTTGTTCAGATGAAAGTCATGGTAGTAAATAAACACCCAAAAAATTTATCTTCAGCCCTGCCTGTTTTTCTCCTGTAAATCTCCAGAATGAGCTGCAGAATATACTTTATCTGGAATAGATACAGAATATAGAGCTGCTGTTATGGAAATCAGCCATTCCAAGCAAAAATTGACTTTCCAAAAAAAATTCTAGTTTGGATAGAATCTACCTTCGTTAGGGTAGCTTTTAGGAAAGAAATACAGGGTAGATCAATTGGAAAGAAATACAGTTTTCAAATAATGATGTTTAACTATGTGATGTTACACATATCACACTGAGATAAAAATATCTACTTCAATTAAATGGTTCCAGACTAAAATCTCTTTTTTAACTTTCATGATCAATGTTATATTGAATCAGTGTCAATTCTGAAGATTTTTATAAATATATCACTGGGACCATCCAGGCTGTTTTTTATATAGCCGACACACTATTCTATATGTGTAGGATTTTTTGCTGATAAATGAAAATAAAGGGAGACTATTATAGATCTATTTCGAGCTTATTTTGCTCTCATCAGATAGCCATACCCCTTACTGGGATTTGAACCCGGGCCGGCTGCCTTGTAAGGCAGCAAATTAACCACTAGGCCATAGGCTCTGTAAAGCAAATTAACCACTAGAGCCTATATATATATCTCCCTTTCTACTGATGATGGTTTAAGAAATAAAACCGAAGATGAACAAATAAGAGCCAAAAATAGTTGCAAATTACCATGCGAGAGGCATGTTTGTCTTCCTGCCAGAAAACCACCTGGGATATATTTGCAGCAAATGCAACCTTGTAGCAATTGTTCAAAAAGTAAAATAATTGGGGACAGGAAGTAACTAATGAGAAAGGAACAAAATTTATCTGTTTTTAAAAAAGAAGACTCTGTAATAGGCAGGGGCAGATAAATCTACACTCCCCGAGAAAGATAGGAGGAAGGGCAGTGGATATGAATAACATTTACAACATTGAGTGAACAGTAAAAAAAAAAAAAAAGGCCAGAGGATTACACAGAAGACTGAAGTGAAGAAGGGAGAAAAAAAGTTTCTATAAGAAATGGAAATAGGTGGAACAGTACAGACTTCAGAGTACAAATAATATTGAGAGTAGTCTAAAAGTTTAGAGGAAAAGAAAATTTTAGAATGAGCTGAGATTAAGAAAGGCTGTTTAGTGTTCTTTAAATATGTTCAAAATGATTGTATGGACAAGATTGATAGAAACATGGTCTGTCTTTAGAGGCTAAAGTATTGGAGGAAGAGGTTGATGATCTGGGCAAATTCTTATTGGTTTTCCTTGAGAAATCCATGAACTGCCAGATTACTGGAAGATAATAAATTATGCCCCTACATTGAAAATAAGAAGGTAATTTCTACAATAAATTGTAGGAAAACTGTATGCATAATAGACAGTTGACTTGACTTGACTTGACTTGACTTCATCAAAGCATTTGATAAAGGACTCCCTACTGTGCTGATCAATTAGCTAACTAAATATGACTTGGGTGTCACTGTCAGGGCAATATATAGCTGGGTTGAAACTCATTCTCAAAGGCCGTGCTCATAGAATAGAATAGAATAGAATAGAATAGAATAGAATAGAATAGAATAGAATAGAATAGAATAGAATAGAATAGAATAGAATAGAATAGAATAGAATAGAATAGAATTCTTTATTGGCCAAGTGTGATTGGATACACAAGGAATTTGTCTTTGGTGCATATGCTCTCAGTGTACATAAAAAGACAAGATACATTCGTATAGAATCATGAGGTACAACACTTAATGATTGTCATAGGGTACAAATAAGCAATCAGGAAACAATCAATATTAATATAAATCGTAAGGATACAAGCAACGTTACAGTCATACAGACATAAGTGGGAGGAGATGGGTGATAGGAACAATGAGAAGAATAATAGTAATAGTAATGCAGCCTTAGTGAATAGTTTGACAGTGGTGAGGGAATTATTTGTTTAGCAGAGTGATGGCATTCAGGGAAAAACTGTTCTTGTGTCTAGTTGTCTTGGTGTGCAGTGCTCTATAGAGTCGTTTTGAGGGTAGGAGTTGAAACAGTTTGTGTCCAGGATGTGAGAGGTCTGTAAATATTTCCACAGCCCTCTTTTTGACTCGTGCAGTATACAAGTCCTCAATGGAAGGCAGGTTGGTAGCAATTGTTTTTTCTGCAGTTCTGATTATCCTCTGAAGTCTGTCTGTCTGTCTTGTTGTGTTGCAGAACCAAACCATCAGTGCTACTTCAGCACAACAGAGAGAAATATCAAGCCAGGTTTACTAAATAGGGTGCCCCAAACCTTGGGCCTTGTATTCTTCATCATTTTCATTAATCACTTGGATGAACAGATTATGGTTATTAAATTGACTGTTCCTCATGTTAAAAAATGTCAAATGAAGACTATCAAATGCAGAATGTCTAGTACAACAGTCAAAAAAAGCTATTGGATTAAGACTTACTTGAAAACTGAATCAGCAATGGGATGGGGTTTAAAAGATGATGTTTTAGATTGCATCAGCAGAAGTCTCCAAATCATATGAATTAGTTATTCCACTCTGTTCTGCTTCGCTCAGACCCAGTCTTGAGAACGACATCCACTTTAAGAAGGTTGAAGAAATTAAATATGTTCTGAAAACAGTAGGGAAGATGATCATCACTAAAAAAATAAGCTCTGTGATAAGAGATAAAAGAACTGCTTTACTTTGGGAACAGATGACTGGTCCCAGCTACTGTCATTAAGTGAGGAGTATCTGTAAAGCAATGTAATTGACATTCAAAATGACACCGCATAAATTAGGTTGGACCTCCCCATCTAAAGAGACGACTGTATTGGTTGGTTTAGTATAGTACTAAACTGTACTGGATGTTGAATGATCTGACAGTCATCCAACCTCTGAGAACTTCTCATCTCAAATGCATCTCCCAGGTCCCTTAAGATGGTGTAAAAACCATCACAGAAAATGAGCAGAAATTTTACAGTAAGTAAAAGTCTTGACTTGGAAAAACAAATTTTGAAAGTTTACCAGTACAGAAAATTTCACCAAATTTACAAAAATTCTACTATGCACAAGTTTTCAAGTAATAGAACATAGAAAAATGTATACATTGATGTACTGACATATAAACATACACATTGTGAAATCTCTCTCTCTCTCTCTCTCTCTCTCTCTCTCTCTCTCTCTCTCTCTCTCTCTCTCTCTCTCTCTCTCTCTCTCTCTATATATATATATATATATATATATATATATATATATATATATATATATATATATATATAAAAGCCAAATACCACTCACTCATCACGAAATCTCCAGAACCGTAAAGCCTACAAACTTGAAACTTGGCACGTATGTTCCTCTTGGCTTCTAGGTGCTCGCTAAGAAAGGATTTTTTGAAATTACCATCAGGTAATTAGTATTTCTTATACAATATTATATTAACATGCTCTGATGCTAAGGAGTTAGACGTTCTACTCCCCCTCCCCACCTGAAAAGAACTCGGTTCCAACTCCCAGTTGCCTTATATTAACATGCTCTGATGCTACCCCTTCGCTAAACTGGGCATGGTCATGGTCAGTGCGTGACTCATCTGGCCTGCGGGCTGGGCGTTTAGACATTCTACTACTACTCCCCACTGAAAATAACTCTGTTCCAACTGTCAGTTGCCTTATATTAACATGCTCTGATGCTAAGGAGTTACACATTCTACATAAATTTTCAAGCTTTAAGTGTCAATGTATCAAGCCCTATCATAAGTACTCATTAATTTTCAAGCTTTAACTGTCAATTTATCAAGCCTGATCACATAGTTTCGTAGCGAAGCATGGGTATCCAGCTACTAGTGCTCTTACAAAAGACAAAATAGTTTAATTTATAATTCCTTATAAATAAAGAAAGAAAAAGAAAGAAAAACCAGGAACAAGATGAAACATCCTTTAGATGTAAATAGCAGATTTTTTTTTCAACCACAAGTTTTTGTTTATAAGAAATAACTGTAAGAAGTACAGGGCCACAGCTGGTGATTCCTTACAATGGATGGATGGATTCTTTTTATATTCTACCCTAGCTCAAAATTTCAGATCCAAATAAACATGTGTGTGGAAAGGATAAGGTTGTGTTTTATGATACACTTCGATGAAAAACAATACTGGCTTGTTCGGTATAACTGAAAGCATATATTAAAAACACCTTCATTGTTTTCTTTTACAAGGACATTGGCAGGGGATAGCAATAGCAATAGCACTTAGACTTATATACCGCTTCATAGTGCTTTACAGCCCTCTCTAAGCGGTTTACAGAGTTCAGCATATTGCCCCCAACAATCTGGGTCCTCATTTTACTGACCTCAGAAGGATGGAAGGCTGAGTCAACCTTGAGCCGGTGAGATTTGAACAGCTGAACTGCTGAACTGCAGTGCTGCACTTTAACCACTGCGCCACCTCGGCTCTGCGCCACTGCGCCACCTCGGAATTTGGTCACAGCAAGCAACCTGCCTTTCATAACAATATGTTCATCATTATGGGCCTTTTCAAGAAAACCCCAATAAGCTACCTGAGTTCAGGATTTCTTATAAAATGGTCTGGAAAAAACATTGTGATAGGAGAATGTAATTGGAAAAAAAAATCCTCTTTAATTTCGTGTGTAATTTCATTGTCACATGCAACTGAAATAGTTGGATGTATCCATAGCGTTTAATTTCAATTTCCAGTTTCTATCCAACAAACCTTTACCAGCACAGGTTGCATTACCATTTCACTCCAGCTACAGAGCTCTAATCATTGGGTGACTGAATACTTCCAATCACTGATATGGAGGATGAGATTTCTGAGATTAGACCAAAAAACTCTCGTGCCTTGATTCATAATAGATCTCTTGTTGACTCACTGTAAGTTTCTTAAACAGAAAAAAGAAAGATCGATAAGGTGTACTAGGGAGAATAATGTACTGCCTGCAGGAGTGTTAGCCATTTCAGCAATTTATCACCTGAGGGCAACTTTGTCAGCGGAAATTTAATAAAGAAAATGTAGCAAATCAAAACTCAACAGGTAAAGGGCAATTCCATATTGGATTGAAAGGTCGCTGCCCAAACCTTCTATTATTCTGAAATGTCTTATTGCTAGTTTGCAGCTTAAGCCAGCCTAAAGAGCAATAGGTATGGCAGAGTGGGTTTCAGTTAAGCAACTTCGGCTGACTCCATTATATACCTACTGAGAACAATTCAGTATGTTGACGGGGTAAAATCTGAGCAAAGAAGATTAAATCAAATTAGCTTCCAAGTATGAGTTTTTGCCTAGAACTATTAGACACACAAAATAATAATAAAAAAAAATATGTCGGAGCCAAAGTCACATAGCATCATGGTAAAACATGTTTTATTGCTATAATTTACTGTTTTAATTACAGATATTTATTGTGACCCATTTTATTTTTTCAAAAATAAGATGTGCTATTAAATATATCAAATTCCTCATTCCTCATTCCTCAATGAGCCGAGGTGGCGCAGCGGTTAGAGGCAGTACTGCAGGTCACTTTAGCTGACTGTGACCCGCAGGTCAGCGGTTCAAATCTCACCGGCTCAAGGTGGACTCAGCCTTCTATCCTTCCGAGGTAGGTAAAATGAGGACCCAGATTGTTGAGGGCAATGTAAATATATACATTGCTTACTGGTGTAAACCGCTTAGAGAGTGCTTGCACTGTGAGGCGGTATATAAATCTCACACAATAAATAAATAAATAAATTTAATAGAATGTGCTTTAGTGAACTTTAGATGTAACAATAAAATCTGTGCACACATTGTATGGCTCTGTGTGTTTGAAATGCTGTTCTCATTTTATGCATGGGCAAATCATATAAAATACGAAAATATGTGAAAAAATATAAACAGAAAACTGCATATATTTTAATGGACATTCCCTTTCCCCACTTTCTTCATTAAATCAAGTGTTTACTATAATTTATACATCTCCATCTCTCTTCCATATTCAGCCTAATCTCTCTCTCCCCTCTCCCCCTCCCTCCCTCCCTCCTTGGGTGCATGAACACAGAGACCCACATATTCTAAGTTCATTGAAATGAAATGCCAAGAAAATTTGGGGATCTCTTTAAGTCAAATACTTGAAGTTTTTTTTTTTAATGAATGCTTTTTTCCCCCTAGGATTTAAAATTAAGCAGGAGTTTTTAGTATTCCTTTCTACAAATAATATCAAATCAGCATCAGTCTTGTTCTTCCTGGCCTCATTCATAGGTGAGATGATAGTGTGATCCACAACCAGATAAAAGCAAAATACTTTTGCTTTATTTTAGTGCTACTTAACATTTCACCTAAGCCCATATATATTTACCCTTAGCTTTAACTATGATATACTGAAACAGGTCTTTTTCAAACCATAATTTCCAAGATAGTTTAGCTTTAATGAATCATAGTTAAGATGAAATACAGTTTAAGATTTGCTTATAATTCTGGTTAATTGAGAAAGTGGACTCAAGATTACCAATCTCCTGTCACCCCCATCATCAATTGGGAGACAATTTTGCATTAAGTGAGAGATCAAACAGGTTCCTGATGATCCAAACTGACAATTTTGTCATCCAAAAGCTAGAGGAAGGAACTAGAGGGTTAGCTATAGTGGACTTAATTTTTATTAACAGAGAAGAAATGATAGAGGGGGTTGAAGTTGCAGGAACTTTGAGGGAGACCATGCCATACTGGAATTCAACATAATATAGACCACAAGCAATAGAATAACATCAAACTAATATCTTAGAGCTGATTTTAACAAACTTTGAGAGAGCTTGGGAAGGATTCCATGGATGAAAAACTTAAAGAGAAAAACAATTCAAGAAGCTTGGCAAACTCTGAAAAATAGGATTATAAAACTCCAGTCCAGCAAAGCACCACTGGGGGAAAAAAAAGAAATCCAAGAAACCCGCATGTTGCATAAAAAACTGTCTGATAAACTGAAAGACAAAAAGGACAAATATAAAAAATGGAAAGAGGGACACATAACTAAGGCAGAATACCAGCACATAGATCAAACCTGCAAAGATGAAGTCAGGAAAGCTAAGGCTCAGAATGAACTAAGACTTCCAACAAATGTCAAAAATAATTTTAAAAAAGCTTCTTTCAACATGAAAAAAACAAGAAAAAAGTGAAAGAAACAATTGATCCACTAATGGGAGAAGATGGCAAAGAAGTGATAGGCAGCAGGAAGAAAGCAGAGAGTCTTAACTCATTCTTTGCATCTGTCTTCACACAAAAGGAAAAAATAGTCCAACCTACTAAAATCAGAAATATAAAAGAGAGACTAGGAATACAAGTAAAAATAGGCAAAAAAAAAAAAAAAGCTAAGACAACACCTATCCATCCTAGATGAGTTCAAATCACTAGGACCAGATGGATTATATCCCAAAGTTCTGAAGGAGCTGAGAGACATGATCGTGGAACTACTGAACCATATCTTTTGAAGATCCTGGAGCATCAAGGAACTACCAGAGGACTTGAAAAGAGCTGTTGTGATTCCCATCATCAAAAAAGGAAAAAAATTGGATCCAGGAAACTCCAGATCAATCAGCTTAACATCAATACCTGGGAATATCCCAAAAAAGTTAATCAAGCAACAGGTCTGTGAATACCTAGAAGCAAACAAAGTCATAACCAGAAGCCAACATGTGTCTATCAAAAACTGATCATGCTAAACAAATCTTATTTCATTCTTTGACAAAGTGACTAAATGTTGTAGATATAGTATACTTATTTCAGTAAGGCATTTGACAAAGTAGATCACAGCCTACTTTCTGTGTTGTATGCAACCCACACACACTTGGAATTACATTGTATTCTTTGCATATGGAGTGCTGCACAGCCCTAATTATGTGGGGTTTTTTTCTGAATGCAATCCAGAAATTACAGCTGGTGCAAAATGCAGCTGCCAGTGTGTGCCAAGAACAGCTGTTGGAGGTCATGTACAATTGATTCAGAAGGAATGACATTGTTTGTCTATTTATTTCTGAACTGTATTCGAGGTATTAGTGCTATTCTACAAATCTATAGCCCAATTAGGGCAGAGTTATATGAAAGAATTGTGATATAAGAATAGCCATGCTTTTATATCAAAAGAGAGGGGGGAAGATTATTACTTTTTTTAGTATAGTAGCTATTAAACAAATTATATTGAACTGTATCTGCAATTTAGGGATGGTTTTAAACAATGAAAAGTGAGATTTTTTGCTTATAAGTAACAGAACAACAGAATAACAGAGTTGGAAGGGACCTGGGAGGTCTTGAAGTCCAACCCCCTGCTCAAGCAGGAGACCCAATACCATTCCAGACAAGTGGCTATCCAGTGGTGTGATTCAATTTTTTTACTACGGGCTCTGTGGGCGTGGCTTGGTGGGCATGGCAGGGGGAAGGTTACTGCAAAATCCCCATTTCCTCCCAATCAGCTGGGACTCGGGAGGCAGAGAATAGATGGGGCGGAGCCAGTCAGAGGTGGTATTTACCGGTTCTCCGAACTACTCAAAATTTCCTCTACTTGTTCTCCAGAACTGGTCAGAACCTGCTGAATCCCACCTCTGTGGCTATCTAATCTCTTCTTGAAAACCTTCAGTGATGGAGCACCCACAACGTCTGGAGGCATGCCATTCTACTGATTAACTGTTCTAACTATCAGAAAAGTGCTCCTTATTTCCAGGTTGGTTCTCTCCTTGATTAGTTTCCATCTATTACTTCTTTTATTTTATTTTTTTATTTTTTTATTTATTAAAAAGTTTTATTAGTACAAAGTACAAACATTTTTCTCTTTTCTCCCCCTTCCCCCCTTCCCACCCCTCTTACCCTCCCCTCCAGTCCCCCTCCCACCCACCCACCCGACTTCCCAGAAAAAGCACAAGGTATAATTTTCAGAAAATATAAAACTAAAATATGCTAAGAAATTATTAATTCAAAAAAAATTCTAATTCTTATTACTCAAAACCTTTAAAACATAATCTAGAAATTAAACATTTATCATTAATAAACTATTTGGGTCTTCTTAATCTGATACTTTTTTTGAATATAGTCAGTCCATCTGTTCCATTCCAATATATATCTTTCATTTGAATGATCCTTAAGTATTACTTCTTTTATTGCCTTCAATCTATTTGGAGAATAGGTTGACCCCCTCTTCTTTGTGGCAGTCCTCGAATATTAGAACACTGCTATCATCAGCATAATGTATAAATAGAGAATTATCCCCCTCTCCAACAGTTATATGGAATTTGTACACGAGGACATGAGATAATGTAACATCTCTCTCTCTCTCTCTCTCTCTCTCTCTCTCTCTCTCTCTCTCTCTCTCTCTCTCTCTCTATCTATCTATCTATCTATCTATCTCTCGAAGCTGAGAGAGAGTGACTCGCCCAAGGTCACTCAGCATAAAACCTTAGGCCTTTTAATACAATGTGTTGATCTGAAAAGGTGCTCCCAGGCTCTTTATGATTTTGGCTGCCACAAACCTATGCAATTCTGCCCTTAGTTTATGATCTGCAAACCTTAGAGCAGCTATCTGGAAAGTTGAACCATGACAACTAGACTTCTTTTCTTTTGGTTCGAAACATTTTGCTGCTTATCAAGAAGCTTCTTCCATCTGAGCAGGTTCCTTGGGGGTCCTCCTTAATCAACTTGCTCAGGCTGAAGAAACTACTTGAATAAGCAGCGAAACATTTCAGATCACAAGAAAAGAAGTTTCCATGACTCAACTTCCAGACAACTCTACTTGGGTGACTGAGAATCTTCATTGACTCTTCTAACTGTTTTCCCACTTTTCTCCTCCTTGATCTTTCCTTCTCCAACTGGCTTTTCCTCTTCCTCTGTGAGTGCCATTCTGCTTTTCCTTATTTATTTATTTATTTATTTATTTATTTATTTATTTATTTATTTATTTATTTATTTATTTATTTATTTATTTATTTATTTATTTATTTATTTATTTATTTATTTATTTATTATTTATTTATTAGTTTGTCAAACATGTACAAGATAGCAAGTATAAATATGAACATGGACATGAATGAAGGAAATGAATACAAATAAATGGAGACAGTAGGACAGGGACGGTAGGCACGCTGGTGTACTTATGAACACCCCCTTTATGGACCTCTTAGGAATGGGGTGAGGTTCACGGTAGACAGTTTAAGGTTGAAGCTGTGAGGGTTTGAGGATGTAACAACGGAGTCGGGTAGAGCATTCCAGGCGTTGACCACTCTGTTGCTGAAGTCGTATTTTCTGCAATCGAGTTTGGAGTGGTTTATCTTGAGTTTGTATCTATTGTTTGCCTGTGTATTATTGAGGTTGAAGCTGAAGAAGTCGTTGACAGGTAAGACGTTGTAGCAGACAATTTTGTCTACTACGCTTAGATCAGATCGCAGGTGGTGCGGTTCTAGATTGTCCAAGCCCAAAATTTCAAGCCTGGTGGCATAAGTGATTCTATTGTGAGAACTCTTCTCGTGAAATACCTCTGGATCCACTCAATCATATTAATGTCTGATATACAGTGTGGATTCCAGGCAGACGAGCTGTATTCGAGAATTGGTCTGGCAAAGGTTTTGCATGTCCTAGTTAGCAATACAATGTTACCAGAGAAGAATCTTCGCAAAATTAGGTTAACAATTCTTAATGCCTGTTTGGCAATGCTGTTACAGTGAGCTCCGGGGCTTAGATCGTTTGAGATGACTTCCCTTTCTGTGTTGTTCTCTTTTTATTCTCTTTAGTCAGTATTTCTTATCAGCGGTAAGCTGGATGGAGTGGTGGGAGTTGAGATTCAATAACACCTGGAGGGCAGAGTACCCCTGCCTCTTCTAAAGTGATGTTCCCTTAATTGGGGGACTATGGGAAGTGCCCCCAACAATCTGGGTCCTCATTTTACCGACCTCAGAAGGATGGAAGGCTGAGTCAACCTTGAGCCGGTGAGATTTGAACAGCTGAACTGCTGAACTTGCAGTAGCCTGCAGTGCTGCATTTAACCACTGTGCCACCTCGGCTCATACTAAGGGATGTCCTTTTCCTCTCCTCCTGCATCCCCATCATAGCTATTCAGAAGTTCAGTTTTATTTGCATGCTGTTTTCATTTCAGTAAACAGGCATTGTTGCATCCTCAGATGGCACCAGCACTGAAAGCAGTAGAGTTCAATGGTATTATTGCGTACTTAGGGACAAAACAGCAATTTCATCGACAATTTCTTGCCAAGAAAATGTTATTAAGCTGCTCCTGTTTACTTGGACAACACACTGTGCAGCAACACTATTCTCATGCCATAATTTTTGGAGTATTAAGGGATGAATATAAAGATTAAAACAAGGTAGGAAAGCAAGTCTTGCTGTCATTTTTTTTAAAGCTGTTATTCAATCAACAGAAGTGAGATATTTTAATTTCTGTGGAAACTTTAGTGCTGATAAATTCTTCCGAACTATTAAACTAGATATGTCTGGGGTCATTTTCTCTTCAGCTCAGAAGGTTATGTAGTTACCATCTGTGAAACAATGATATTTTTATTCTATGTTAATTCCTTTCACAATTGGCTGACCAAAGACTCCCCCCCCTTTTTTTTAATCACCAAGGCTGCCTAAAAGACTTCAAAAAGAAACTTCCTGTTGCAAAAATAAACCATGTGAATGAAGAAGGCCATGCCCCTGCTAAGTTTAGGGTATCAAAACAAACTGTGTTTCCTCGGTTACTCTTTGTATTTCAACACCACTTTTCTAAGTATCCATTTTTGCAGTGTTAATTAATGTCATCACTTGCTGGGCATACTTGACAGGACAGAATGTACGTGGGAGGTTTTGGGATGCATTTCTGGGGCTATAATTGTTAACTTTTTGTCATTCTTCCTATTATCAATATGTTTCTGCAAACTTAGGCTCACTTTTGTGAGTCATTTCTAATGAATGCCCCATGACATATGGAAAGATCTGCCTGTTTTATTGAGGCAAGATATCAAAGCAGGTCATCCATTCATGGCCACAGGCACGGAGCTGTTCACTTTCTGCTTCCACTTCAGTTTCCAATTACTCATATTAAAGCAGGAGTGCATTTGATCAGACCAGTGATGGTATTCAGCTGGTTCGGACCTTTTTGGGCGAACTGGTAGTGGCGACCGCCCACCTGCCCCGGAGCTATAACGTCCTATTTAGAATAGAATAGAATTCTTTATTGGCCAAGTGTGATTGGACACACAAGGAATTTGTCTTTGGTGCATATGCTCTCAGTGTACATAAAAGAAAAGATACAGTTGTCAAGAATGGTTGTCATAGGGTTCAAGTAAGCAATCAGAAAACAATCAATATTAATATAATTTGTAAGGATACAAGCAACAAGTTACAGTCATACAGTCATAAGCGGGAGGAGATGGGTGATAGGAACGATGAGAAAAACTAATAGTAATAGTAATGCAGCCTAGTGAATAGTTTGACAGTGGTGAGGGAATTATTTGTTTAGCAGAGTGATGGTGTTCGGGAAAAAACTGTTCTTGTGTCTAGTTGTCTTGGTGTGCGGTGCTCTATAGCGACGTTTTGAGGGTAGCCACATTTTCGAAGCCATGTGCATGTGTGCAAACTGCACACACAAGCAAAGCACATGCGCGGAAGGCCGGGCACAAGTGCTGTGAACCAGTGGTAAAAATATGTGAAACCCACCTCTGGATCAGACCCAGTGGGCCAAATGAGTTAACAGCTGGTAAACCATTCAGGAAAAGGTGGTAGTCTTCTTTCCTGTGCTTGTAAAAACATGAGAAAAGTAGTGAATGGGTTATGTTATTCATCTCTACCAACATAATTTATAACTGGATGGGTTCCATTTAACATAGTAGGTTCCAGATTGTGCAGGTCTAATTTAGAAGAACTTCACAGCCTTACTTTAACTTCATGAGACATGAATACCAGTGGCTTTAGTCCCATCAGTCGGTGGGAATAAAATATGGGGTACTAGAAGTTCCACTCCTGAACTGCTCAATTGCAGGTTCCTTGCACCAAAGCTTCATTTAACTTTCCTTCTGTACAAGCACATCTATTTTAGAAATTTTTATTCTGCTCTTTTTGCTCAGAATTAGATATTTTGGACCGTAGCATCCTGAAACAGCCAGAATGATAATCAGGAATGATTAAAAACAACAGACCAAAACTGTCCCAATGTTACCAGGCAGTTTTAGACACTTCATATGAGATAGGTGAGGTGTAATGGGCTACCTGCCAAATCTTCATTGGGTCATGATTTATAATATACTGCGTTTCCCCGAAAATAAGACCCTGTCTTATATTTTTTTGAACCCTGAAATAAGCGCTTGGCCTTATTGCCATGCACTCAAAAGCCTGATTGGGCTTATTATCAGGGGATGTTAAGAGCTGAAGTGGTGCAGTGGTTAAATGCAGCCATTGCAGGCTGACTGCTAGTTCAACAGTTCAGCTGTTCAAATCTCACTAGGCTCAAGGTTGACTCAGCCTTCCATCCTTCCGAGGTCGGTAAAATGAGAACCCAGATTGTTGGGGGCAATATGCTGAACTCTGTAAACCGCTTAGAGAGGGCTGTAAAGCACTATGAAGCGGTATATAAGAAAAGTGCTATTGCTATTGCTATTGCTATGTCTTATTTTGTGGGAAACAGGGTACTCAAGTAGATAAACAGAAAAAGAACATGCTGGATCTCTTTATACTATATTTTTCCTACTTTTATGAATAAAGATAAAAGGAAATGTTTCCCTTGTCCAGTTGGGTCTAACTCTAGGGCAGGGGTGCTCACCTCCATTTCCTAGCCAATGGAGCCGGATTGTCCAAAGATGCTTCCATGGTCATATAGCCAGCCATGAATATATACTGAGGAGTATGGGATGCTGTTACCTTCCCACTGAAGTGGCATGTATTTATCTACTTGCTATTTGCTTTTGAACTATTGGGTGGCCAGGAACTGGAGCAAGTACGGTAGCTCACCCCATTGCATAGTGCTTTGGTTTCAAACTGCCAACCTTTCAGTTGACAAACTCATCTTAGCATCTTAACCACTAGGCCACTGCACCTCCACATTTATGAATGCCAGGCCTAATTAATTTTTTCTAAGATCGAAAGATGCTCATTGAGCATCTAAGCATTTACATCTTTAGCTTTCCTTGGTATTCACTGAAATGAATGAGTTGACACTACAGATGAACTCCGAATAGCAATAGCAATAGCACCTAGACTTATGTAGTGCTTTATAGTGCTTTTCAGCCCTCTCTAAGCGGTTACAGAGTCAGCATATTGTCCCCAACAATTTGGGTCCTCATTTTACCGACATTGGAAGGATGGAAGGCTTAGTCAACCTTGAGCCTGGTGAGATTTGAACTGCCAAACTGCAGGCAGCCGGCAGGCAGCAGAAGTAGCCTGCAGTACTGCACTCTAACCACTGCGCCACCATGGCTCAATACCGGAGAATGTTTTATATGGCTTCTTTGTGAAATGTAGGATAAAAACATGGAAGGTCCCCATACTGTAGAGGCAAATAAGTTGAATTATTGAATGAGCTGGCTTTGAAATTATTTAAATTATATGTATATTTCTGTGCACATAGAGAAAAAGATTCTTTTAAAAAGATTTTTATCCCATCTTTTTTTTTTTATATACAACTCAAAGCAGCAAACATACCGGTACTCCTTCCCACTCCTATTTTCCCTGCAACAACAACCTTGTGAGAGGGCTGAGAGAGAATGACAGGCCCAAAGTCACTCAGCCATTTTTTCATGCCTATAGTGGGACTAAAATTAAAGTCTCTTGGTTTCTCAGTCAGCATCTTAAGTACTAGGCCAAACTAACTCTTTTCTAATTAATTCAGAATTCTAAAATAATTTGACCCATTTCAATCAATGTATTTGAGTTTAGAGTCAAATCAGATTGATCTGCCCAATCAGAATCAATAGAATTTGACCCTATTTACACATATGTATTGAAATGTCCCCTACCAGGGATGGGTTCCTCCCGGTTCGGACCAGATCGACCGAACCGTTAGCCACCTGCTGGTGACGTAATTTTGGTATCATGGATCTGGTTCTGTCTGTCCCGGTCCGTGCTCGCCGCCATCTTTTTTTCTGAATTTTGGGCCGATTTTCCTGTGTTTGGATGGCTTCACAGCGTTCTGTGCTTTGAAAAAAGCCCTCCCGCCCGCCCCCAGGTTAATACTGACCTTTATTTCTTTGCCCAAAGCACAGCTGATGAGCTCCTCAGCTGTGTTTCGGGCTGAATCCACCTTCTGAGCATGCACGGAAGTGAAATCGCATGAGGGGACGTGCGCGCGCGCGAAACATCACAACGAAAACTGGTGGCGAAGGTAAGTGAAACCCACTCCTGTCCCCTACCCATTTAATGCATCTGTTGTAAGGGATTGCTGATCTCCATCAGAATTAGTCCCAATTGACAGTGAAATTATTTCAGTACAATAGTGTAACACTATTGAACATTTGTTAAAATGTGTTACCCATGTGTTACCAATTTTCATCATTTTATCCTTGTAAAACTCATCCAGAAAACTATTCAATAGGTTAGCCAGTATACATGTTGCAAATTAGTATGTGGTCTCTAACCATTATGTTGCAGGTAATATAAATAGCATGCTTAATTGGCCCCAGAAATGGAATAATAGCTAGTACATTTTGAAAAATATTAGGAGCAAGTTCAATCTAACTCTGAGCTAAAAATAGAAAATAAAAGGTACTACACCATGAAGCGAAGGGATAGAGTCGCATTTCAAAATATTCTAGTTTAAAAACAACTTGGATATAGGTAAAAAGAAGCATGGCAAATGGTTTATTTGGAAATATTCTTTTGACTCATAAGCCTCTTTTGCTTATTTGTTTGCCAGATTTTTTTTTCTTAAAAATTGGGGTATTTCCAGTATGACACTCATCACATGAACGAATAATTACAGGTGTGCACAAAATAAAAACCGTTTTGCCAGGTGGGTTAATAGAATAACAGAATAACAGAGTTGGAAGGGAACTTGGAAGTCTTCTAGTCCAACCACCTGAACAAGTAGGAGACCCTGTATCATTCTGGACAAATGGCTGTCCAATCTCTTCTTTAAAACCTACAGTGATGGAGTACCCACAACTTCCGAAGGCAAGCCATTCCACTGATTAATTATTGTCAACTGTTAGGAAATTTCTCCTTGTTCACAACTGTTAGGAAAGTTCTAGGTTGCTTCTCTCCTTGATTAGTTTCCATCCATTGTTTCTCATCTTGCCTTTTGGTGCAAGACAAGAAAGTAGATGAACCCTTCTCTTCTTTCTGGCAGCCTCTCAAATATTGGAACCAGGGGTGGGTTCCTCCCAGTTTGGACCAGATTGCCCGAACCGTTAGCGACCCGCTGGTGATGCAATGATGGTGTCATGGATGTGGTTCGGTCGGTGCCGGTCTGTGGACGCCGCCATCTTTTGGGGGGAATTTTGGGGGAATTTTTCCGTGTTTGGATGGCTTCTCCTCTTCTGTGGCTTGAAAAGAGCCCCACCCACCCCCGGGTTAATACTCACCTTTATTTCTTCACCCGAAGCAAGCTGATCAGCTCCTCAGTTGTGTTTCGGGCTGAATCCTGCTACTGAGCATGTGCGGAAGTGAAATTGCACAGGGAAATTGCAGCGGAGCAAGAGCGCACGGGCAAAACATCACGATGTGAACCGGTGGCGAAGGTAAGTGGAACCCACCTGATTGGAACACTGCTATCATGTCATCCCTGGTCCTTTACTACCGGTAGATTAGACATATCAAATTCCTTCATATCTTTTAGCATCCAGCCCCCTTCCCTGCACTCTTTCCAGAGTCCCAACATCTTTTTTTATATTATGTTGACCAAAACTGGATGCAGTATTCCAAGTGTGGTCTTACCAAGGCGTTATAAAGCAGTACTAACACTTCACATTATCTTGATTCTGTCCCTCTGTTAATGCAGCCTAGGATTGCATTGGCTTTTTTTGGCGGCTGCAGCACACTGCTGGCTCATATTTAAGTGGTTGTCCACTAGGACTCTTAGATCCCTCTTGCAGTTATTGCTATTGAGACAAATTCTACCTATTCTATACTTGTGCATTTGGTTTTTCTTGCCTCACCCCACTTTTGTCACAGTTGAATTCCATTTTGTTAGTTAGGGCCCAGTGTTCAAGTCTGTCTGGATCCTTCTGGATCTTGAGCCTATCTTTTGGGATATTGACTATTCTGCCAGCTTGGTGCTGTCTGCAAATTTAATGATTACCCTTCTATTCTCTCATGTAATTGTGTGTGTGTGTGTGTGTGTGTGTGTGTGTGTGTGTGTGTGTGTGTGTGTGTGTGTGTGTGTGTGTGTGTCAGTTAAACTGTAACTCGACTTTTGGTTGCTCTTTATTTCAGCGGAGATCAATTCTGGAGGGATCTTACAGGGAAAGAATGGCAGGGCAGATGCCTATCCATCTCCTCTTCCTTCAGGTGGTCTATGCATCAGCCCACTTTCCTGTCTTCCAAACACCTTCCTCCCTTTAGCCACTGCTAGGCTTCCATGCAAGCATGGGATACCCAACCAGTTTGCCATTCCTCGTTCAGTTTTTCCTGGACTTTTCTTTCCCTCTTCTTACCTGTTGCCACATTGGTGTTTAACTAGCCAGCCCGCTTACCAAGGCTCCTTAATCTTCCTTCCCTTGAGCGATCATCAATTCTATCAGAGGATACTCAGGTGGCTTCCCGGGCCTTTCTTTCACTAAACTCCCATTTAAATTCAAGCAAAGTGACACTTTATTCTCACTTTATCTCCTCCTTTTTTTTAAAGATCAGGTTCCCCTGGCAGGAGATATTGTGAAATAGTACTGGGTTTATTTAGATGGCTACATGAAATATGTGTCACCAAACAGTTTTCATGAGCAGAGGCTGCCTTTCTAATAAACTATGTGGACATAGTGAGCAATGCCTTTCCTCAAGACAATATGATTGCCTGAGGTCAAAAAAGGCAGGGGTAAGATTGTAGTTTAAAATGCTTCATGCTGTATTGAATCATTTCTCTTCCATCTCCAGTATATTCCATGTAGAGGCAAGACACTAGATCAGTGTTTCTCAACCTTGGCAGTTTGAAGATGTGTGGACTTCAACTCCCAGAATTCCACAGCCAGCAACGCTGGCTGGGGAGTTCTGGGAGTTGAAGTCCACACATCTTCAAACTGCCAAGGTTGAGAAACACTGCACTAGATTATGGTGATAACTCAATTTTAGGGAGTTGTGCATGAAGTAGATTATTTGGATTCACCTCAATCTATTTTCAGGCTCTTGATGGGATAGAAATATTTTGGTTTATTTATTTATTTATTTTGCTGTTCTTATATGCCGCCCTACTCCCTGGGGACTCAGGATGGCGTACAATAGAGTATAAGAACAATATAAAAACAGTAGCAAAAATAATAAATGATTTAAAACATTGATTAATAAAAGATTAAAAAGCTAAACAACACATTCATACCTGGGGGAGACCTAAGATGTTCATCGGTCACATCACCCCGCCTGCAGGAAGAGCCATGTCTTAATAGCTTTCTGGAAGGCCAGCAAGGTGGGGATAGATAGGATCTCTTTGGGTAGTTGGTTCCAGAGAACCGGAGCCCCCACAGAGAAGGCTCTCCCCCTAGGTCCCGCCAACCGACATTGTTTGGCTGAAGGGACCTGGAGGAGACCGACTCTGTGGGACCTAGTGAAGTATCTATGTCTGGAACTGAACTAGAAAGAATTGATTTTGATGGAATTTTTACAATGCTATTAATTAAAATATTCTTTTGGACAAGTTGCTGGGTTGAGATTTTGTAGTCACCATTTTATTATGACATCCAACTTCTAGAGTTAGGTCTATAGATAGATCCAATTCCATTGGGAAAAAATGTTATTCTTTTAATACGATCATTTCTGTTCTATTGTTAGTTGTAAAGCTGGAGGCAATTTGGTCACTCTGAACACATTATGCAAAACATCAATTCAATCCTCCCTATCTTCTCACTTCAGTTGGAAACATTCTAATGGGTGTCTAGTTTCTATTGGAGAATTTTCTCCATTGAAAAATAAACCAGAAGCTCTCACATTCGACTGCATTTAGCTGAATTAAATAACTTCTTTATAATCAAAATAAACATATTCACAGTACCATACATTCTTCTTTACAGCACGTTTAAAGCATACTTCTTACAGAGACCTCATGGAGACAAGCACACAATGGACATAATGGAGACTGGAAACCACACCCAACTCCAAGCTTACTTCTTTGCACATGCTCAGTAGCACTTTACTCTCATTGGCTGACTGAATCACTATGCAGATTCATTGGTTGACCTTGTTACTATTGGCTCTCCCAGTTCATGAATATCTTAACAGTTTCTGCTGCTCCTAACCGTGGTTCTTGTATCTGTTCACTGGGAAGTCTGAGGTTCAGCTCAATCCTCTGAAATCTGCTACCGGTTCTGTGAGTCTGCTACGGAGTGCACACTTTGCGTGCGCATGCACAC
This sequence comes from Diadophis punctatus similis, assembly GCA_023053685.1. Lineage (NCBI taxonomy): Eukaryota > Metazoa > Chordata > Lepidosauria > Squamata > Dipsadidae > Diadophis > Diadophis punctatus. Next base: position 6,392,548 of record JALIGW010000017.1, read on the forward strand.
CTGAGGCGTGCCCGTGCAGCACTAAAAAAGGAACATTTTAAGCCTTCCGAGTCTGCAAAAGTAAGTAGAACAGCGGGGGGGGGGAGAAATCCGCTGTGCCACTCGATTTAGATTCGCTAGAAAGCAGGAAATCCGACGATTCTAGTTAATATAAATAGCGCATCACAGATGATCCTCGCCCAGCTGATCGTCTAGCATTTTTTACTACTGGTTCAGGAGAACCAGTCCGAACCAGTAGCATTTCACCCCTGGTTCAGCTACATTAGTGATAAAGTTTTTATTTTACTTAATGTAAAATGTTACATTCACAAGTGAATAGACATCAAGGTCTTGCATGGTTCCCCCTTGTCCCCTCATCCCAATTATAAGGCAGAGTACAGAAATGTCTGTTTCCAGTTTTTAATTAACCCAAGCTCCTTATATATGCCAACTTGGAGAAGCTCATAAAAGCAACTGGAGCTTCAATTGCCATACCTAGAGTCACAATGGTATTTGTGAAGCAAGGACATTTCGCACCAGTATCACATTTTATATATTTGCTTCCTATAACTTATTCATTACAAGAAACATAGTCTGAGTCAGAGAAAGTAACTTAAATAATGTATATATTTAATTATATTGTGTTGGAGAAAATGAACTGCTATGTAATTTTTGCTAAATTAATAAGAATTTTTATTATCCAGTCTCAGAGCATTATTTTCTCCTTTCATAATTAGCTTGTTTTGAAAACATTGCTAAAATTTAAATTTTAGATTTACTAATTCATGGAGCACAAATGATATATTCTGTGCCATGTTTATAATTTGTAACAAAGGTATAATGAATGCTGATAAAATTCACAAGCTTGCAGTATGAATTTTACTGCTGATAAAATAAAATTCAGATTTGAAACACATCAGCAGCAATATCTGTTATATTTTAACTCAGTTTGTAATAAGTAATATGGATCCATTTTTAGAAAAGGGCATGGCCTAGATTTCATTAGGCCAGCCACTGGTTTTCCCTGGTGCCCTTCAGATATTTTGAACTATAAAGTCCTTAGATTTCATGCCATTCCCAAGGATTGATGGGAATTGTTCAAAACATCTGCTAGACCCATTAGCTTAAACTCTTAACCCTTCTTAGTTGTTGGAACCAATACAAAATGCTACTGGCCTGCTCAGAAAATTGATTTAAAGCAGGGGTGGGTTCCACTTACCTTCCCTACAAGTTCGCATCGTGACAGAAGTGCGAAACCCCTGTTATGTCATGCAAAACACCCGGAAATGACCCTCTGCGCATGTGCAGAAGCCTTTGCGCATGTACAGAGGATTTTTTTTGCATGCCGCGGCGACCGGAGGACCTGTTCGGGAGCATGGACTGCCAGTTATTGCTGCCAGTTCGGCGAGCGGTGGTAAATTTCCGCTACTGGTTCTAAAGAACCGGTCCGAACTGACAGGAATCCACCTCTGATTTAAAGTGAGGAAGGGAGCTGGGGTCTGTTAGCTATTGTATGTATTGCTGGTTATACTCAAATTGGAAGTATTAAAGGTTTTCTTTTGCAAATAAGATCTCATAAGAAACTTTTAATTGGTTTATTATATTTATTATTTTAGAGGACAGGATCACATTTTGCCTATTCCATTCCTTTTCCATGGCCATCCATGCAATGCTTCTGGGTGCTGTCATCCAGTAAGACACAACCAATCTCACTGTGGGCATTGCTATTCCCTTGCAGCACTAGCTGAGGATGAAGCTCATTCATTTTCCCTTCTTTTCTCTCTGTCAACCCTAGGAACGTCTAGGAACGTCTTCAGGGTTGCCACAGCGAGACTGGATAGAGCTGTGGGAAAGGGAGGAGGGAGTAGAGATAGTTGGGGAAACATGTAGCCAAAATAACATTCTTTCTCCTGGGAGCCAAGGACATGCTCACCAGCACCTGGCGAGGCATGGATGGGAGTCATCCAGGTCTCGGACTGATACTATATATATATATATATAGTCAACACGTGTACAAGATAACAGGTATGATATAAACATAAACAAAAGCAAATAGGTAAAAATTAGGTAATAGGACAGGTATAGGTAAAAATTAGACAATAGGACAGAAGGACAGGGACAGTAGGCAGTAGGCACGATGGTGCGCTTATGCACGCCCCTTACAGACCTCTTAGGAATGGGAGGAGGTCAACTGTAGACAGTCTAAGGTTAAAGTTTTTGGGGTTTGGGGAAGAAACCACAGAGTCAGGTAGTGCATTCCAGGCACTGATTACTCTGTTGCTGAAGTCGTATTTTCTGCAGTTGAGTTTCAAGTGGTTTACATTGAGTTTGAATCTATTACGTGCTCGTGTATTGTTGCGGTTGAAGCTGAAGTATTCATTGACAGGTAGGACATTGTGGCAGATGATTTTATGAACTACATTTAGATCAGATCGAAGGCGACATAGCTCTAAGTTGTATTGGGGCATGTGATGGTTGTGTGTAGTGGGGGGAAGAACTTTGGATTTTTAATTGGGTGGGGAGCTTCAGGGTTGGGTTTTCACCAACTGTGCCAATATGACATGCCTGATAAATCTATACTTTGAGGAACCCTCTGGCCTTGGAGTTTTGATTTCATCTGGGCTGTTACTTGGAACCCTGACATTCTCATTTTACTCCATGCTCTTTATTCATGTCCATGACTTGTCAGCCAGACTATTTCGCACAGGGGACAAAGGAAGTGATACAAAGACACGTTGAAAGTCGCCGCTACCAGTTTTCCCAAACCGGTCCGAACCAGCTGAATGCCACCTCTGATTCCCTACTATGAACATATAAAATCTCTCTCTTTCTCTGTCTCTGGTGTAAGATCTCACTGGCTAGCCTTATCTTAATTTGTTTTGTTTTTTTCTACACTACAGCTAAATTAGTATATTATTCCTATTACAATGGCCTCTTCTCATATGACGTATATGTGTATGCATACATGTTCAGTAATACAAGTTTGCAAAAAATTTTGTGGTCTAAAATATTCCAAACCCAGAGCATCCTGTTTTGATCTCACTGAGATCTCACAGAACAATCAGATCTTATTCATGTGTTGCAATCTCAGAAAGGACCATGGATAAGGTGACCAGATTTTATTTTTTGTAAAGTGGGACACCATTGACGGGGGGGGTTCTAGGGGAGCAAGACGGGAGGGGTCCATCTCTCTTATCCTGCAGTTTTGTGCACCCCCCCAAACACCCCCCCTTCATCGCAGCCAGGAGTGGGTTCCTACCGGCGCAGGCTTACCTGTTCGTCGCCACAGAGCCGAAGAAGCTGGTGGCATTCACGGTGCGGGGCTTCTCCTGCCCTCTTTCCCCGGCCGCCAGGACGCCGCCATTTGCGTTCATTTGCCCTCTGTGCATGCGCAAAGCGTTCTGCTTACACAGAGGGCAAAAGAACGCAAATGGCGGCGTCCCAGAGGGCATGGGAAGCCCCGCGCCACGAATGCCACCAGCTACTTCGGCTCTGCGGCGACGAACAGGCAAGACCGCCACTGCCCCTCTCACTGCCCTCCCTCTCCGCCTGGCAGGAGGAGGCAGGCGAGGCAGGAGGCAGAGGGATGTGCAGGGCAAATTCAAATTTAAAAAGTGGGACTTTTTTGAAACGACGAGGGACGCGGGACAAATTATTAAAAAGCGGGACTGTCCCGCCAAAAGTGGGACGTCTGGTCACCTTAACCATGGAGATTCTTAGTCATCCAGGCCATGGTTGTCCCAAAGGTGCTTTTCCAAGAGGCAACTAACTGGTTACAAATATATATATAAGGTGCTTTAACGTTTACTGAACTGGTCAACATGTTCCCTGAAACTCTAAAATATTTAAAAGGAAAGGAGGATTTTTCCAGCAAGAATTAGCTTGTAAAAGATCAATTTTAAATGAGATAGGTGTTGTATTTAGAGACTGCTTTGAGTGTAATGGTAGATTTGAGTGGGATGACATTTCATTTTCCATATAAAGAGTTATCGATCTGCAATACCAATTTGGTGCGGTGATTCAGCTATTAAATCATTTCAATTGGAAGAGTGGGCACATTCAATTTCAAGCAGATCTCTAAAAGAATGGGTCCTTCCTCTGACAACATTTCAGCTTTCAGCTAAAACCAAACTATGCAAAAGGATATATATATATATATATATATATATATATATATATATATATATGTATGTATGTATGTATGTATGTATGTATGTATGTATGTATGTATGTATGTATGTGTATATATGTGTGTGTGTGTGTGTGTGTGTGTCTGCGTCTGTGTGCCTGTGTGTCTGTGTGTAGCATTTTTTGCTGATAAATGAAATGTGTATATATATATATATATATACTGTGTCTGTGTGTCTGTGTGTGTGTGTGTGTGTGTGTGTGTGTAACATTTTTTGCTGATAAATGAAAATAAAGGGTGTATATATATATATATATATATATATATATATATATATATATATATATATATATATATATATATATATATATATATATATATATATATATATATATATATATATATATATATATATATATATATATATATATCCAACCAAACTTGGTACACAGATGACTTACTATCTAGAAACAAATACTGTGGGGGGAAGACACCCCTAGCACCCCTAGGGGCAGGGGCAGGTTGCTTACCGATACTGGTGTGCTGCGTGCGCATCTCCACATTTCGCGTGCACCCCATCGCGCCATTTCGGTGAGATTTTGCTTCTGCGCATGCGCGGAAGCAAAATCTCACCAAAATCTCATGCACGCTCGTGTTCCCTCACAAGATTTCGGTGAGATTTTGTTTCCGCACATGCGCAAAAGCAAAAAAGCCGAAAAATTCTTTTTAAAAAATGGCGATGTGCGGCGACTGTCCAGTGAAGATGGCACCGGAGCATTCGCGCACAAATTGCATAATCAGGGGGTCCCTACCAGAGCTGCGCACTGGACCACACCGGTAGGAACCCACCCCTGCCTAGGTCTGTGTGTATGTGTGTGTGTGTGTATGTTCCAGCATAACTCTGGAACGCCTTGAGCATTTCCAACCAAACTTGGTACACCCTCTGGAAAAAAATACTGTGGGGGTAAGACACCCCTAGGGGTTTGTGCCTGTGTGTGTATATAAATAAATAAATACCCGGGCAATGGCGGGTTATCAGCTAGTTTTAAATATGTTTTGCAGGAGCTCAAGGCAATCTCTTTGCTTCTAGTGAACCTCTTGATGCTTTGTAAAATGCCTTGCTCAGAACATTAAAGTAACCATATCCTTTGGAAGGCTCATGAAGCTGCTTTGAACGCTTGACTGTTTGCATGCATAGCTATTTTGCTTCAGTGACAGCCCAGCAGAACTTCCTCCAGTAAGAAACTAGAAGAGCCAGCCTTTGGAACTGCTGCACTGTGTTTTCTAAACGATGAAACTGCTTAAGCCCTTTGCTTATTTGTGCCAATATGTTTTGTGAATCCTCTCTTTTGAACATTTCTGCAACCCTCATGTGGGTTGCTTGCAGCTCCTTGGTCTCAAAATGCATGCAAATCACTTCCTTTGGTGGGATATCGTTTAATCTTAATCAAAGCACAGCCTAATTGAGATATAAACACTGTTGGTTCCTGAGGTCTTTCTTTCCTAATGAAATGCAATCCTCTTTTATGAAAAATACAATGTAAAGAAAGAAGCATGGCCCAACTGGAGGGTAAAGGGCGGCATTAGCGGCCCAAAACTACAACAAAACTATCTGTGTTTCGAAGAGAGAAACTTAACAGTTTAAAAGTTTTGAACAATTTTATATCAGGCCATACTGTGTTTTTGCAAGAATAATGCATAATGCATATTTCTGCGGAGAGGATCTTAAAAAGCAGCAAGAGGGAATGACAGTTCCTGTTGATCTGAACTAAGTCATACTGCTTTCTAAGTAAATTAAATGTATCCATGTTAGCATTGCATTTATTTTGTATTATAACAGCTGAATAGTAACTGGAGAAAAATACAGCTGCTAGTCCCATTGGTTGATAGTTTATTTTAAATAGTTTTACCCAGAATATTCCATGGAGAACAGTTGGAACCATGGAGAAAGATAAATAGACAAATCCCCATCTTGAAGTTTCCATTTAAAAAAAAACATAGGACACCAAATCAGGAATGAGAAGAACATAGCATGATAGCATGTTGAGTTGTCCTACATGGAGGGCCGTGTACATTCTGGGATTGTGCAACACTCCTACTTGCACTGTGGTTATTATTCACCTGGACTGCATGGTGTTTGTATTGGATACATCATCCCCATACGTCAAACTGTTTCCTTGATAGTGCAGAATATAGGAGGGATCACCTGGTGTCCTACTTTCAATCCCTATTCTACTATAGTTATATACGAGGGTGAGTCAAAACGTAATGCCATTTTCTTTAGGACAGGTATAATTACCAACACAGGAACATGTAGCATACATCAAAATGAAGCTGGTCCTCTGTGGATCACATCCCTACTTCTCAACATAGTCACCGTTTCTCTCAATAGCAATGTTCCACCTTCGAATGAGAGCATGTATCCCTGCCTCGTAAAATTTTGTTGACTGTTCTTTGAGCCACTTCTTCACTGCAGTTTTCACTTCCTCGTCACTGGAATAATGTTTGCCTCTCAAACCCTCTTTCACGGGGCTATAATCTAAAGTATTGTCCTCAAACACATTTTGTAATCGTCTGTGAATGTTCACAGGGGTTTCCCCCTCAGCAACAAGGTATTCAATCACTGCTCTTTGTTTTTGACGCAACTCTAAGGGGGCAGCCATTTTGAATTTTCCTTGCAAATCTAACAACCTGAAAAGTAAGAAACAAAATATTTCAGAATGTAAATGATATAATCATTTATAACTGGGATAAATTTCAGGTATTTTTATCAAAAACGTCACCTGAAATAAAGAAAATGGCTTTACGTTTTGACTCACCCTCGTACATAAGAGGTTTAAGGATGAAATAATCAAAGACCACTCCCTTTGGGATCAGCCATGCTGATTACCCACACAGTTATTTCTAGAGCAGCGGTTCCCAACCTGGGGGTAATTACCCCCAGGAGGGTAAAAACGCTATTCTTTAGGGGTAAAAAAGGCATCCACTAAATTTTAGTGGATGCCTTTTTTTTGTTGGTAATAATAAAAAAATACAGTACAGTAACGCATTTGGTTCATGTGGCACATGCTCTTTCTTGCTAGCGAAACAGCAGAGTGCTTTGAGTGTGGGAACGGGGTGAAAAGGAGGCACGAGGCGGGACTGCCGCCCACGCCGAAGGCTGAGTCCTGAGTCATGGCGTTTCACGCATGCGGAATCCGCCGCGCTCGAAAATAGTACTCGGCATGTATAAACCTGTTTGAACTGAGAGCGGTCGGGCACTTGTTCCGACGCATTATCGCATTTGCGCTCCACAATCCGCATACACCAGCGGTTCCCAACCTGGGGGTCGGGACCCCTTTGGGGGTCGAATGACCAGTTCCAAGGGGTCACCCCGGCATCCTCAGCTCCCTCCCCCCACTGCCACAAGCCTGGCCATATTGTGCCCCACAACCCGCGCCCCCACTGCGCTCCACCCTGCTGCCGCCATTTGGGTTATTTTACCGTCTGCGCATGCGCAGCACGCCTTGCACATGCGCAGAGGGTAAAAGAACCCAAATGGCAGCGGCAGGGTGGGTCACGGTGGGGGCGCGGGGGCGGGGCGTGGGTCGCGGTATTAGGAAGGTTGGGAACCACTGTTCTAGAGGCTCTGTCTGGAAAGTTTAGCGCCTTTTGATAGCTACAGATATATACTGTAGATCAGTGTTGGCGAACCTTTTCAGCACCAAGTGCCGAAATGGGAGCACGCACACACAGGGGAGCACAGAAACCAGAAGAGTAGCTCCCCGGCATGCATATGTGGGAGTGCCAGAAACCGGAAGAGCAGTTCCCCACTATGCATGTGCATGCTGGGAAACTGAGCCTCTGGTTTCTAGCACGCACATGCACGCTGGTCACCTGGTCTTCCAGTTTCTGGCATGCATGCACACGCAAAGACCAGCTGGCCAACATGCATGCGTGAGCCAGAAAATGGAAGCTGAGGTTCCCGGCGCGTGCATGCATGCCAGGTAGCTGCTCTTCTGGTTTTTGGCGCTCCCGCACGCACGAAGAACAGCTGGCCGGTGCGCATGTGTGAGCGAGAACCTGGAAGAGCAACGGGAGATAGGCGACATGCTCGGAGAGATGGCTCTGCATGCCACTTCCAGCATGTATGCCATAGGTTTGCCATCACTGCTGTAGATAATTGAACATTTTGTTTGCTGTACCCATTTCTCTCTCATTCTCTACTTTTTACCTTTTCATCCCATGCTGTTCTTTTTTAATGTTTTCTAATATTAGACAAATGAGCATCAAGCTATGCTTTTCCTACTTCAGCTGAGTAGCAGGTAGGATAAGTGGTCAAGTGGTCAAAAATATTAATGCCACCGGTTTTTCAGGATGTGTTTCATAGTATTCTAGAATATTTAACACTGTCCTCATATTATTCCAAATTTGCCTTGTAGGTAAAAAACCATTTTGGTCTGAATGTATTATCTGATTTAATATTAATTTCAATCTTTCCGCAATTATAGTGGTAAAAATTTTATAATCTGTGTTCAGCAATGAGATTGGCCTATAATTTTTTATTTGTTTGAGGTCTGTACCTTCTTTTGGAATGAGAGATATACTGTATAGGCTTCTGTCCAGGAATCTGGTAATTTAGCTTTCTCCAATACAGCATTATACACTTTCAGTAACATCAACTCAAAGTCCTCATAAAAGCTCTTATATACCTCTCCTGGCAAACCATCCGGTCTCAGCGTCTTATTATTTTTTTATTTTTGCACTGCTCTTCTTAATTCTGTTGTTGCTGTTATCTCTTTATTTAATACCTCCCTCTGCTCTTCCTTTAGTTCCAGCATCCCCTTGACTTTTAAGTATTGTTTTATATCCTCCTCTTCTATATCCTCTTTTTTTGTATAGCACAGGGGTCAGCAACCCACGGCTCTGGAGCTCTGTGGTTCTTTCATCCCTCTGCTGCGGCTCCCTGTTGCTGGTCGGTAAAAGGAAAAGAAGCCGTGCTAGGAGGAGACTCTATGGTGGGGGGAACCGGCCTTCCGGTCGGCAGAGGAAAAAGGACGCCGCGCTAGGAGGAGACTCTATGGTGGAGGAACCGGCCTTCCTGTCAGCTCCAGAATTGAACGGGGGGCTTCCGGTTAGAACTTTTGTGGCTCTTTGAGTGTTTAAGGTTGCCGACCCCTAGTATAGCACCTCAAAGTAATTTTGGATTATTTTTTTCTTTCTCTCCATTTTATACTGTGACTCTCCATTCTCATCTTGAAATACCTGAATCAATCTTTTTTAAATTTGTAGGCTAGCCATTTCTCTGGCTTGTTTGCGTGTTCGGAAAAAAATTGTTTTGCTACTTTCAATTCTCTCATCCTTTCCTCTTGCTCCACTATATTTAATTTATGTTTTGCCAGAACCATTTTCTCTTTAATTTGTTCATTCTGGGGCTCTCTTTGTAATTTAGTTTCTAATTTTTTAATCTCCTCATGAAGTGTATTCTGTATTTGCCTTTTTTCCTCTTTTTTTTTTGCTAGATAAACTATCGCTATGCCCCGGCCTCAAGTATGCTTTAGCCGTATCCCATATAATTTGTAGTGATGTTGGTTGCTTTGTATTTTCTTCAAAGAATAATTCCATTTCTTTTTTAATTCTTAAGATAAATTCTTTTTCTTTTAAAATTTGTGGGTTTAGTGTCCACCTTCTCCTAACCTTTTTCTGTCCTTTCCACGTTATTTTTAAGGGGTTATGATCAACCCATATGTTTGGCATTATTTCTACTATTTCTATATCTTTTCCAACCTCTCCATTCATCCATACCATATCCAGCCAGGACCAGGATTTATGTAGGTTCGAGAAAAAGGTATATTCCCCCTTTTTTTATTCAATTCCCTCCACTGATCAAATAGATTAAATTCCTGTGCCATGTCAAAGAATGACCCTGGTAATATTTTCTGTTTCTTTTTATTTTTCATACCACTAACATAATCCTTTTTCTTGTTCACCACTGCAGTGTAATCTCCTACCATACAGATATTTCCCTGTCCCATTTCTATCAAATTTTCATGCAATTTGCTATATAATTCTTTTTGGTTCTTATTTGGGGCACAGATTGTTATCAATAACCATGATTTCTGCTCAAATTGCAGTTCTATCATTAAAAACTCTTCCCTCTGTGTCCTGATATTTTAATTTGGCCTTTAATCCCTCCCTAATATATACCACTATTCCCCTCTGTTTTTGTTCCGCTAATGCTGTATATAATATTCCTAATTTTGGGTATTCAAAACATTTCCTATGTTGTTCCTTTATATGTACCTCTTGTAGGCACGTTATATCTGTACCTTGTTTTGCTAATTTTGTTAAAATTTATTTTCTTTTGGCAGGGGCATTTAATCCATTGACATTAATCGACATTAGCCTGAGTTCTACTTGTATTGTTCCATTGTTCTACTTGTATGTTGGATTTTGTCTTCTATTAATTCTAGCATCTCTTTGTGGTCGTGTTCTCAAGATGGCTCCTTCCTCTTCCTTTCGTCCTTTTTCTTCCTTACTTTCTGTCTCTAATCCTGTTTCTTTTATCTCCCGCTGCTGGTCTTCCTGACTTCTAGATTCCAATTCCTCTTTACTACTACTCTCTTCTTCCACCCCCTCCAGTTCATTGTAAAATTCTTGGGCCTTATCTAAATTATCAATCTTAATCTTTCTCTCCTGCCAAGTTACTAGTCTCCCTTCTGGGATTAACCATCTAAATAATATATTTCTTTTAATCAGCTGTGTAGTGAGGAACCTATAATCTCTTCTCTGCTCTCTTACTATTTTTGGGATTTGTTTTAATGTTTGTATTTCTTTATCCTTATAAATCATTGGGTCATCTCTAGTAATCTTATAAATTATGTCTCTGACTTTCTTTCTTGTAAATCTTATATGGACTTCTCATGGCAGTCTATAGCGCCTAGCATAATTTGTATGGATTTGATAAACTTCATCAATCTCCAATAATATTTCTTGCCTATCTTTTTGTAACGCTCCCGCTATCAGCTCTGCCATAATGGTACCCAGATCTTCTTCCTTTTCTTTCATTACATTCTGAAATCTTAAATAGAATGCTGCTCATTCCATTTCTAAATGAATAATTGATTCTCCCAGTTCCTTATTCATTGCTATCCATTTTTTATCTACTACCTTCACTTTTGTGTTCTGACCTCACTTCCACTGTCTTTATTCTTTCTTCATTTTTCTCAATTGTTTGTTGTATTGTCTCTATTCTATTGTCCACTTTATTAATAACTCCTTTCAATTCTATACGGTTTCGGGACATTGTTTCCTGCATTTTTAACATTGTTTTCTGAATGGCTACTAATGTTGTCTGTATGGTTTGTATATTTGACATTACATTTTGTTTTTCTGTCCCAACATTCCTTCTATTGTTCTCTGGCCTACTGGGGATGAGGGTGTCAGTGATGCGGTTGATGTTGTTGTTTTTCCTGTTCTTAGTGTTGTCGTTGTAGTATTCGTCATATTACACAGGTTTAAACTACTTTGTTGTTTAGTTCTCAACTTAATTCAGCTCTGTTCAATACCCTTTATGGCCAATCTCCACCTTAGCTTAGATACAATGCTGTTTATTCTTTATACCCTTATGCTTTGATCCCCTCTTTGTACCTTAACTATCCTATTGACCTCTAATTGTTCAATACCACTATATATTTATGTAATTGTCTAAAGTACTAGTTTCACAATATTCAAATAAATTAACATATGTGTATATATATAACAGTCAGTCAATTAATTATACCTAGAATAAACTTATACCTCTAAATCAATTATTAATATAATTCTTATCTTTATATTAAATATCTATATATAGCCTATACATTTAGTCACTTTAATATTTCCTTATTTAATTAGCACAAGCTTCCTAACAGAAAGGAAGCAGCAGGTGAAGCTAGGCAAAATCACATCAGATACCTGTACAATTAGCACAGGGGCCCCCCAAGGCTGTGTACTCTCACCACTTCTCTTCTCTCTCTATACCAATGACTGCATCTCAAACGATTCATCTGTTAAACTACTGAAGTTTGCAGATGATACAACAGTGATTGGCCTCATTCGAGACAACGATGAAACCGCATACAGACAGGAGGTTGAACAACTAGTCTCATGGTGCGACCGGAACAATCTGGAACTGAACACATTCAAAACCGTAGAAATGGTGGTAGACTTCAGGAGAAACCCTCCCATCCTACCACCTCTTACAATACTAGACAACACAGTATCAACAGCAGAGACCTTCAAATTTCTAGGTTCCATCATATCTCAAGACCTAAAATGGTCATCTAACATCAAAAACATCATCAAAAAAGCACAACAAAGAATGTTCTTTCTGCGCCAACTCAGGAAGCTCAAACTTCCCAAGGAGCTGCTGATACAGTTCTACAGAGGAATCATTGAGTCTGTCATCTGCACCTCTATAACTGTCTGGTTTGGTTCTGCAACCCAACAAGACAGACACAGACTTCAGAGGATAATCAGAACTGCAGAAAAAACAATTACTGCCAACCTGCCTTCCATTGAGGACCTGTATACTGCACGAGTCAAAAAGAGGGCCGTGAAAATATTTACTGACCCCTCGCATCCTGGACATAAATTGTTTCAACTCCTACCCTCAAAACGTCGCTATAGAGCACTGCACACCAAGACAACTAGACACAAGAACAGTTTTTTCCCGAACGCCATCACTCTGCTAAACAAATAATTCCCTCACCACTGTAAAACTATTCACTAGGCTGCATTACTATTACTATTAGTTTTTCTCATCGTTCCTATCACCCATCTCCTCCCACTTATGACTGTATGACTGTAACTTGTTGCTTGTATCCTTACGATTATTTCATATTGATTGTTTCCTGATTGCTTACTTGAACCCTATGACAACCATTCTTGACAAATGTATCTTTTCTTTTATGTACACTGAGAGCATATGCACCAAAGACAAATTCCTTGTGTGTCCAATCACACTTGGCCAATAAAGAATTCTATTCTATTCTATTCTATTCTATTCTATTCTATTCTATTCTATTCTATTCTATTCTATTCTATTCTATTCTATTCTATTCTAGCAACTTATTACTTTTAGACTTTCTTCCCAAACCTCAGTTTTTTCTTCGTTTTTCTTTCTTTTCTACATCTACTATCCCTTCTTTTCTTTTCTTTCCAACTCCCAAACCTCTGTTTTCTTCCACCAACACAGTTCACTTTCTTTATTCCTCTTACTAACTTCACAGTCCTTCTAAATCGCTGGTTTCTTTCTCCAATCTTCCTCCGTCTGCTGTCAGTCCGCTCCTGTCACTCTCATCACCGAGTCCCGTCCTCTCTGTCTTTCTATTGCCTTCTGCTCCTTCCTCGTCCTCCTCCATCTGCAGCCACAGTCCTTCTAAATCGCTAGTTTCTTTCTCCAATCTTCCTCCATCTGTAGCCAATCCACTCCTGTCACTCTCACCACCGAGTCGCATCCTCTCTGTCTCCAACTTTCTGTTGCCTTCTGCTCCTTCCTCGTCCTCATCCTCCTCCGTCTGCAGCCAATCCAGCCAATCACGCAGCCAAGTCCGACCGTCTACTCCATTTTCTCATTACCACCTCCTTTTTTCCCCCTCTTCTATTTCGCTCTTTCGTCAAACTGGATTTCTGAATTTCAAATTCCTTCTTTTATTTCTCTCCCAACCACTTTCTTCACCATATGCTAATCTTCTCCTCCTAAAGCTCTTGTCATAAAGTTCTTTGTCTCTCTTCTCTGGATCTTTAGGTATTTTAATTTGCTGACTCACAGCTCTTCCCACTAAGTCGCCACTTGCTTTGAGGCTTACCTCACAAATAGAGCTTCCTTCTCTCACCAGAAATCATGGATTTACTTTTTCTTTTGGCACTTTTCTTCTATACAGGTTGGAATATTTTACTTACTTCAAATGACACTGTCTGTTAAATATATCTTTGCTTCCTCATCTGCTGTGGCTTGTCATGGCCTCGGGTCTGTCATCACGCAATAGCAGACACTTTCATGCTGGGTTTTAGGGGTTTCTTTTCATTGCAGCGGGTGATTGCCTCTCACCTCGCTACCCCCCCCAGGCTTCCCCTTTATTTCACGTGGCTCTCCAGGCTCTCCGTGCTCCGAAGGGACCCTGATCGTGAAAAGATCAGAGTTAAAGAACAGAGATTGTTCTCTTTCCTCCACGTCGCCTCAACCTCACCACCCTCACAAATGTTCTAATGGTCTTTTGAGAATAGCCATTGAAAGTTAGAACATACTGTAGGGCTGAAAGGGACTTTGGAGGTCCTTTAGTCCAAACCCCTGCTCAAAGCATGAGACTTTGTACCATCCAGGTCAAATGATTGTCCAGTCTATTTTTGAAAATCTTCCATAATTAAGCACCCACAACTCCAGGAAGCAAGCTATTCCATTGCTTACTTCAAGGTTGGATCTCTCTTTAACAAGCTTTCACCCACTACTTCTTGTCCTGCTTTCTGGTGCTTTGGAAAATAAGTGAATCCTGTCTTCTTTGTGTCAGCCCCTCACATACTGGAAGCCAGCTATCATGTCACCTTTAATCCTTCTCTTTATTAGGCTAGACATATCTAGCTCCCTTAGCCATTCATCATATGATTTAGCCTCCAGACAGGGCCATCTTGGAGGTCTGTCCTCATTCCAGAGCCTCCAGAAGCTGACATGAGCAAGGCAGAGGAACAGGGGGAGCCTGTTCCCAATGCGCGCATGCGCAGAGCTGCCAAAAGTTACAGCTCTTCTGTTACAGAGGAGAAGGACTACTCGGGAGTAAGGCTTGGAGATGATTGGCCCCTCCCATAGGCTATAAAAGTGGAGCAAACAGAGGTGCTCATTGCAGGAAGCAACTTTGTTCAACTTGTGTCATTTCAGTTCTGACTCCGTGTTTCTGTTTGGCCTTGCAAAGCTCCTTGCTAATTGGTCTTTGGCAGCATGTCAAGAAAGATAAAGGTTCGTGTGCTTATATGCCTTCTTCCGGAAGACTATTGTGGGACTCATTAATATTGTTTGGGACTTATTATGGCTGGGAATGAACATAATTCACAGCCGTTAAAATAAAAGAGGTTTTTGGGACGCCGTTTGTGCTGTATTATTTATCAGAAAGCCTAGGTCAGAACACCTGCCTAAGTGCAGGACTTGACTTTTCTCACCACTGAACTGCAACTTTTTGGATAGAGCCCAGCATTCAAGTCTGTCAAGATCCTTCCTTGAGATTATCTTCCAAAGTAGCAACATCTCTCCAAGCTCTTTCCTGCTTTTCAATTCTACATAAACTGGGAGGGAGCATCAGCTTGACAGGAGCAAAATATTTTGAGCCACCCTGAGCTGTCTTAGAATGGGCTTTAGGGTAGACAAAAGTGGCCCCACTCAACTCAATGATCCAAAAGGTTCCAGAAATACAATAGAACTTAGTTTACCATATTCTTTTTTTTAAAATGCTGCATGTATCACCATCCAAAAAGTTGGGGGGGGGGGGTTATATATATTTTTATTAAGAATTTTGAAAAGAAGATAAAACTAACAAGAACTAATATAAAGCAAAGAAAAATGAAAAAGATAAAAAGTGCAAAAAGAATAAGTGATAGGAAATAGAAAGTAGTGCCTGATTTTCTTTGCAGCAAATATACATATGTACAATTACGAAGTTACCTTTTACTCTATGTTCACAAAAAGAAAATATCTTTTTTTTCTATTTCTGTTATCACCAAGAGCCACGGTGATGCAGTGGTTAGAGTGCAGTACTGCCAGCTACTTCTGCTGACTGCCGGCTGACTGCAATTCGAATCTCACTAGGCTCAAGGTTGACTCAGCCTTCCATCCTTCTGAGGTCGGTAAAATGAGGACCCAGATTGTTGGGGGCAATATGCTGACTCTGTAGACTGCTTAGAGAGGGCTGTAAAGCACTGTGAAGCGGTATATAAGTCTAAGTGCTGTTGCTATCTATTTTTCTAATTATCAAAACCACAAATTAATTTTCTTCTCTTTCATGCAAAAATTCTAAAAGGGATTTCCAGTTGGCAATAAAAGTACATGTCTCTTCTCCAATCAAAGAAGTCAATTTGATCCCCTCTGCAAATTCCATTATCTCCACCTACCATTTCTCCAGTGCCAAATATTTCCACTTTTGAGCATGCAATTTTCTTGCTGCAGTTGTCATATATATAAAACAAAGTTCCATGGCTTTTTCCCCACTGAATTAGTGTATGTATTTGCATTCAAAAATTCTGGATTTTTTAGACATCCACCAAACAGGGTCATGATCTTCCTGTAGTTGACATTTCCAATATAAATTCAAAAGATTTTTATATATTCTAGACAATTTCTCTGGTGACAAATGGTACATCATTTTATAAACATTCTCTTTAGAACATAATTTCAGTCCTTTCAACTACTTATTTTTCAATTGTTCCATTTGTATAGTTAACCATTTTATCATACAGTCTTTTACTTCTCCTTCTGTTTCAAATGTCAATACAAGTTTCCACATTTTGGCAATAACATGTATTGATTCCCTATTCTCAAAATGGCACATTTGACATAACGATTTTTTAAAATCTACATTAACCTTAGTATTATCAGACAGAAATATCCATACACACACCAACGTCTCATTTGTGGCAATGCTCTATTTTCCATCATTAATCCCATTTTTCCTCATAAAAATTGTTCTGAATATTGACTTAAATGTGCTTTTTGTATGTTTATTTCTGTCGCTTTGTTAAATTAGTTTTAAACGGAGTTATTAAACAAATGAGACAACATCCTAGATTTCAGAGGATGTAGAATCACATCTGACTTTGAATCCTGGATTTCTGTATTTTTCTGGGTTCACTGCCAGGGCAATTAATCTGCTGCAATGTTATTCCACTTGATTGGGTTCTCCTTTATTAGGAAAAACACATGGATGTAAAGATTAAGTGAACAGGACTGGGCAAGGCAAGGCAGGGCAATGCAATTGTCTTTATGTTTAATCAGATGTAAAATTCATGGTGAGGGCTTATTGCCAGCCAACCATCATTGCCCTTTATTTTATATACTTTACATTGCAGTGTTTGGGACCAGCCATATTATTATGTTTGTCAAACTGACTGTGACTAGGATTGATGTTTAGATGAAAGGACAGCAAATGTTTAGTGATGATGACAGTGATGAGAAGGGTTTTGGGGATGTTCTTCGTCAGATGCCTGTGGGCTTCTGTTGTTCAGTCACTCAGTTGCTTCCAACTCTTTGAGGCCCAACAGACATCATTGTGCCAGGACTGCCTGCCAGTAACTGCTTCTGATCTTCACATTCCTCACATAGATAGAACTCTTATCTGTCGTTCTCTGGAACTCAGCTAATTTATTGGGCAATTTTTCCTCAGTGTCTTTTGCCCTTAGCTGTTTTTCTTTATCAACAGTCATTTCATCTTCTTTTTTTTTTTTTGCTGTTTGCATTTTGTTTGCTTTGTTTGCTGAAATGATGTCACAAATTGCAATCCAGTGTTCTTCAGACATGCTGTTTATCTAATCTATCCCATTAAATCTATTATTTACCTTCATTGCACAACCGTCTGAAATATTGCTGAAACTGTACCTCATTGGTATGATTATTTTTTCTTTTAAGTTGTAATTTTGCAAAAAAAAAGACTTTGCGAGCATCATGAGATCAATGCTCAAGTCTTGTGTATGCTGACTAAATAGAACTTCATTTTTCCACAAATATGTCCAGATGTTAATATGATAATATTTTTCTACTTGTGCATTTTGATTTGTTTTCTTGCAGAATATTCGTGCATGGACTGCTATAATTCACTTTACATGGGACTGCCCTTGAAGATGATTTAAAGCTCCATCTGCTATCATATTCAGCTTGGCATATGTCTACCAGTCAGTACCTGTACAGCAGAATGACAATAATTTTATGGGAGCTGCATTGACTACCATTTCCTTCTGGGTCCATTTCAAGGTGCTGGTGCAAGGTCTATAAAGTTCTTTATGTCTCAGATCCTTAGTATTTGTCAGCACTTTGAGGCAGTCCAGATCAGAAAGTAGACTCCACAAAGTTCACTTCAGAGGTGGGTTCCTCCCGGTTTGGACTGGTTCACTCGAACCGGTAGCAAACCGCTGGTGACATCACGGAGCTGGTTCGGTTGGTGCCAGTCTGTGCATGCTGCACCCCTTCCCAGATATTCTTGTCAGCAGAGTCAATGATGGTAAATTAGATACATAAGTTTATCGAAAAACTACCCATACCAACCAAGTGCTTCACTACCACAATAACAACCCAAGCTCCCACAAGACAAACTGTGTAACAACTCATGAGCATGAACACACTGCATCAACCCTGAACTTCAGAAAAAGGAAGCAGAGCATCTATACATTGTCTTCCATCATAATGGATAAACACACAACTTTATAAAAAAAGTGCCTGACCACTCAACTACTACAGCTCAACCAGCACAAACTATGAAAAGGATTATACTGTCGTATATCAAAAACATATCAGAAACCAGCAATAGACTATTATAACCATCACTCTAGCACACAAACCAACTAAAGCCCTCCAAAATATGTAAAATAAGTAAACCAAAAGTCTCAGCAGCCCCAAAAGAAAAAATAGGAGTCATCTATAACATACAGTGTAAGGACTGCAACAGTCACTATGTAGGACAAATAAACTAGCAGAGCATATCCATGAACACCAACTAGCAGAAGACATGATAAAAACTCCTTTCATAACACATGGACAGGCACAACCATAGTTTCAACTGGGAAACAGGGGGCATTCTAAATCAAGCTCAATCCAAAATTCCTGGAGGCCTGGCACTCAGACAAATTGGCCATCAACAGGCACATAGATATAAACAACATCTACATACCACTCAAAAGAGACAATCAAAAAGCTCCAAAGGAAACAAAAAGACTAAAGCACCTCCTCACCAGCAATAACACTCAGATGAGCAGAGATGAACACCATGATTAACTCTAGATGAACAATCGAGAAGTAAACAATACCCCAGTCAAAGAACTACCAATGCTGACCAGCTAACAGCCCAATGAAGGAACATCAAGAATACTCCCATCCAAACTGACAGGTCAAGCCACTAGTATATAAAAATAAGTGCAAACCCCACTCCCTTCTAATACTAATACTTTTACATGATTCTATGTAGCTTCATCTTGTTTGGAGAAGCAGGGAGGAGGCAATGTATTGAGAAAAATAATATTTAAGCAAATGAATTTGATACTGGAAAAGCTATTAACTGGTTTCAGCAGACAATAATTCGAGTACTATATCATTACTACCATTATTGAAGTGCATTGCCTATAAATAAATTATAATCAAAAGCAGATGATTTCATACAGAGTTAAGGGATTTTTTAAAATCTATCTTTGTTCTGAAATATAACACTTCTTGCCTGCAGTCTCAGCTGGCATTGATCAGAAACATTGTGTGTGTTTTTAATTCATACAAAAGTATTATGAAGTGCTGTCTAGGTTTGGACTGTTTTCCTTTTTTCATTCACAAATGAAATTCACATTAGATGTTTGGGTACATATATCAAATGGGTTGTGTAAGTTTAAATTTTAAGGCATTAAAACAGATTCTTTTCCATACAGAATGTTTAGTATAAAAATGTTAGTAAGTTGTCTTTTTAAAGGCTTTTTAATCCTTTAAAAAGCCAATCCATTGTCACAAGTTCACTCAAGAATACCCAGTACTCTATGTTATATGAATCATCATATTCTAAATATCAGTGGTTTAATATAAGTTAATTAAATGTGAACTGAGTCTTCTATTGACAATTTTCCAGTGTGTATACTTCCTATTGTTGATTCTATTAAAATAATAGCCTAATGCTGGAATAAAACTGTTTATTTTGGGGAAATAGGTATTTAACAATATTAACATTAGATGAGAATAAATCAGGAATATTTTTAGGACTATACCGCCTGAATCATAATGCTTTATCTGTTTTAATTATTATATGATAATCTGTTTTGTACTGCAGAAACATGTAACTTTGGTCTCCAGCTTTTCATAGTGAAAAGAAAAAAAATTCAGTGGTTGTCAGTTTATAAAATAGTTGCCAAAGTGGGTGCAGCTTCTCACAAATACTCATTTAGCAGAAGATAGATTGATAAGATTATTGTCATTAAAACAACTGGTGATAAGTTATGGACTTCTTGCAGGTAGCGGAAGTAGCAGGAACCACTACTCGAAAACGGTGTGTGTGTGTGTGAGTGCAGGATATGAAGCAGAGGTGGATTCCTACCGGTTCTAACTGGTTTTTTAGAACCACTAGTAAACCGGTGGTGATGTCACAGAGCCGGTTCTGTCGGTGCCGGTCCGTGGGCACTGCCATCTTGTTTTTTGCTTCTGCGCATGCGCAGAAGCTAATTTTTGCTTCTGTGCATGCGCAGAAGCTGAGTTTTTGGCATTGTGCATTCGTGCAGCCATGCGGCGTGAGAAGAAGCGAACCGGTGGTGAGGTAAGTTAGAACCCACCCCTGATATGAAGTGGGTTTCAGGAAGAGAACATTCATAGGCCTTAGCCATTTGCTAGAACTCTTTTGCAATATCTTCACTAAACAAAGCATCAACCCACTGCTAAGTAATGGGGCAGGAACATTGCTTCCTAGGCGCATTTATCAGAACAAATCCTTGCTATCTTTAGTAGTCTTTACTTTCAGTTGTGTGCATAGAACTCTGATTCTAATACTGATTTCCTTGAGTGACGAGTGCTATTGTTGCAAACCCCAAGACTTTTTCATCTGAAATTTTGTAATATTGCTTTCAAATTGTACTATAAATACCAGAAGAATTTAAGCTAGCACTTTCCACAGGGGAAAAAAAGGCTATCTTCTTTGTCACCTCCATGCCTGCACAGATGCAACCATTTCTTTTGTGAAAGAGGACTGGGATTTAGGGATTTCATTTGAAAAGTTAATTGCAAAATAAAGCTTGCTATTTACAATGCAAAAGAGATATTAGCTGCAGTAAGGAGACCCTCACACTGTGACTAATATGACATCCCACGGGGGTTGGGCGGCCTATAAGAATGAACAAATAAACAAACAACAAACAAATAAATCCCCGTATCTGATATGTCTGCACACTGCAAATGATAAGTAATTTGTTCACAAATAGTTCAATGATTTCTTTTCTTATATTGAGAGTTGTGGGTTAATGTGCCTATGACTAATTTCTGTAACCAAAATAATAAATGGATCATAATTAGATGCAACAATCTAAATCCTGAGGTATATTGGATAATTACTGTAACATGCAAAGATCGTATGACTGATGGGCTACTGTTTATGTAAAAGTACCCAACATAGTGGGAGAGAACTATGTTAATTACATTATAATTTCCTGGGTAATTATAAACAAATTTAAAACAGTGCAAGGCTAGTGATGTGAGAAACATAATGCCTGCTATGGTTCTTCTTTGAACAACCTTGACTTTATTATAAAACATTCTGATTTTATTTTTGTATGATTTATGCTGAAATCAGTATGCAAATATACTTGTTTGTATCTCAGTATGATTTATATTGAAAACAGATATGAGTTTTTAAAAAAATTAAATGTGTAAGCTTTTTGTTTCTCCTTCCTGTTGTAAAAGTTGTAGACATATATATGTCTGTATATGCTGCCTTCACTGACTAAAAAGAACATCTGACATACATACCAAAGGTGGGTTCCTCCCAGTTCGGACCGGTTCGCCCAAACCGGTAGTGACCCACTGGTGACATCACAATGACGTTACGGAACCGGTTCAGTCGGTGCCAGTCTGTGGGCGCCGCCATCTTTTTTTGAATTTTATTATTATTTTTATTTTATTTTGGGGGGGGATTTTTTGGGAATTTTTTCTTCTTCTGAGCATGTGCAGAAACTGAATTTCTGGCACTGTACATGCGTTGCCATCTTGTTTTTGGCTTTTTTTCCCCCAGCACTGCGCATGTGCACGCGAGGCGCACCCACGCAGCGTGGGAGGAAGCAAACCGGCAGCAAGATAAGTTAGAACCCAACCCTGATATATACCATGGCAAAGAAATTAATACACATCTCAAAGTATGCTTGAGTTGATTTGGGATGCTTGAATGTTTGTAGTAAAACAAAAAAGTTATGATTTTTTTTTAAAAAAATAATGGATGCTGAATAAATGTGGATTTAATATGAACATGAATGACCAATTTGGAAATATGTTAAGTTTGGTGATATAGAGAGAGAAAAATGAGAATTAAATTTTAAAAAATAGAAAGGAGGAAGTGCTGGGGAAAGCTCATGATAAACGTAACTTCTTTTTTTAACAGTTTATTTATATATTTTCACATTACATACGTAAGTGCTTAGTGAACAGCGTATTGTCTAGATCCGTGATGGCGAACCTATGGCACGGGTGCCACAAGTGGCACGCAGAGCCATATCGGTGGGCACGCGAGCTCAGGTCCGGCGTGCATGTGTGCACCAGCCGGCTGATTTTCAGGCCTTCTGGGCCCACTGGGAATCAGGAAACAGGCTGTTTCCAGCCTCTAGAGGGGGTGGGGAAGGCCGTTTTCGCCCTCCCCAGGCTCCTAGAAAGGCTCTGGAGCCTGGGGAGAGCGAAAAATGGGCATGCCATTGCATGCTGGGAGCAGGGGGGTCATGCGTGCATGTGCGGGGATGCATGGAATTATGAGTGTGGGCACGCACACACGTGATCCCCCGCATTCCCCCCCCTTTTGGCATGCGAACCAAAAAAGGTTCGCCATCACTGGTCTAGATCAATTTATTTATATACAATAATACTTTTCATACTCCTAGTTTCTACCTCTATTGTCCAACCATTTATAAAATAAATCCCATGTTCAAAAATACTCTGTATCTTCTTTTTCTTTTCTTTTTAATGCCAATCTGTCCATTTTTGTGCAATCTAGTTTTTTTTAAATTACATCATCCTCTGTAGATGTTTCTTCATTTTTTTCAGTACTGTGCAAATACAATTCTTGCTGCTGTCAAGACATGTAATATTAAGTATAAGTTCCCTTTATCATACTTTTCAGGTATTATGCCTAGCAAAAATATTTCTGGCTTATAATCTATATGTTGTTTTAACATTTTCTCCAACCATGTATGTATTTTTGTCCAAAATTTCTTTGCTTTTACCCATGTCCACCACATATGATAATACGCCACCGGTGTCTAATTACATTTCCGACATCTGGCAGACCTGTTTTTAAACATCTTTGCTAATCTTGCCGATGATAAATGCCACCTATAAAACATTTTATATAAATTTTCCTTATATGTAGTTGCCATTGTCAACTTACAATTTCTTTCCCAAAGCTTTTGCCATTTGTCTAAATCTATAGTATATCCAAAGTTTTTTGCCCATACTATCATTGTCTCTTTTACCTGTTCATCTTCAATTTTTAAGCTTAACAAGAAATTGTATATTTTCTTTATCAACTTTTCGTCTACTCCTAACATTATTTGGTCAAATATTGTAAGCTCTTTATAGAAACCATAATCCTTAATGTCTTTCTCATATCTTGATTTTATTTGCATATGCGGCCACCATGATAGGTCCACACTTTGATTCTGCAACTCTTGATTAATTTTAAGTTCCCCTTTCACATTCAAAATATCTTTATATATGTTAAGATTTTTTTCCCAAATTTACTACATTTGGATGTATAAATGCTTTCATTGTTGAGAGCCAAACTGGAATTTTAATGTAAATTTTTGCTTTCACCTTTTCCCATACTGAAAGTAGAGCATTTCTTATATATGTCTTTGAAAATATCTATGAATTTTGCTTTTGTGATACCATAAAAAGCATGCCATCCTAATTGGAGATCATGGCCTTCTAGAAGCAGTAATCTTTTATGTCTAAGAGTTATCCATTCCCTCACCCATGTTAATACAGCTGCATGATAATAGAGCTCCCAATCTGGTAGTTCAAAGCTCCCATTGTTTTTGGACTCTTGCAACATTTTCAATCTAATTCTTGTTTTTTTCCCTTGCCAAACATATTTCAAAATTATGGTATTTAATTCATCAAAGTATTCAATTTTATAGTTGCGATTCTCCCTACCATTGATAGTTGCAATTTTTCCCATTTATCTATGTCTGGATAAACATAGCTTCTTTGCCAGATTGATAGCATTAGAAGGAAACAAAAGCAATGGGTGATACTTGGGAAGGACAGTAGTTCCATGGTAGATTATCTGCTTTTCATGCAAATGGTTTCAAGTTCAGTCCTTGATTTTGTCAGGGTATGTAGATTTAATAGCTGTAAGCTGATGAGAGGTTGTAAGCAAAGGCAACCGGAAGCTGGTGCAAAGGGAGTGAGGCAGCAAGGTTACTGCCATTTTAAGAAGCTGGGTAAGAAGCTGCCTATATAAGGGAAGCCATTAGAGGGCGTGTTCCTTCTCCTCATGTTCTCTCTCGTCATATATTCTCATTTGCTCTTCTCCATGTATCAGTAGCTGTATGATAAGGTATTTAACCATGTATAAGTTTGTATATATTTAGCTGTATATAAACCACTATTAATTATCTAAAGGTGCTGTGTGCTGTTTTTGCTCCTGGGTTTATCTCATAATACTAATCACGCTGCCTAAACTCTGACAGATTTCTCCATGCAGAATTAGAAAACTTTCATCTGAAACCCTGGGAAGCTGCTGTCTGTTACAGAGGCAGTTCTGGGTAAGAGGGACCAGCGGTCTGACTCAGTAGTAACCAACTTTTATGTCTCTTTGCAAGGGGCAAGAGGAGGGAACAAGATTTATTTCTTGTCTTAAATAGCAATAGCAATAGCACTTAGACTTATATACCGCTTCATAGTGCTTTACAGCCCTCTCTAAGCGGTTTACAGAGTTCAGCATATTGCCCCCAACAATCTGGGTCCTCATTTTACCCACCTCGGAAGGATGGAAGGCTGAGTCAACCTTGAGCCGGTGAGATTTGAACAGCTGAACTGCTGAACTAGCAGTAGCCTGCAGTGCTGCATTTAACCACTGCGCCATCTTGGCTCTTAAAAGCAGTCCAGCACCTAAAGGTTTCATCACTGTTGCTAGCTAGTGCTTCCTTGCTAGTTACTAATCAGTGGAGATAAATCCTTCTTTTTCCAATATAGCTAAACATTTAAACACGGCGTTGGTGCCATGGGATGCAGTCAGTAAAGACTGCTGTCTTGCTGACACATTTTTTGCTTATAAATATACATTTCTTCTTGATTCTGGGAAGTTCAGTGAGCATTATGCAATCATCAGTATGCAAGGATGACTGGCTCATGGGAACTAGCTAGGAGAATCAGTGCTGGCTACCTATTTAATTCTCCAAAGCGCCTGCAATTTTGAGAATTGCTCTACAAATATATTTAGCTAGCATACCCATGATTGCATTACAGAAATATACACTACCGCTCTTGCTTAATGAAACCCTGGGAATATTACGATTCCCTGACTTAGTTTAATGTTCTTAAAAGACATGTGTATATTATCCGCCTGAAATTTAATGACAAATTCAGTATTTCTCAAGATAGTAGTTAATTGTTAGAGCTGGAATAAATTCATGGCTGATTATCTTGTATCTAGGCAACTTAAAAATAAATACGAATCCTTACTTCAATTCTCATTCATTAGAGCAAGAAATATAAGCCAGGTTCCCCAATGTGTCAGCTGTCAGAGATACAGCATATTAGTTTGATCCACTTTATGAAGACTAATATGTAATAGAAGAGGTATGTCAATAAGGCCCTTTTGCCATATTACAATAAAACACAGACTCCTTGCCTATTATTTTACGCCAATAAATTTACTTCTTTAAGCTGCCACTCATTGGAACTGCATATCAGATTTCTCAGAAATGGGGGTGTTTCAAAAACATTACATAACACATTTCCGTCACTGAGATTATTAATAGCAATAGTACTTATATATCGCTTTAGAGTGCTTTACAGCCCTCTCTAAGCGGTTTACAAAGTCAGCATATTGCCCCTAACAATCTGGGTCCTCATTTTACCCACCTCAAAAGGATGGAAGGCTGAGTCAACCTTGAGCCTGGTGAAATTTGAACTGCCAAATTGCACCACCACTTAATAGGGCAAATTCTACAGGTAATGCCAGAAGGGATCTAAGGCATAGCCTGAATTGAACAAGGCCAGCTCCCACCCCTAATATGAACCTCCTTCATTGCCCAGAAATATATGCCGGTTTTGAAATTAAATTTTGCAGATTTGAACTTCGGGATCTTATACAGCCATGATGGCAAACCATTTTCCCTCAGGTGCCAAAAGCGCACGCACGAGCGCGATAGCATGCGTGTGTGTGCCCACACCCATAATTCAATGCCCCCCACGTGCCCCGCCCCCCTGTGCATGCACGTGAGACCCCTGCACTTCCCCATCCCCCATGCATGCACGCACGGCCTCCCCCACCCTCCGGAGGCCCTCCGGAGGCTGAAAATGCCCTTCCAGAGCCTTCACACGAGCCCTGTACTTACCTGGCATCCAAAATGGGCCGCGTGGAGACTCCTGAGAGTGGAGGGGTGGCATAGGCGAGGCTGGCCAAAAATCAGCTGGCCGGCGCACATATGCGTGCTGGAGCTGAGCTAGGGCAACGGCTCCTGTGCCCGCAGATATGGCTCCATGTGCCACCTGTGGCATGCATGCCATAGGTTCGCCATCACGGTTATACAGTAATGAAATGCTCAAAGAGACTCCCAACATCTATTAATCAGGATCAAACATTGGCCATTCTGCTACATCTCCTTCTTCTGGTATTTTGATTCTTCTAGCATACTTTTCACACATGCGTACTACACCTGTGCCCACAAATATATACAGCAACAGTGTAGATACTGAGAGAGCCAGAGCTGCAATGGTGAAAAAGAAGTTTTATTTTATTGATTTATTTCATTTGTATAGCTGTCCATCTCAAATCAGTGACTATCAATGGCAAACAGTCGTAAAATGTGTGTTAGCAACTATAGTTTCAAGACAGGCCACAAAGCATGGGCAAGTCTTTGCATTCCGAGCTTCTGGTGGGAAAAAAAGTCAGATGTATGTGAAACTATTCTACAAAAAGTAGCCCTCTGCAGTCCATTGTAGGTAACCTCATAGATCACATCGAACCTATGAGTTGGGGCTTTCGGGTAAAATTAGGTCATCGGTGACCAAATAAAGTGCCAAGTGTGTGTGAGAGACATTGTTCTATTCCTATTTTTATTGACAAATCATCAGTTATCTGTTGGCATTCACCAAATCATGAAGGAAGCATAAACAGAACAACATGGAGTTTATTGTGATCGCCAGAAAATCGTTAGTCTCAATGCATTTGAACAATTAAATATGGCCCCTACTAATTCTTACCTCATGATTACAGTTTTAGCAGAGCCCCACAATGGTTCATCTTTCTTTCTCAAGCAAGCAACATGAATATGATAAAGACACAAGACCCAACCTTTCATTATGAGCCATGGTGGCGGAGTGGTTAGAGCAGGGGTCCCCAACCTTTTGGACCTCAGGGACTACTAAATTCATAATTTTAAATCCCGCGGACCACTAATATGATCTGCCTAATGACTGGCTGGGTGGGCGTGGCTAGGTGGCCATGTGACTGGGTGGGCATGGCCAACTTGATGTCACGTTGACGGGCGCCTCGCCGGCCACTACTCATCCCTCCCCTCCCAGCCACTCCTCGCCTGCCCACCTAGGCTCCTTAGGGCCCCAACAGGAAGCAGTTGTTGGAACTAAGCAGCCACCACGAGAAAGAGTTGGCAAAACAGCTGGCTTAGTTCAAATTTGATCTGACCGAGAAGGAGGCTCAGCAGAAGCACCTCACTGAGGTCTACGAGCATAGGCTTTCCAAGCAGATGGAAGACCTGCAGGAGTACAAGGCCAGGTACCGGTGCCTGGAGGCTCAGCGGGCTGAGATGGTCAGCCAGTTCCAGGCCATGATGCAGTCCCACTGAACGAGGCCCTCCGGCACTCTTCCACCAGCACTGCTTCCCTCCAGCATTTGCCCAAAGCCCCACAGCAGGAGGTGAGTAGGAATTTCTGCCCCCCTCCGACCCGCACAAAAAGACCCAGAAGGGGGAGACTTTCTGCAGCAACACAAGTGTTTATTGCACGTATCTGGCCCAGGGGACATAGTTTGAGGACCCCTGATTTAGTGCAATATAAAAAATGCAAATAAATTTTCTGCGGACCACCAAAATTTTCTCGCGGACCACCAGTGGTCCACAGACCACCAGTTGGTGACCGCTGGGTTGGAGTACTGCAGGCTACTTCTGCTGACTGCCGGCTGCCTGCAATTTGGCAGTTCAAATTTCACCAGGCTCAAGGTTGACTCAGCCTTCCATCCTTCCGAGGTGGGTAAAATGAGGACCCAGATTGTTGGGGGCAATAGGCTGACTCTGTAAACCGCTTAGAGAGGGCTGTAAAAGCACTGTGAAGCGATATATAAGTCTTAAGTGCTATTGCTATTATATGGCCAAGAGTATTAACATACCTTTGCCAAGTATTTCTCCTTGGACCTTGCAACATCAGGATTAGTTCATAACGAACTCTTGGTATTGGGGTTGAGATTGATGTGAGATCACAAAGGTTTTTCTCCTCCTTCAGAAAAGCAGCATCAGCATGAGGTGATGGGTCATCTTTCTCTGAAGCAGGCAGCAGCACTGTAAAGACAGAAAGCCCAGAAAGTCTTTTTCGGGCAAATAACATCAGCACAGAGACACATCACTTGAAGGATGCAACTTAATTTCTGACAGGTACATAGCAGCAAAGGGACAGTTTTTTTCTTCTCTGGTTGAGGGAGGTAATAGCAGCCCAAATCCAACTGGAGACAGGCATCATTACCAGCAGAGGATCGTGAACTTTTTCACATTGAGATGAAAAAAGGCTTAGTTTTTCTCTCTAGTTGCTTAAGAGCTTTTGAGAATACATGGGAAAAAATACTTGCAAAAGTTTCACAAGTCTATTAAAATCAATAGATCTCTCAGTTCATTAAGATTCCAAAAGGACTGATGGAAGATGAAGAACAACAAGTCTATGTTTTACCCCAAGAGCCTTCAAAAATAGGTCTTTCCTTCCCCATACTAACCTGGGAAGTATGCTAGACATTTGAAAAAGAGCAATCTTGTCAGAGTTTGTTGCAGCACACACAAGCAGACAATTAAGCAAGATTCAAAAACTTATTTATATACATAACAACACATAAGGCATACAATACCCTTGTAGATTTTTCCACGTTGTAGAGAAGAGAAATTACAAGTGCAAACACAGCACAAAATGGAGGCACAAAATGGAGAAGGCAAAATGGAGGAGAGAGAAGCTAGTGCCCTCAAGCTTATATACAGAACAGCAAGTCTAAGCCACACCCAGACTCCAAGCTGTCCCTTATGGCCCCACACAAACAAATACTATGTTTCAGCTATTCAAACAGTCCCCATTCGCTGATCTATTCCAATCTATGAATATTCATACTCTGACAAATCTGACTGTCAGGATTGCAGAAATTTCATCACCTCCAAATTCATTTCCCCCAGTCTCTTACTATGCATATAATCATACGTGTATATATATATATATATATATATATATATATATATATATATATATATATATATATATATATATATATATATATATATATATATATATATATATATATATATATATATATATATATATATATATATATATATATATATATATATATATGGTTATCTATATTTTTAATTTTTAATTCATAGGAACCTTGGTCATCTTAATTCAAGTAATAATTTGGGTATTTCTACAGCTAAAAATGAAAAATGGCATAAATCTCTGTTGAAGAAATAGCTGAAATTGTAACATTATATAGGTATTTTTAATTGTTTTAAAATATTTCTAGTATTTTAATTGTAGCATGTTTTTGGAATTGTAAGCTGCCCAGAGTCATTGACTAAGATGGACAGCTATAGAAATTGAATAAAAAACATCCTGGGACATGGGAGACTTTTCTTCATATGCTCTTCAGGTGAATTTAAACGACAAACCTCCTTTAGACCAGCCCATCTGGAAGGCAATTGGGAAAAGACACCAGAACATTATATTGCCTGTAGGATACAGGATTTGCCATTTTTCTACAAATGTTACTTTTAAACACTGCTGCTAAAAAATAGAAAATAATGTTGAGGTTCTGACGCTGCTCAGGGCTGGGCTTATTCTTGCTAAATATTACAGTAGTTTTACTTAAGAATTACTAATTAATACAAATTAAGCATGATTTATTTTGTGGGATTCTGTATGTCTGCACAGCAGACTGCCTTCATTTCTCAAAGAGCTTTCCTTTAAACAATTATTTATTGTTCACTTCTCTCCAGAAGCAATTACTGGATGTGTTTGAAATATTCAAAAATTTCTTCAATTTCATGCTTTCAAATTTTTTTTTATAATGTTCCTAATTGTATATTCCCCAATCCTGCCATTCATTGTTGCGAAGGTGGGGTTGTTCCTGAGAGAAATGAATGAAGAATGCTTGGAAGGTAGGCCAAGGCTGTATATTTCCAACTTCTTCCTGTGCCATATCCATCATCGGACATTGGCGATCATGTTGGCGATCCTATTTTTATCAACAGCCGCACGAAAAAGTGCTGCTGAGTTTTGTCCAAACCAGTCCCTTAGATTTTGAAGCCATGATGTTCTTCTTCTGCCTGGACCTCTTTTGCCTTCAATCTTTCCCTGGAGGATTAAGTGAAGGATGCCGTATTTTTCTGGGTGTCGCATCACATGTCCAAAATATTCTAACTTTCGCTTTTTAATGGTTTTGATGATTTCCCTTGGCTTTCCCAGGCGGTTTATCACCTCCTCTTTCTGTTTTTTGTCAACCCAACTTATACGTAACAGCCGCCTGTAAATCCACATTTCAAATGCTTCTAGTCTCTTCAAGTGGCTTTCTGTGGGAGACCAACTCTCCACTCCGTAGAGCAGGATAGAAAAGATGTTGCATCTGACAAGCCTGATTTTCAATTTTAGGCTTATGTCGTGACTGCAGAAGACCTTTCTCATTTTGAAGAATGCTATTCAAGCTTTCTCTATCTTTGTCAGTGGTCATGTCCCAGCTTTCATGTAAATTAGAACCAAGGTATGTGATCCTTTCGACTTTTTCTAGTGGTATTCCTTCCCAATTTATTGGTGGTAAATTAATGGGTTGTTTGCTGATGACCATGGTCTTGGATTTTGAGGTGTTAAGCTTCAAGCCATATTTTTCTGATATTTCTGTGACACTGTTGATGAGTAGCTGAAGGTCTTCATGCTTACTGGTGAGCAGAACTGTATCATATTTCCAACACAATCACCCAAGACATGACAGTCATCCCAGTTGCATGGGTAAAGCAAACATGCGCCTCTCTGAAGCAGCAGCAATAGAGGAACATGGTGGAGAAGGAGGAGGATTACTTTAGTGACAACGGCAAAATCATCAACACATGTGTCATGGGAGAAGGCAGTGGTGAACAACTCCTGTATTTTATCAAGAAAACCACAAGGATGGAAAAATATTAAAAATGATGGATGATATAGGGCCAGATAATGGACCCCTCATTCAATACCATCATTCCGGACATTCTTCTAACTAAACTAAATCAGCTAGTGGTACCTAAACACACTTAGTGGATCATAAGCTTCCTAACAGAGAGGAAGCAGCAGGTGAAGCTAAGCAGAATCACACCAGATATCTGTACAATTAGCACAGGTCCCCCCAAGGATATGTGCTCTCTCCACTTCTCTTCTCTTTATATACCAATGACTACATCTCTAACGATCCATCTGTTAAACTACTGAAGTTTGCAGATGATACAACAGTGATTGGTCTCATTCGAGACAACGATGAATCCGCATACAGACAGGATTTTGAACAACTAGCCTCATGGTGCGACCAGAACAATCTGGAACTGAACACACTCAAAACCGTAGAAATTGTGGTAGACTGTAGGAGAAACCCACCCATACTACCACCTCTTACAATACTAGACAACACATATCAACAGTAGAGACCTTCAAATTTTTAGGTTCTACCATATCTCAAGACTAAAATGGACACCTAACATCAAAAATGTCATCAAAAAAGCACAACAAAGAATGTTTTTTCTGCGCCAACTCAGAAAGCTCAAACTACCCAAGGAGCTGCTGATACAGTTCTACAGAGGAATTACTGAGTCTGTCATCTGCACCTCTATAACTGTCTGGTTTGGTTCTGCAACACAACAAGACAGACACAGACTTCAGAGGATAATTAAAACTGCAGAAAAAACAATTACTACCAACCTGCCTTCCATTGAGGACCTGTATACTGCACGAGTCAAAAAGAGGGCTGTGAAAATATTTACAGACCCCTCACATCCTGGACATAAATTGTTTCAACTCCTACCCTCAAAATGACGCTATAGAGAACTGCACACCAAAACAACTAGACACAAGAACAATTTTTCCCGAACGCCTTAACTCTGCTAAACAAATAATTCCCTCAATACTGTCAAACTATTCACTAAGTCTGCATTGCTATTACTATTAATCTTCTCATTGTTCCTATCACCCATCTCCTCCCACTTATGACTGTATGACTGTAACTTGTTGCTTGTATCCTTACGATTTATATTAATATTGATTGTTTCCTGATTGCTTATTTGTACCCTATGACAACCATTAAGAGTTGTACCTCATGATTCTTGATGAATGTATCTTGTTTTTTTATGTACACTGAGAGCATATGCACCAAAGACAAATTCCTTGTGTGTCCAATCACACTTGGCCAATAAAGAATTCTCTTCTCTTCTCTTCTCTTCTCTTCTCTTCTCTTCTCTTCTCTTCTCTTCTCTTCTCTTCTCTTCTCTTCTCTTCTCTTCTCTTCTCTTCTCTTCTCTTCCTCTCCTCTCCTCTCCTCTCCTCTCCTCTCCTCTCCTCTCCTCTCCTATCCTCTCCTATCCTATCCTATCCTATCCTATCCTATCCTATTCCATTCCATTCCATTCCATTCCATTCCATTCTATTCTGGAAAAGCTGAT
Source organism: Diadophis punctatus similis (assembly GCA_023053685.1). Classification (NCBI taxonomy): domain Eukaryota; kingdom Metazoa; phylum Chordata; class Lepidosauria; order Squamata; family Dipsadidae; genus Diadophis; species Diadophis punctatus. The sequence goes on from JALIGW010000017.1 coordinate 6,425,699, forward strand.
GAACCTCTCGAGTGTTAATAGTTTTTATGACATGGCTAGATTAAAGCCTTCATGACAGCTAGTTGATGATGTGGCCAATACAAAGCTGCAAAGACAGAATCGCAGTGAATTGCAAGAAGTTGCAATGTAGGAAGCATGGACACGGGAAAGTTCAGTGCAGCGAAAAATGAAATGAGTAGAAATTGATATCTTAGGTGTTAGTAAATGGAGATGGATCGGAACTGGATACTTTTTATCAGAAGATCCCAATGTTAAATTTGCCCTATTTTACGACTTTTCTTGCCACAGTTGTTAAGTGAATCATTGCAGTTAAGTTTGAAACCTGGTTGTTACGTAAATCTGGCTTCCCCATTGACTTCGCTTGCTGGAGAATCACAAAAGCTGACCATATGACCCTAGGACCCTGCAATCATCATAAATATGAGTCAGTTGCCAAGCATATGAATTTTGATCACATGACCATGGGGATGCTGCAACTGTCACAAGTTTTAAGAAAGTAGCCAGAAGTAAGATATCAGCTATGATAATGAAGATACTGGGAACTAATTGTCTCTATTGCATTTGCCCCAACCCAGTGACTCCTACGTCTGCTCTCCTCTTTCTGAAGGAGAGAACAATATGTTTAGAATCAGTACCAATGAGTTATCATAGATCTAAGAGAAGCATCCATGTCTGTCAAGGAGTAGGGGCACATGCATTCAGATGTTTATTTATTTATTTATTATTCGCACTTGTATGCTGCCCACTCCACAGGGACTCTGGGCGGCTCACAACAATAAATCTACATGCAAACAATAAATATTGAAAAAAAAACCATTAAAACAATGATTATTAAAAACGTTAAAAAACAACAATTTGAAAACCCCATACAATTACTTCATTCATGGGGCCAAGAGTGCTCAATGTTATATTAAAATCATTGGCCCCAGGCCTGTTGACAAAGCCAGGATTTTAGTGCTTTTCTGAAGGCTGGCAGAGTGGGAATAATGCGGATCTCCGGGGGGAATGTATTCCAGAGAGCCGGTGCTGCCACAGAAAAGTCCCTTGCTCGTGGGCCTGGCAGCCGACATTGTTTGGCTGACGGGACCACCAGCAGACCAACTCTGTGGGCTCTAATCGGTCTTAGGGAGGTATGTTACTTACAGTCACTCACGCCCTTGTTACCTCACGTCTTGACTATTGCAACACACTCTACATGGGGCTACCCTTGAAGAACGTTCGGAGACTGCAGCTAGTGCAGAATGCGGCGGCGCGTGTGGTGATGGGTGTCCCTAGATACACCCATGTGACACCCATCCTTCGCGAACTGCACTGGCTGCCTATAGGTCTCACAGATGGGGCCAATGATTTTAATACAACACCGATCATTCTTGGCTCGATGAATGATTTATTGTATGGGTTTTTAAATTGTGGTTTTCAATGTTTTTTTAATGTTTTAATATCTATTGTTTTTAAAGCTTTTTATATTTGTTGTTGCATGTGAATTTTTGCTGTTGTGAGCCGCCCAGAGTCTCTGTGGAGTGGGCGGCATACAAATGCAATTCATAAATAAATAAATAAATAAATAAATAAATAAATAAATAAATAAATAAATAAATAAATAAATAAATAAATAAATAAATAATAAAATGTTGAAGAAGGCGGTCTGTTCTTCCTTCCTCCAAGATATTTTCTTAGTTCTGAGAAGATTGCACAAATGTGATTTATTTATATTTATATACTACATGGGATTGCTTTATTAATTACCTGTCTATCTCTAACAAGTGATGCAATTTTCATGGGTATCATTGAAAGCTGTGTTAAGAGCAGATCTAACAGACGTTCCATGTGTACTTTGGGATATACAAGAAATCCATTGCTACAAATGATATAAGTTGCTAATACAAATTGTATCACTGTAGCTTGGGGCAATAACGCCAGAGTCTTAATACAAACCAATATACATTTTGGAAAAATATTTTAAAAATGGATCATTAAAGAGTGTGAAGCTATGTTAAAATGTTGTATATCACCCATAACTATGTATCACAAACTATACATTAGTTTCTTAAAATAGTGTTAATTAGGAAAACCAACAATCAAAATGAATTATGAGAGGGAACTAATCATATTGATGCTATCAATAAAAGTTATTTCCAATTTTTAAAATGGTTCATAGAATACTTAATGGAATGGAATAATGAGTCATTGCAATCAGTATTGACATGTGCCAGCAGCAGAGTGATCTGTAGGTAGATAGACAGATCCATTTGCAAATCAGCTGTTTTTGTTCATCAGGCTTGCTGAAATTTCATCAACAATCCTTTTGAGGCAATAAAAAAATCTGGTGGGTAGACCTGGGCATTCTAGGTGCAGATAATATCAGCCAAGCAGTACAAATCAGTCATATTGATAATAATGAACTTCATTGTCCCTATTATGTAGGATAATTATTTTATCCCCTATATATAGTAACTTATTCCTAAATGTTATTTCAGAGAACATTTTATCTTTTGTGCTTTAACAGTGCCTGTCTCCTAGAATTTATGGTGATTATGGTGATCTGCCAGGAAACATACAGGCTAATGAAATTAAAGGCTTAGAGAGATGGAAACTTGAATATAGAGTTATATTAGGACCCTCTTGTGAAAGTCTGATTTATCCCAAAGACATATTTCAGACAGCATTTGATTTTCTTTAAATAGCCTGCTACCAAATGAATTCAAAACCTAGCAATAAACCCAAGAAAACGTCTGTTAGTGAAATGATGTATAAAGACATTCAGTTATTACAGATGAAGAGGCAATCTACACTAAGGTGACAATTGCAGGCAAGGGTTTAATATGGAAAATAAAATCAAAAGACATTTCTACTGGAGGGGAAAAGGATGGTGATGGGAAGGGAGGGAGGGAGGGTTGAAATGCTAAAGGAGAAAGAGGATGTTAGAAGTGAATGTTCTAATTTACAATTTCCTGGAGCAAGAAATAGTCTCAGCACTGTTCCAAGGCAGCTTTCTTCTGATTGGTGACCTCCAAATTTGTTGGGGTATAAATCCTAGAATTTTCAGTGATCATGGTCAAATGTCATGCATAGCTAAGTAAGAATTCTGGGTCTGAGGTCAAACACATCTGCAGGGCGCCAAGTTGTAGAAGACTATTCTAGAGATACTTTGTCTCTAGGACAAATACCTAAATGTTGACAACTACATTTGTCAAAATACAAACTGAATTATGTCTGGCCAGGAGATGCACTCAAAAAAGCTGATAAGATCAAGGCAAAAAGAAAGCAAAATAGGTTCCACTTAATTTTAACAAAATTACAATTATTTAAAAATGGTTAATCTGATTTCTTCTTCCTATGAATTTAATGTTTTATTCTGTTGGTCAGATAAAGTACTGCTGGTTAATGTTCATTTCTGAAAGGCCTTTGATAGCACAGATTCTGTTCTGAGCAATGAGCTTTATTGCTGAAACAATCATCCAGATAATTTCAGTCTCAAATCTGTTTTATATGAATATAAAATGTTTGCTTGTTTCTTTAATAAGAGCAAGATCAATGTAAGATAAGGATCAGTTTAGTTGATCACACTTGAAATGGTGCAATGTTTATTGGTGCCGCAATATAAAAAAGATGTTGAGACCCTAGAAAAAGTACAGAGAAGAGCAACAAAGATGATTAGGGGACTGGAGACTGAAACATAAGAAGATTGGGTTGCAGGAATTAGGCATGTCTAGTTTAATGAAAAGAAGGACTAAGGATGACATGATAGCAGTATTTCAATATCTAAGGGGCTTCTACAAAGAAAAGGGAGTCAACCTATTTTCTAAAGCATCTGAAGGGAGGACAAGAAGCAATGGATGAAAGCTAATTAAGGAGAGCCTAGAACCAAGGAGAAATTTCCTGACAGTGAGAACAATTAACCAGTGGAATGGCTTGCCTCCAGAAGTTCTGGGTGCTCTAACACTGGAGGTTTTTAAGAAGCGATTGGACAACCATTTGTTTGAAATGGTATATGTCTCAAGTTTCAAGTTTCCTGCTTGAGCAGGGGGTTGGACTAGAAGATCTCTAAGGTCCCTTCCTACTCTGTTATTCTGTTAGTTAGGAATTCTTGGCTGTGATGAGCAAATCCATAGGGGAAGAATGAGGGTTACTTCCCCCCCCCCATACACTTGGTTGTTTAGAGACAACCTTAAGTGCTTTACTATCTGGATCTTGTTTATATTCCACTAAATATAATTGAGAACAAATGAGAAGGAAGGACTCACTGGAGAAGAGCCTAATGCTAGGAAAGATTGAGGGCAAAAGAAGAAGGGGACGACAGAGAATGTGGTGGCTGGATGGAGTCACTGAAGCAGTAGGTGTGAGCTTAAAATGACTCCAGAGGATGGTAGAGAACAGGAAGGCCTGGAGGAACATTTTCCATGGGGTCGCGATGGGTTGGAAACAACTTCACAAAAAACAACAACAACAAATATAATTGGCTTTTACTAGGGAATATGTGGGTTGGGGGAAGCAAAGTTAACCTCATGCCCCTATGCCTGGATACTGAGAGCCTCTACAAAAAAGAACTTGGATTCCATTGAATTGATTTAAGGGAGCAAAATTTTTCTGCAATCCTTTTGGCCAATGACATTTTTTAACATGGTTCTGAATATTGTGACAGCAGTAATAATTTTCGGGGAAATAAGGATTCAAGGGAAATCCCTCAAAATAAAGGAATAAAGAGTTTAACCCACTCTCACAAGTTCTCACAAGTTCATGTTCTAGTTTATGTTGGAAAACAGACCTTTCACCATACAAGAGTATCTTCAGATGTAGAGATTGTAATCATATGAATATATATCTGAATGTAAATGTTACAGAATTCTGTAGCATTCTTAGATAAAAATGTAGAAAATTGCATATCCATCCTGAGTGAAATTGAATAATATTAATGTTCAAGATGTTTTTACCCTATATTATATTTGATAATATAAAAACCTTAACAAAGCTGCAACAGAGAGAAAATGATATGACTGGATAGAACATTTTTGTTATATGGAATCTGAATTATTGATTCAGTTGATATTCATTGAAATCATGGAATTGGCTGCCAAAAAGACAAATATTTTATAATAGTTTTTCTCTTTAACCATTTAGAATAGAATAGAATAGAGTAGAGTAGAGTAGAGTAGAGTAGAGTAGAGTAGAGTAGAGTAGAGTAGAGTAGAATAGAATAGAATAGAATAGAATAGAATAGAATAGAATAGAATAGAATAGAATAGAATAGAATAGAATACTGTACTTTATTTGGCCAAGTGTTTAGACATTAGACATGATAATAAAATTAATGTAATGGTTTTCATTTTATGTTTTTTTCAAAAGTTCATTTGGAGGAAACTATTTTTCCCAAAGTTTTACTTACCACTTCATACAATAATATGTGAATAATTTCAGTTTGTTTGGCTATAAAATTATCTTAACTGCACAATTTTCTTTATTTATAAGTTCCAGTTACTTAGGCTTTCCAACAAAGCCTAATTAACTGGGGGGGATCTATTAATGAACATTTTATTTGGGCAAAAATTATTCTTGTGCATTAAAATTTCTCTTTTTATGCAACCTAGTTGGAGAGGTTAAATTGAATGCATTCTGGATTTCTCCTAAAGCACTTTTACTCTTGGTAGAGAAGGAAAAAGCTGAGGGTAGAGAGAAATAGCCAAGAGTAAACAAAAAGGCTCCAAAATGCAAGACAAACAGTATTTTTTATTACTTATTCAAACAAATGAATGTATTTTAAAATGCAATGGAGTCAGAAATATCACCTATAAATAGGTGATATTTATAGTGTAGTTAACAACTAATTGCTATCATTGTTTTCAAGTTGCCAATTCTACTATTTTTTTTCTAATTTTTGCCTGCGTGGGATTAGATTGATGGAACAAACTATAAGCCACTTTAAAGAAAAAAGCAATTCTAATAAATACTTTATTTCTATCAGGTTGTGTTGCAAAATGGTGATGATTGGATAATTTTATATTTGTCAAAAGCGTCCTCCTCCATTCATATGCCTGTGGATGAAGGAACAGGAATGGGCAAAGCCAAATGATTTGACTGAAAGTTTTATTTTATTAGTAGTGTTGTTTGCTAATGTATTCATGCTTCAGCAGGTGGCAGCATCTACCTGTCTGGGCTTGGGGTGTCCAAGAAGCCACCAGAAGTGAAGTTGAACTCAAAGCTAACTTTTAATTTAATTTTATTTTTAGAATAGTAGAACCAATAGGATGAAAGGATGAAAATAGACATGGAAAATAGAGTCACGCATATCAGCTTTTTTTGTCTGGGTGCCAAATTGCATGTTCACTTAAATTCTACTGTCAGTAGCACTTGAAGAAATTAGTCATATAGCCCCAGGGACTATCTTCAGACTCATTTGCCTCTTCTGATTGCTGTTGAAAGAAGACTTCCTCTTCCTCAACCCTGAGACAAAAAAGGTTGAGAGGGCTTCAGATAAAAAGACTCCCTTTTTAGGAGGGGATGAATGCAGTGGTCTCCAAAAGACATTCACCTTTCCCCTCCAATCTCCAGGAAGACCTCATCAAAGATGATGAGTGCCAGCTCAGGATTAGCAAGTTTGATGCCTTAAAAAATTCATTCAGCTGCATTATCCCTCAGGTAATAAAATATTCTTATGATTGCTAGTTTAGGTAATCCATCAGTCTACAAATGTGGGTGCTCAATCAGTGGAGGTTTTCAAGAAGAGATTGGACAACCATTTGTCCAGAATGGTATAGAGTTTCATGCTTGATCAGGGGGTTGGTCTAGAAGACCTCCAAGGTCCTTTCCAGGTGTGTCATTCTGTATTCCTATTATTCATTCTTGTTCTAGGTGCTGGAGCATTGAGTGGCATTTTAATTCAGGAGGTTCTTAGTTGAGGCAGATCATCTAGATTTCAGTCTTCAGATCTGAAATATGATTAAAAGGCTGCATACTTGATTCTGCATATATTAACGGCAACTAGAATTGTATTTGCGCAACAATGGAAAAGTGATGAGACCCCGTCTGAGGAGAATGTAATTTAAAAAAATTAGATTGTGCAGAAATGGACAGATTAACATTTGCTATTAAGGATAAAGAAGAAACTGAATATTTTTTGATATGGGACACATTTTATCAATGGTTAGATAACAGAAACAGAAGTTAGAAAGGAGAAGATATTAAGAGAGGGAATGGTATAGAGGAGAGTTGGTAAAGAAGATGATGTTAAATGTTAAGTATTAAGGTTATTATATTAGAATATTATATTACCGTGTTTCCCTGAAAATAAGACATCCCCCAAAAATAAGCCCTCCTCTGAAATTAAACCCTCCCCCAAAAATAAGCCCTTCCCAAAAATATTTAAAAGCATGCGCAGCCGATCCCTGCCATTTCCTCTGGTTAGGGTTAGAGAGACAGGGCTGGAAATCAGGTAAGACGCCAAGAGGATCCCCGTCTTGCTCCACGTGCCCCAAAATAATAAGACCTCCCACAAAATAAGGCGAAATGCTTATTTCAGGGTTCAAAAAAATATAAGACAGGGTCTTATTTTCAGGGAAACACAGCATTAATATGATGATGATTACTAAATATAATGAAGGTGTATAAATATGACTATCTAAACATAATTGTACCCAGAATACACACTGTTTGATGAAAATTGATTGTTATATAAATAAAACAAATAAAACATGAAGGGGAAAAAAGATCTGGTTGGGGTGAAAGGACTATTGATTAGTTTGTGTGAGGATCTGTTCCAGGCAGTGAACCCAAGATTCAGGTGAGAAAAAACTAGAGCAGAATCCATTGTTGGCCCAGGGTGGGTAGAATGCATGAGAAGCAAAAAGGAAGATATACAAGAGATAAGGAGGCAGCCCCACTATCATCTCAGTCTCACTTATGGGCAGACCAGGAATTTTCCAGATCTTTTGCCTTCTCCTGAAAAGATTAGAACAATTTCAGGTCTCCAGCCAAAGCTTAGATTAATACTAAGTGCATTATTCAGAGCATACTGCTTAGCTTTCAGCAATGCTCAGGGATCTCATTTTATTATTTTATTTTATTTACTTTATTTTTAAAACAGAATTGTCATATTTGTGGTATTGTGAAGAGAAATAACCAAAACACTTCATTGAGAAGTATAGACAATACAGCACAGCAGGGGTGTGTTCCACTTACCATCGCCACCGGTTCGCATCGTGACATTTCGGGCGAGGAGCTGATCAGCTGTGCTTCAGGCGAAGGAATAAAGGTCAGTTTAAACCCAGGGGCAGGCAGGAGGGCCCTTTTACAAGCAGCAGAACAGGAAAAACCTTCAAAACAGTAAGAAATTTGCTAAAAAATCACAAAAAAAGATGGCGCCGCTGGTCGATCCACTTCAGTGACATCACCAGGGGGTCGCTACCAGTTCGGGTGATCCGGTCCAAACCGGGAGGAACCCACCCCTGCAGCACAGACTGGGATACTTAGGAAATTAAAAACAGCTTCTTGGTTATAGAATACAATAGTATAGGATTAATTTCACTTTGCTTAGATATCAAAATCTCTAATAGCACAATTTTCTTCTTGTATTATGTATGGGATTTATCAGTACATAAGGAGGCTGTGAGAAACGCCCTCCAAAGCTATAAATGGATTTCAGAGGCTAAGGTCCATGCTCTCACACACGCACACAAATCACAACACAGATGTGCTCCAAAAACTATTTATACCATAGCCTCACAATGTTGCCTTCACCTCATCTATCTAACTCAGAGATGAGGTGGCTTGAAGTTATTCTTAAGTATCACAATCTTAAAATAGTGTTCTTCCTCTGCTCTGGACAAAATTTTAGTGGTGGATAAAATTTAGGTTGACACTAATAATTCAGGGGTCTCCAACCTTGACAACTTTAAGACTTGTGGACTTCAACTCCCAGAATTCTTTAGCCAGCTTTGCTTTGCTGGCTGAGGAATTCTGGGAGTTGAAGTCCACAAGTCTTAAAGCTGCCAAGGTTGGAGAGACCTGCTATAGTTGACAAAGGGGTCTCCCGATTTCCTACTGATCCATTTTAGCTACTGCAAATATATCCTTTTATTTTTGATCCCTGGAAACTGTTGCCAGTTGCCATTTTGGCTTAGGCTGCAAGAGAACTGTATACCTGGTGTCTTCAGAACCTTTCCCCTCTGTAAATACCAAAGTGCTTCTCAGTTTTTGTACTAGGGTCTTCATTATAGTGGTTTAAAAAGAGCCTTAAATGTTAGACCTGACTACTGTTGCTAAGTGGCATGGTCATGTGATGTCACACTTTATTATTGCATCACTTAGCAATGACAATTCTGGTCCCAACTGCCACCCTTAATCAAGGACTATCTGTATGAAGATTGGCTATACTAAGCTTGATTGCACTGTACTTCCTTCTTATATGCTGGTGAATCAGAGAGGCATTTGTCCAAACTGTTTCTAAATATGAACTTGTTTCAGCCTCCTTTTCCTAGAGAATGGTTCTTACATATTTCTGTCATGGTCATCTTCCTTACTGTCCCAGAGAGAAGCACAAGAAATCTTGGACTTAGAAGATGAAAGTTAGGCAAGAACACTTTGATATAGGCTGGCTCACCTTTGTTAATGACCAGGAGCTGATGGGATCTACCACAAAAGTCTTTGTTTCAAGTATAGAGTCTAGAACCAGCTCATCACGGACAGCTCTTCTAATCCTGGCAAAGTTGGATGTGGGTAACATGATCCATTTTAAATTTGCTTGCAACTTGTCTCCCCATAGCATTAAGTGATTTAGTTATGGGAAGGATTTTCTTTATACAATGTATGGTTTATTTACAGTGATGGTTCTAACTTTATTACTGGACATATAATTTCCATTCCATTTCCTTGTAGAATTCATCCGATAACATCAAAAAAAACAACAACCTGGTATAGACACAATTAGAAACATAATGTAGCATCCTTTGTTATTAAGACAGGTTTTGGCTCTTTAAAAAAAACTCAAAGTCCTATAGTATTATTTTCTCAGTATTAAAGGCTGAAATTCTAAACCTTACTTGTCTGATAAATTTTGTCTTCAAAGAAAAACCAGAAAGTCCAGTTGCCTCTTGAAAAAGCACTTTTGGGACAACCATGACTTGGATGACTAAAAATCTCCGTAGACACTTGCCTGCTAAAGTTTCAGTTTAGGATAATCCCTGCTTGAAAATTGTAGCATTTTCTTTATTTTGTTGTTTGCTTTGTATTTGTGGACTAAGAGGAGTTTTTATACTTAGCATACATATTGCTGATCAGGCTTTTGAACCAGTTAAATTTTTGCAAGAAAAAAAATGTGATAGTTTTTATTTAATTAAAACAGCTTTCAGCTTCACAATTTGATCCACCCACATTAGCAATAGCCCAAATTTCTGAATTTTCTGGATTGAAGTACTGGGCAAGTCTAACTCCACATTGACTTTTAAAATGGATATTAATTCTTTATAAGAACTCTATAACAGCTGGAATAGCTTAACAAAACAATAAAATAGGGATCTTCAAAATATTATGAAAATATTAAAAAGAGATGAATTGTTGGACATCTCAGATAATGTTTTTAAAAATGAGTTACTTTTCTTAGGTTGGAAATGCAAAATGATGATGAGGTCACTTACACTGACATACATGGTGAATTTTCCCCACTTAGGGTTTCATTTTGGTTCAACTTTCATATATCTGTTCATCTTGTTCTGAGATGGTTTAAACATGTCAATGTTTAAACATGTCAATGTCATTTTAAATTATATTCCCCGATTTTTAAATTTGTGAAAAATTATGCATTTAATGTATGAGGTGATTCTATGATTCTGTGGATATTTATCAAATTCAAGGGTGTAAATCTGGGATCAGATTGTCTTTCGATCATGAAAGAATCATCTTTTTCACCACACCTCATACATTAAAAATACATAAATAGATTCTGTGATTCATTAACATAAATAGATAAAAATAATAATATAGATTTTATGAGTTAGAAATATTCATTCTCTGCATATGAATTGGCTGTTTATTGAAGTCATGGAAAGATTGACCAGTAATATTCTGCGTTGTCAACTAAAACTTTCTGAACCTGTCTTCCTGGACACAGATACAAAATAAAGAATTGAATGGGAGAACAGAAAGATGCTATTCTGTTAATAATTTCTATATATGTGCAGCACAGAATATGAACAATTTAAAGTAGGGATGCTCAACCTTAGCAACTTTAAGACTGGTGGACTTCAACTCCCAGAATTCCCCAGCCAGCTCACAATTCTGTGCGTTGAAGTTCATGAGTCTTAAAGTTGCCAAGGTTGGACGCCTCCTGCTTTAAAAGGTCATATCACCATGAAAATCCCCTGATTTCTTTGTGGGGGAAAACATGAAGTCCATGTTCAAAAGAACTTGCACTTAAAAAAGCCAGGAAGAATTTTGCTTCTTTCAACACCTCTTGAGTTTCTTACAAAATATTGCTCAGAGCAGCAACTTCTAAGAAGGAAGTAATTTTTCTTTCAGCTATTGCCCTAGCAACAACTAAGGCTAATGAGTGTGTTGCCAAGCATTTGAAGACAGCTCCATTGTCCAAGAGTACTGTGGAAAAATTACAGTCATCAAAGCAACCCCATCTTTCTTGCTGATTTCTGTACATTGTAGCTTTTCGGCTGCATCAATATGCCAAATGTGAACCCTACCAGGTGCCTTAACTTAACTTTTCCTGGCATGAAGTTTAAGTGCAAGTGCTTTTGAAGAAACACGGAGTTGCCAGATTAGACTGGACATGCACCGTTGATCTGACAAATGGGAGCAATTTTCGACTGCCACATTTGAAGTACAATCTGTTAGGTGTGCAAGAGTTGGATCTGAAGCTGCTGCCATGTTTAGGTATCATTCGGTTACATACAGCTTGTACTGCATTTAGCTATCGCACAAGGAAGCAACTGGGGCTCTCCAGATAATTTAGAAGACAACTCCCATAATTCCATGCTATTAGAGGACTGGGCAAGGGGGGCGGGCGCTAGAAACTGAACCTGAAAACATCTGGAGGTTGAACTATGTACGGTATCTACATACGGTATTTATTTTTATTTGTTTGTTTATATTCCACCTTTATTATTTTTACAAATAACTCAAGGCAGTGAACATATACAACACACCTTCTTCTTACTATTTTCCCCACAACATCAACCCTATGAGTGGACGGGGCTGAGAGAGTGTGTGTCAGGTAATGTGGATTTAACAGCTGTAAGCTGATGTAAGGTTGTAAGCTGATGCAATAGGAATGATTCAGCATTGACATTGCCGGTTTAAGACTCTGATGGGGTCCACAAAGACTGTTACTGTGTTAAGAGGTCACTAGAGGGCATATCTCTCTCTCTTGTCGTGTATCTCATTGCTCTCCCTGTGTCCGTAGCTGTATGATAAGGTATCTACCACGTATATGTATGTATATATTTAGTTGTATATAAACCCTGTTAATAATCTCAAGGCTCTGTGTGCTGCTTCTGGATTTATCTCATAATACTAGTCATGCTGCAAAATTCTGACAGAGTGGTTGGCCCAAAGTCACCCAGCTGGGTTTTGTGGCTAAAACAGGACTTGAGCTCACAGTCTCCTGCTTTCTAACCTGGTGCTTTAACCACTGGACCAAACTGGCTCATTAACTCTGTTATATGTTAGCTGTGCCTTTTCATATAAACAATTTGAGATGCTCAGCAATAAACGTGGTGTACAGTTTAAAGGAGAACAACATATTTATATCATCTTGGAAGGGAAATCTCATTCTCCCTCACTCCTACCCATTAACAAGCCTGCCCCTTTCCCAGTAGAATCTGAATGCAGAACAACTGGACATATAGAATCAGAGCAAAGGTTTGATTTTCAGATACAAGTAGTCCTTGACTTATGACCATTTGATGTTCCAACTGATCCTCCCAAAAGTACTTATGATCTGGTTCTGGATTTCCAACAGTCACCTCTCCTGCAGTCACATGCCTGTGTGTTGGGAGCTTGGCCCACATTTACGGCCTTTTGCAGAGTCCCATGGTCATGTGACTGTGTTTTACGATGTTTTTTGCAGAAAACATTTAGTTCCATTTTTGGGCAAACACGTCTCATAGTGAACAATGGAGTCACTTTGTAATCATGGTTGTTCCCTTAATGAAAAATTAAAAAACGATCATAAAATCAGATCAATCACATGGGTGACCTGTTTTACAACTGTCATGACTATAACGAGCAGGCTTCATTATGGTCATTAATCAAGGACTACCTCTAACTATTATGTAAGTGAACAATTCTTACCTGCATTTTTTGTTTACCAGAATAACGTTGTTCTTATAATATAGTTTATAAAACAAAGTTAAAAGCTTTACAATGCATTTGTACAATAGATTCATAACCAGATGATCCACTGTCTTTAAGGGAGCAGTTTCCCCAGTTTATTCTAATAATAAGAAAAATATATGTACATCATCCTCTAGGACTTAGCTTAGCTATATATCATTTAAACTGGATTAGATATCTACACCAATTGAGTTGTATTGATTTGATTTTTGATAGCCCATGGGATTAAATAAATAGACTGGCATTTGGAGGTTCCTGTGAGTATGGGAGCATCAAAAAAACCTGTGGATAATAGAGGTAGAAATTAGGAACAGGGAAAGTATTATTATGTAAGGAAATTGACCTAGACAATACACTGTTCACAAAGTACATGCATATTAAATGAAAATGTATAAATAAACTGTTTAAAACAAACCCCAAGAAGGTGGCATCAAAACCCCCTTTTTATAGACTTTATGAAAGACATAGATAAAAAGAGAGAGGGGTTTTAATTACACATAGCTGCCATCTTCATTTTTTTATCCACCAAATTGGATACCCTTAGTTTAGAACAGGGGTCACCAACCTTTTGGACCTCAGGGACCACTAAATTCATAATTTTAAATCCCGTGAACCACTAATATGATCTGCCTAATGGCTAGGTGGCCATGTGACTGGGTAGGTGTGGTCAACTCGATGTCACTCACATCGAGGGGCGCCTCACCAGCCTCTACTCACCCCCCCCTGCCAGCCACTCATCTCCCCACCCTGGCTCCTTAGGGCCCCAATAAGGAAGCAGTTGTTGGAGCTAAGCAGCCACCACGAGAAAGAGTTGGCAAAACAGCTGGCTCAGTTCAAATTGGATCTGACCAAGAAGGAGGCTCAGCAGAAGCACCTCACTGAGGACTACGAGCATAGGCTTTCCAAGCAGAGGAAAGACCTGTGGGAGTGCAAGGCCAGGTACTGGCGCCTGGAGGCTCAGCGGGCTGAGATGTTAGCCAGTTCCAGGCCATGATGCAGTCCCACTGGAATAACGCCCTCCGGCTCTTCGCCACCAGCGGAATTTCCCTCCAGCCTTCTCCCAAAGCCCCACACCAGGAGGCTGAAGCAGACCCCAAGTTGGAATTTCTGCCCCCCTCCAACCCACACAAAAAGACCCCAAAGAGGGAGACTCTCTGCAGCAACACAAGTGTTCATTGCATGTATCCGGCCCAGGGGCCGTAGTTTCAGGACCCCTAATTTAATGCAATATAAAAAATGCAAATAATTTTTCTACGGACCACCAAAATTTTCTCATGGACCACCAGTGGTCCACGGACCACCAGTTGGTGATCTCTGGTTTAGAATGTAGGGTTCACGTTCTTCGGGTTTTTTTTTTAATTCTACAAGTAAACAGTCCTGTTTGCCACTGCCCAAATGCCTCTCTGCCTTTATACAATTATAATGCTTCGAGTTCAGGAAGGTGTTCATTCCAGAGACATCAAAGAGCATGACCAGATTCTCTCAAATGTCAGGTTTATCTTTGCACTTAGAGAATATCTTAACCACAAGGTACTAAAATTCTCTAAAAGCTTCCTTCAAACCAAACTGTCATAAGAACCAGGAATTTTCGTTCTTTCACAGCTGCTATGCACTTAAAAATGAAGGTACTGTCTGCTTTTTCGATACTTTAATACCTTGTTAATTGATGCTCTCACAGACACTCATAGGAACCACATGTTCAAGCAACAGCAAGGTATTTTAACTAGGCTAGCTTGAATTATGAGGAAGATACTGTTTAAATACAATCCTTTGCATATTTGGAATTAGCAAGTCAGGGTTTTCAAGACGGCTTATTTATCTTTAATGGTTCTATTATGAAGGAAAATTGAAGGAAATGAGAGGGGAAAAACCTTCGCCATCCCTTTTTTCAGCTTTTTATTCTGCTATCATGCCATTCTGTTTCTTGTCCTTTGTTTAAAGCTAACAAGCCCCCATCTTAACTTTTCCTAAATGTTTGGGCCCTTTGCAATTTTCAGTCTCCCTTTTCTTTATAGCAATAGCAATAGCACTTAGACTTATATACCACTTCATAATGCTTTACAGCCCTCTCTAAGTGGTTTACAGAGTTCAGCATATTGCCCCCAACAATCTGGGTCCTCATTTTACCCACCTCAGAAGGATGGAAGGCTGAGTCAACCTTGAGCCTGGTAAGATTTGAACAGCTGAACTGCTGAACTAGCAGTCACTGAAGTAGTTGCAGTGCTGCTTTTAACCACTGCGCCACCTCAGCTTTTATATTTTAAAAAATCCTATTTGTGATGTGGTCAGAATGGCAAAAGCATTCTGGCAAATAATTTTCAATTTTTTGGCAATTACAATATTAATGCTTGATCTCTTTTCTACCCATGCCAATGTCTACCAAAATTTTGCTTTTTCCACAGTAGTTATACACAGGACTGGTGTGTTCAATTGAGCTCAGCGGCTGGCTTGGGGGCCCATCATTGTTTATGCTGGAAAAGCTGCTTAACACATTTTATAAACGGTTCACAGTAATATCCCTGGGCATGTACAGCCAGAAATTCTTTTCTTTGATTTCCTTGACTGCAGAGATCCATTCTCTGAATGTTGAAATTGCCAGTAAGAAAAATGAAAACTGCTACCATCTTGGGAACATAACTGTGTGGAAATGTACTTTTCACAACACATCCCACAATATCCTAATGCTAATTGCGACAGCAATTATTTTAACAATGCCACATTGAGCAAGAAATCACAGCTAGAAAGCTGTTAATACCAAGACAGTTTCCTAGATATGTGTTATTTTCTGTACTAACATTAATGTGGAACTAAATGGATAGTTGCATATCTCTGTGAACTTTCTATCTGAGAGGATTAAATTAAAGAAAAGGCACCTGTGTTCCAAATGAGCTTTACAATTGGAAGCAGGATTGTAAATAACTGAAGTAAAGACACTGGCCATTCTTTTAAAATTCTGGCTCAAATTACTCTGTTTCCCCATACATCTAGCTCCTTTGATATTTCAGGATACCTGTTGGTATTTTGGAGGTGAAATAAAGGAGGAAAAAAAATCCATGCTTTTGTGTTTGCTATGAAGTATCTGAAGCTGTTAGGATTTATTAATGCTAAGGAAATCAGATTGCTCAGTTTATCAGGTACCTAAAGTAATAGAAATATCTTATCTAGTCAAACTAGGATCGATAACTCTGGGGAGAGCTTTACTGAAGCTAGATTTTTTACCAATCTTACAAGTTAGAAAAGTGTGTGCATGTGTGTGCAATTTAATGTACATATTGCCCCTCCTGGACCACAGGTTTAAATGAATACCATATTCAAATTGTATCTGCCTATATGATCCTGGTAGGATAAATTGATAGCACATATCCTGGTATCTATTGCATAGAATACTGAGACAAATACTGTGCTATAATTTCTTAGTGTTTTGTCAATAACTGGATTTCAATTTCTGACTTTTTCATAAAGTTTCAAATCATTCATTTAAAGCAAATGTGAGATTTTATTAACTTTTTTTTCCTATTTAATAGCCAAGTTTTGCTTTCTTCAAAATCACTGAAAGTGGGATCATAGCTATGACAAATAATAATAATAATAATAATAATAATAATAATAATAATAATAATAATAATAATAATAATAATAATAATAATAATAATAATAATAATAATAATAATAATAATAATAATAATAATAATAATTTTATTGTCATTGTACGTATATACACAGTACACCCATACAACGAAATTCACATAACGCTTCAAGACCAGTCCCAACACACATAGCAATCCCCATGACAGATGTAAGAATTAATCTCACAGAGGTGATGTTTGATATTTATACCAAATAGCCAAAGACGCTGAAAAAATTTCACATTTATTGTATATGGATGATTTGAAACTGTACGGAAAGTCAGAAATAGAAATCAAATCACTGACCAACACAGTCCTAATATTCAGCACAGATATCTCAATGCAGTTTGGCATGGAAAAATGTGCCACTGTATCTATGAAAAGGGGCAAAATCACTACATGTGACGGAATTGAAATGCCCAATGGCCAATTAATTAAATGCAATCAAAATGAAGCCTATAAATATCTGGGCATTCTGCTGTTGGATAACATCAGACATGGAGAAGTGAAAACTTCATTAGAAGAGAGTACACCAACAGAGTTAGGAAAATTTTGAAATCTAAATTAAATGGTGGAAACACCATCAAGGCCATGAATACCTGGGCAATACCAGTCATAAGATACACGGCTGGTATAATTAACTGGACACAAGCTGATTTGGACATTTTGGACCGAAACACCAGAAAACTAATGACAATGCACTACAGTTTACATCCACGTAGTGACACTGATAGACTTTACCTGCCCAGAAAATCAGGTGGCAGAGGACTACTACAAGTAAAGCAAACAGTTGAAGAAGAAAAGCATGCATTGGCGGATTATTTAAAAGAAAGTCAAGAACATCTATTAATTGAAGTGAAGAACAAAAATCTACTGAAGGTCCAACAGACGAAACAAGAATACAGAAAAAATGTGATAAAATCAAGAATGGAGAGTTGGCAAAATAAAGCATTACATGGCCAATTTCTGGAAAAAATAAAAGACAAAGTGGACAGTGAAAAAACTTGGTTATGGTTAACATCTGGTACTTTAAAGAAAGAAACAGAATCATTGATCCTGGCCGCACAAGAACAGGCAATTCGTACAAATGCCATAAAGGCCAAAATTGATAAATCTTCAAATGATGCTAAATGCAGATTATGCAAGAAAGCTGGTGAAACTGTAGCCCATGTGCTCAGCTGCTGCAAGAAAATTGCGCAGACTGATTACAAATTACGACACAACTCTGTTGCACAAATGATCCACTGGAATTTATGCAAAAATTATAACATCCATACTGCTACAAACTGGTGGGAACACAAGCCTGAAAAAGTCACTGAAAATCAGATGGTCAAGATCTTGTGGGATTTTCGTATACAAACAGACAAGGTACTGGCGCATAATACACCAGACATCACGCTGGTCGAGAACAACAAGGTGACTATAATTGACATTGCAATACCAGGAGATAGCAAGGTCGATGAAAAGGAACACGAAAAAATCACAAAATACCAGGACTTAAAAATCGAAATCCAACGATTATGGCACAAACCAGCAGTGGTAATTCCAGTAGTGATT
The DNA here is from genome assembly GCA_023053685.1 of Diadophis punctatus similis. Classification (NCBI taxonomy): domain Eukaryota; kingdom Metazoa; phylum Chordata; class Lepidosauria; order Squamata; family Dipsadidae; genus Diadophis; species Diadophis punctatus. Next base: position 6,444,214 of record JALIGW010000017.1, read on the forward strand.
GGAACACTGGGTGCTATCCCAAAAACACTGGAATTACATTTAAAACAGCTCAAAATTGACAAAATCACCATCAATCAAATGCAGAAAGCCGCACTGCTCGGTTCCGCACATATACTTCGAAAATACATTACGACTTCCTAGGCCCCTGGGTGGGGCTCGACTAGTAATCAATGCCAAATCCGGCGAAACAACTGGCCGCTGTGATACAATTGTATAATAATAATAATAATAATAATTTTATTGTCATTGTACGTATATACACAGTACACCCATACAACGAAATTCACATAACGCTTCAAGACCAGTCCCAACACACATAGCAATCCCCATGACAGATGTAAGAATTAATCTCACAGAGGTGATGTTTGATCTTTTCCCGGACATCAGACATTAGAAATGAAACCGCAGTTTAAAAGTCTAAGTAAAAATATTTATTTCGGTACAAAGACAATAAATCCTCATTTGTTTACATCTCTAATATAAAAGTGCATCTTCTCTCAATGGAAGACTGAGCAAGAAGGGGAGAGCGGAGGTTGGAATGCACACATGCATACAAGAACATATCAATCACATGCTCAAGAATAAATCATTATATTGAATAGGGATGCATCTCCCTGCATATACATGTAACAGGCAATAATCACACCGTGACACCCCACCCGCCACGAATTCCCCACTCTGAACCACTCAAACATCCATACAACAGACCAAGTAATACTATCCAACAGCTCACTGATGGTGACCTTCAATTCATTATTAAGTGCAATTATAGCTCTAGGATAAAAACTATTCAGAAAGCATGTGGTCCGAGTTTTGTTCTGTATCTTCTGCCAGAAGGCAACAGTTCGAAAAGATTGTAAACAGGATGAGAAGAGTCTCTGAGAATATTGTGCAACTTCCTAGAACAGCGAGATGCAGATATATCATCCAGGGCTGGTAGCTGGAGCCCAATGATATTCTGGACAGTTGTAATTATTCTCTGTAGAGCTTTTTTGTCTGCTGCAGAGCTGCTTCCATGCCATGCTAGAATATCATATGTCAGGACACTCTCAATGGTGCTGTGATAGTAGGACAACAGTAGATGCTGAGATAATAAGGATGATAATGAGCCACCCTGGAAGATTCCTCTCATAATATTGACAAGCCCATGATTTTCATTTCCATCTAACAGTTCTGTTATCCGCTGCAGAGGTGGGCTCCTACTGGTTCTTTAGAACCGTTAGTAAATCGCTGATGATGTCATGGAGCCGGTTCTGTCGGTGCTGGTCCGTGGGTGCTGCCATCTTGGATTTTGCTTCTGCGCATGCGCAGAAGCTATTTTTTGATTGCTGCGGGGGCACACACACCCAGAGCAACCTTGAGCGAACCGGCAGCAAAACAACCCACCCCTGATCCACTGCTTCATTATTCTTTCTTTAAACATTCTAATTTTTTACTGACACCTGTTATTTCCAAACATTTTATGATTCAACTGTGTTGTAATGGATCAAATGCCTTTTTTAAATAATCAACCCAAATCATATGTAAATTGGTTTTTCAACTTTGGCAATTCCCCAAAACCACTTTTTCAGTCTGTAGTTGATCTTTTGTATGTCTGCTTTTCCAATTTATTTCCTTTCTGTTCTACTGGAAGGATGTTATTTTCTTCTAATTAATCTTGGATGTTGTCCAGTATAATGCCTGTGAATAATTTAAATATTGTAGGCAAGCTTGTTATTGGGTTACAGTTTCCTGGTGTTGTTCCTTTCATTGGGTCTTTTGGAATCAAATACATTCTGCCAGTTATTAACCAATCACTGATGTTTCCTTTATGTAATACATTAAGCTGTTTAACTATAATTAGATGTAATCTAGTAAGATATTTGAGCCAAAAGCTATGCAATTGCTCATTTCAAGGAGGTGTTCAGTTTTTAATCCTTTTCACTTGTTTTTTTTACAATTTCTACTGTTATTAGGTCTTTCATTTGATTTTTTACTAAATCATCTTTAAATTCTTTTACCCATCTAGCATTGCCCAGCCATAGCTTTTTAGTTCTGTTGCCTACATGGCAACAGATACCCAGGAACTCTAGCATCTGATGCAGTTCTGTTATTATTATGGTTCATCATATAGTCAGCCAGATGCACAGAGTGGATTGAGCATTTTTATCTACCTTTGAGTCCTTCCATGGAATAGGCAGATGATGTTATTTGATGTATTAAAGTGTGCTGCGCGCACGTGATGATGTGCGCGCAGCACACCGGTAGCCAGGTAAGAGGAACCCGCTCCTGCTAAGCAGCACAATCACATGATGTTGAACTTTATGAGCAAAGAAATTTATTTATTTATTTTGGTATTCTTATATGCCGCCCAACTCCCGAAGGACTCAGGGCGGCGTACAACAGAGAAAAATACAAGAATAAACCAAAATTAAATATTAATTAAAAGCAAATACAAAATTTAAAAACACAATATAAAAAAACATCGACAACCATTCACCAACCATACATACTTGGGGGTGAGCTCGAGTGGATTAAGCTCTACCCCCAGCCTGCAGGAAAAGCCATGTCTTAACGGCTTTTCGGAAGGCCAGCAGAGTGGGGATAGTTCGGGTCTCTGGGGGAAGTTGGTTCCAGAGCGCGGGGCCGGCCACAGAGAAGGCTCTCCCCCTAGGGCCCGCCAGCTGGCATTGCTTGGCCGACGGGACCTGGAGGAGGCCAACTCTGTGGGCCCTAACCGGTCGGAGGGAAGTATGAGGCAGAATGCGGTCCCGAAATTCTGATCCCAATTGCTGCCATTAACATCTACAGGACTACCTGTATATGTTAAAGAGGAGGGGTGAGAGCATTGAGTCCTGAAGCACCCATGTAGGAGTGGGTGCCTTGTTTGATCTCTCTTCCCCTTGTCAAGCATGAAAAGACCATCCACAGAGAAAGGAGAACCATTGGAACATGGTGCCTCCCACTCCCAATTGCTACAGCTGTCCAGAAGGATATCATGGTCAACAGTATTGAAAACCTCCAAGAGATAAAGTAGATCCCTCTCCAGGTGATCAGCAAGTACTACTAAGGCCATGTTAGTGTTAGGCTCCATCTTGAAACCAGACTGAAAAGGTCTAGACAATGTTAATAAGGCTGTTGAGAAGGCGTTCAATTGACAGCTTCTGAAGCTGTCAATTGAACGCCTTCTCAACAGCCTTCAACAAAAATGGAGGCTTCCATTTTGGCAGATCTCACCATTACCCATGGAAAACATTTGAAGATGTATTATATCCTCAAATACCTGAAGGATATTTCTATGCCGTACAAGTGTCACACACTGTAACCCCAATGGTAGTTTTTAACTGTCCCATAATAGCATTAAAGTTATTTTGACATTTGAGAATTCTCCCTTCAGATTATTAGGATATATCAAGTTAATTTTTAAAATTGCCACTATTTATTCCTAAAACAGTATAAGTATCAAAAACATGGACTTTTAGGGATTTGAAACCCTGCTTCTGTTTTTCCTTTAAGAAAATTCTGCATCTGATTTCAGAAAAAAATATGATTGGGGGCTCTTTATGGTAATACAGGATACTGCTAGAATATAATGACTTCCTTACTATTCAATGCAAATGTGATATAGGCAATCAGTGTGCATTTCCTCTCCAAGTTCCCTGCAAAGTCTTGTCATATTCCTAAAGCATCCATGAGCAGAGCAGTAAAGTCTTCCAAAAAGTCATTTATATGAGTTTGATCTGTCTTGAGCAATTGACCATTTTTTCTAAACTTTGATACACATAGCTGACAGTCTAGTTGTAAGATGAAATTCCTGCATTTTGATGTACTTTTGATTGCTTGATGTAATTGATACTGTCTATTCCAGCAAGGCAAAGTACCAGAAAAAGCATTCTGATCAATCAAAAGGAACCAATCAGCAATATAGTTCACCCTTGGTATTTTTGTATGAAGAGCTGCAGGGGTGGGTTCTAACTTACCTCGCTGCCGATTTGCTTCCTCCCGCGCTGCGTGGGCACGTGCCGCATGGGTGTGTATGCGCAGTGTCAAAAAATATAAAAAATTCCCCCCCCAAAGCCAAAAACAAGATGGCGACGCATGCGCAGTGCTGGAAATTCAGCTTCTGTGCATGCTCAGAAGAAAAAGAAACTGGAAAAAAGTCCCCTCCCCAAAAAAATTCAAAAAAAATATTTTTAAAAAAGATGGCGGCCTCCACGGACTGGCACCGACCGAACCAGTTTCGTGATGTCATCGTGATGTCACCAGTGGGTTGCTATCGGTTCAGGTGAACCGGTCCGAACCGGGAGGAACCCACCTCTGAAATGCTGCCTATTATATGTAGGTAGGTAGGTAGGTAGACTTTCTAATTTGTTTGTTTTATAGGTGACGTAAACTGGGCTGTTAACCTTGCTCTGGAAAGCTTCATACAGTTCAGGGTTTCCTAGAGTTTAATTTCAGAAATGCTGGCATGTAGTCTGTCTTATTTGGCTCAACCATAATAGATTTAATTCGAAGAATTTACGGTTAAAAAAAGCCCTGGATGTAGTTATATTTTCTATGTTTAACTTCAATGGAGGTGCCATTTCTATTCATTGACCTAATTCTATGGCATCTGTGCCATATCTGGCAAATACCAGTATCTTTCTGATACGGAAACCAATACTGGCACATTGGAAATTCTGCTTGCGTGCTACTGATCAAGATGTCACAAGGTGGAACAGGTGTGTGCTATTCTCAGAGCAGTTTAAAATTAGCACACAGTTGGTAGCTTCAAGTCAATCAAAAGCCTTCAATATTCTTCCCATCTGCAGTTTGCCTTCCAGTTTCTTTTTCCCGTTTCCTTGTAACTCTCAGACATAAGGTTCTTGCTCTCATCTTCTAACATCCACTCTGCTTTTCTAGGATTATTTCCTCATCTATACTCAAAATGAGAGTGAGACATCTAAGCCAGTCACCAGTTATAGTCACTAAGGGCACTGGAGGTGGGGTCAAAAAACATGCAGCTAAGTCAATATAATGTCTGTGGCCATATAATTGAGGTCCTGCTCTTTTGGTACATGTGGTGCATGCACAAAGACAAATACACAGTCTATAACAGATTATTCAATCATAAACAGTAATTTTAAAATGTAAAAATAAGCAGAGGAAAACTATCAGTTCAGATTTAACAATCTTTGCTTCAATGTTAAATTAATTAAATTAAATTAATTTAAAATAAATTAAAATATTTATTTATGTATATATATGAGGGAGAATATACCTCCCACCAAAAAATCAATATCAATCAGAATAGAGCTGGAAGGGGCCTTAGAGGTCTTCTAGTCCAATTCCTTGCTCAAGCAGGAGACCCTATACCAGTGTTTCCCAACCTTGACAACTTGAAGATGTCTGGACTTCAACTCCCAGAATTCCCCAGCCAGCGAATGCCCTCTACCACTGCCCTCTACCATTTCAGATAGGTAAAGCACCTACAACTTCTGAAAAAAAGCTGTTCCACTGGTTAACTGTTCTCACTGTTAGGAAGTTTCTCCTTAATTCCAGGTTGCTTTTCTCCTTGATTAGTTTCCATCCATCGTTTCATGTCCTAACCTCTGGTGCTTTGGAAAATAAGTCAACCCCCTCTTCTTTGTGGCAGCCTCTCAAATACTGGAATACTGCTATCATCTCACCCCTAGTCCTTGTTCTCTCTAGACTGGTGATACCTAATTCCTCCAACCATTCTTTATATGTTTTTTGTCTCCAGGCCCTTAATAATCTTAATTACACAAATCAGAAGACTTCACAAAGATGCAATCTTTTCAGATTCAGATTATTTAGTACAGTTAAAAATCACCTAATCAGTTTTCAGATAAGAATATTTTTAAAAAATTGCACAAACCAACCAGAATACTTACATATTTGACCAAATTTGAAAAACGCAGGAAAACAAAAATAAAAATATTTGTTGAAACTTATTTAATGCTGTTATTGAATTACAACTCAGAAGCCAAATAAATTAAATATTGTATTTTTAAATGGGTACAGATTTTAAACAGGTCAATTGATGTTCAACAGTGAGAATATAGATCAGGGGTGTCAAATTGGCAGCCTGTGGGCTGGATGTGTTACGCAGAGGCCACGCCCACCCCAGCTCCGCGAAGGGGAAAAACATCACAATACGTCACATGACACCGCGAGTTTGACACTCGTAATATAGATGAAAGGCAAATATTAAATATTCTGGGAATATTAACACTATTCTAATAAAATTATTCATTTTTTTGAAAACTGTTGTAAATACAATAAGGTCAGGTCATTCTTATGTATTTGGTTGCAATGTTGTAGAGCCCAACAATTCTGGAAGATGATTTATTACAGAATGAAACAAATTTTAAAGATTAAATTCTTTTTTCCTGTCAGCTGTTTTTATTTCAAACATTACTGAGCTTTATATCCCTACAAAGTATACTGAGGTAGCTTTATATAATAGCTGCAAGAACAATTTATATCTTTTATTGACAATAAGACAATTTCTTCCTCAGAAGAATGATAAACTAAGCTGGGAGAGTATTTATCAGTGACAAAAATAATTTCAGGTTTGAAAAACCAAGTCTGATCCAAACTTTAATTCAACTTGCAAACCTTTCATGGGTTATAACTCTATTTATCAACTTGTAGTGCATCTAAAGTTTGAGCTTTTCTTGACACAAAGCTTTGCTATATCAACTTTTTCTTTACCAATTTCTTGAAATAGGAATTTCAAAACCCTTATTTATACATAAAACATATCGTACTAATCCACTGTTATTTTGAAATTTCTTTTCATTTTTATATAGCCTGTAATTTTCTTATGATTTTTTTTCTTATTCTTTTTTCTGTATTTTTGTTTATGTTTTTAACTACTAAAAGAAGTAAATGATTAACAATAGGTTACCTTGGGTTTGAAGGTGGTGTGATAGCTTGCTTTTTTGAACACCCATTGAACAATAGAGACCTCTATTTACATGTCCACCTGAATTAGTTGCAGCTAGTAATGTTGTCCGAATCACCTCACGTTGATGCTGGGCTTCCTGGACTGAGATCACTGTATGCAACAGTTCTGCAATATCACACCCGTAACCAAGACATTTTGTGGAACAGAACAGAAAAGTGAAAGATGTAAAAGCATAATTGTCTACAAGAAATGTTAGGGCATAGAATTCCTTCTTATCTGAGCACCCTCACCCAGAGATGGGCTCCACATACTGTAACAACCAGTTCGCCCAGCACAGGAAATGTGAGCGCGTGTGCACACTCTCTTCGCTCTCGTGAGTGCCATCTGCGCATGCGTGCAGCATCACAAAACATGGCAATTCATTTGCGCGCACCAGCCGCACATGCATGTGACGTCAAACAACACAACAATATAGGATGGGATTGCGCCTGGGTGGGTGGGCCCACCCGCAGGTCGTCACTACCGGTTCGCCTGAACCAGTCCGAACCGACTGAATCCCACCACTGCCCTCACCCCTTATTCTTCAACTAAGTGTGGTATTTCCAAGTGAAGAGGAATAGGAGTCATTTTGGCAGCTGAAAATAAAATCCATGCATAATAAACTTTTGTCTTGATGTGTAGTATCAAACTATTTATTTATAGTAGTATCTGAACTATTTCGCATAAGAGCTTACAGTTAATGAGGTAGAATTACCAAAGGAGTGCTTAGCTGCACATTTTATATAATACTAAATTAGGCAACGTTTTAAAAAATAAACTGTAGCCCTTAAATGCCCATTAGGTATTTGACATAGTCTTGTCAAAAAGAAGTGTTCTTATACTTTGAAAGTATTTACATTTCTTATTTAAAAGGCTCCCTTACATTTCTTGTTGTATTTGGGGGTATTTGCAATGTTAATTTAAAGTTAAGGTACAAAGATTTATTTGGGGATTTTAAAAAATGTGTGAGTGAATTTGCATTAAAACACAGAAACATAGCAGATGTGGCATTCAGGTAATCTTCCTCCATCTCCTATATTACAACAATCAAAAGACAAACAGGATTAACCCCAAGAAAAACCTGTATTCACATTACATTGTTGTCAGTGGGACTTGGGAACTCATAAAATCAGTGCTATCTTTTGTAGAAATATACATTCGGTGTATAAGACGCACCCAAGTTTTCACCCTCTTTTGGGGGGTAAAAAGGTAAGTCTTATACTCTGAAAAATACGGTATATCAGACAGAGACTAATTATGACATTTATATAAAAAAAGAAGTAACTTTGCAAGCAATCCCTACATTTACAATCTTTGCAACTCTGTCTCAGTGACCTGTTCACCATTATAGTCAATTGTCCTATGCCAGACCCATTTTTTCCCTTCCCATCTCCAACAGAACAGAGATATTGTCTAAACAAGTAGTGTCTTCCTGGGCTGCTTTTCTCCACAGCACAGCACACCCCTAAAATGTACTAATTGCAAGTTAATAAGCTCAGCTGTGATCTTAAATTAGTTTGGCCAGTTTCAAGCTGCTGCCTGAAATTGACAAGACCCTAACCAATAAAAGCTTTTGACTGCTTCCTAACTCTGTAAATAACTGGCACTAGTGCATTCCTTTCAATGTGTGTTCCCCATTGTGTGCCTCCTTAGTCTCTTGTAATCCCTACCTCTCCAATGAATTTAAAATGAACATCAGTTCTCTTCTTAAAAGGGAGAGAGAGAGAGAGCCAAGGGGAAAAGGCTACAGTATAAGATGGTGAGTCGGGTTCTGGAAAAATTTCCCTGCCATTTGACCTCACCCAACTGTTTGGGTTGTATCCTTCTGAGTCTGACCCTGTAAACCAAAAACAGCTGAAGTAAAATTGTAAGCATAGTTTCACTTATGATTTTTTCACTTAGCAACCACTTCACTTAATAACCAAGTCATTTACCCCAATTATAATTGCTAAATGAGGACAACCTCTATGCAGTATGTATACAATGAACAATAGTGGATCCCCATCCATAGTTAAACAAAATTGCTTCCATAGCTGTTTGTCCAAAAACATTTCCCTCATGATCAATCTAATTTTACATGGACATTTCTTTATCATGCATTAAAAATGTCTTGGTTTTGTATGTATTGAATCTGTTGGTACTCAAAAATATAGAGAATTCCCTGAAAATGTTAATTTTCTACTCAAGCAGACTGCCTTCCCTTGTCCTGCATGTGATATGGATGGAAAACAATATTATTTGATTGTTGAATATATGAACAAAAACGACTGGATTTTTCCCCCAGAAAGTCCTGCAATTTTATATGTATGCATGCTTGGGTAAATGTATGTATTAGGTGATACAAATAATTTATCAAACTGCATTATATTGGAACAAAAGTTAAGGAAAATAGCCCACCTAATTCTGGGCCCACATGGAGTTAAATATCATCCTAAGGCCTGTGAGGCAGGAGTTCCGACAGGTATTAATTTCCATTCCATGATATAGTTCACTAGGGAAGTCACCTTGAGCTGCCTTGCTTTTCTCAGAGGGTTCCTTTGAAGATATAGCTTCCATAAAGCTATGGACTGTGTACAATTCCCTGTAGCAAATAAATACATGATATCAGCACTGTTGGTCTATCTAGCTCAGCTTGAGAACTGATATTGATAGCAGCAGTTCCTAGGAGTTAAATCAATTTTCTAGTACAGGAGGAGAACCAGGGCCTTTTGTCTACCAAACATATGTGCTTCACATTGAGCTGCATCTTCTTCATCTACAGGCATCTACAGCATCTACAGGCCAGAGCTATAATCTTCTGGCCTGAGGATCAACTCAAGTGAAATAGTTTCCCGTTAGTTCATTTCCCCATGAAATGTGTGTGCCACCAAGGGTGGAGTACTCCCCTGGTATGTAAGTTTCAGTAAAATTGCCCATTTGTTTATCTATTCATTACTTCACTTGTTCATCAGATGCAGATCGCAATTGACTTAATCATGATTCCATGAGGGGTGCAGGCAGAGGTGAAATTCAAAAATTTTCCCTACCGGTTCTGTGGGTGTGGCTTGGTGGGCGTGGCAGGGGAAAGATACTGCAAAATCTCCATTCCCGGCCCACTCCAGGGGAAGGATACGGCAAAATCTTCATTCCCACCTCACTCCTGGGGGAAGGATATTGCAAAATCTCCATTCCCTCCCCACTCCTGGGGGGAGGATATTGCAAAATCCCCATTCCCTCCCCACTCCTGGGGGAAGGATACTGCAAAATCTCCATTCCCTCCCCACTCCTGGGGGAAGGATACTGCAAAATCTCCATTCCCTCCCCACTCCTGGGGGAAGGATATTGCAAAATCTCCATTCCCTCCCCCACTCCTGGGGGAAGGATATTGCAAAATCTCCATTCCCTCCCCACTCCTGGGGGGAGGATATTGCAAAATCTCCATTCACACTCCACTCTGGGGCCAGCCAGAGGTGGTATTTGCCAGTTCTCCGAACTACGCAAAATTTCCGCTACCGGTTCTCCAGAACCTGTCAGAACCTGATGAATTTCGCCCCTGGGTGCAGGTCTTTACTGGGGAATTCTTTCCTTCTTGTCAAATCATCATCATTTGAAAAAGGAAGCATGGCCATTTTACTCATACAACACTGTATGACAGCACTAATTTAATACTATTTTAGTGACCACTACTGGGCCTGCCAACTTGGTCATTGAGTGAAGTTGTCACTAGTTAAAATCACAATTGTGTTTACCATCTTACTTCAGCTTTCATTTGCTTTACTAACCCACAAAAGTCATAAATGCAAGCATTGGTCAGAAGATTACTTTTCCATTACCATTGTAACTGTGGGTGGGTCACTTAATGAGGCAGTTGCTAAAAGAGGACCACCTCTATGGCATGGCAGAACTTTTTCAAATATTAGACTGTGACATTTTTGACAACTACCGGTATATATATTTTTTGAGTTGAAGGACCTGCTCTATCAACATGAGTTGCTCAGCCATGACCATTGCTGACTCAAGTCTTCAGGGCGGCTGGCAAAGAAACAAAATGAAAATAAAGTTTAGGTTTAGGACTGAGCTAGTACAGCTATTAAATTACTTTGAAAGTGATGACACCAAGCCATTCCCCAGGAGAAGAGGAAGAGGAAGAAGAGGAAGGTTACCAAGCACAGATTCCTTTAGGCATGCTTATATACTGTATTTACTCAAGAGAAAAAAGAGTGAACGGAGAGGGAACATTTGTTCTGAGTTTCCAAGGAAAGCAGATACAGTAGAGGAAGTTTGAAAACATAACAATAAAATCCATAGAAACCTGTGGTAGGATTTTGCGTGCAGAGCAATCATCCATGTTATGGAGTGATTCTGAAAACAGTTTGTTGATTCTATAGGATTCCCTTGGTATTTGGCGAGGATTGTAAGTGAAATGCAATGTGGAACCATTCTTTGTCCCAAGGAAATGAATAGGGTGATTTCATAGCTAGCCAGAAATACACATTTGTAAAGCAGGAAAACAAACAAAGAAAATGCTCCACAGAGAGCCATTGAAGTTCTGCAATTTGGGGAAGCTTTATGGAAATTGAGCCTGAACCATTTGCCTTCCAGCCAAATTCAGCCTGACAGGCATTTGTCTCTCACGGTTTTGCCTGGCTCTCATTTTTTTCTAAAATAGGAACTGTTTCAAATCGCTCTGAGAACCAAATGGCATCTTTGAGAACATTTGGGGAAATGATGTGCCGTTCCCTACTGCTATTGGGATAAATGATTCTTGGCAGATTTGCCCTCTTGCACAAAAAAGGAGATTCCGGTTTCATCCTGAATATTCCTTTTAATTATCCTTGCATGTTGCTCACCGGTCGTGAGTTTTAGAGGATGCTCTTTCCTATCCCAGCTTTTTATGACCTACCTAGTCTTAGTTACATCAAAATCAGGGGTGAAATTCAGCAGGTTCTGGAGAACCAGTAGCGGAAATTCTGAGTAGTTTGGAGAAAAGGCAAATACCACCTCTGGCTGGCCCCAGAGTGGTGTGGGAATGGAGATTTTGCAATATCCTTCCCCCAGGAGTGGGGAGGGAATGGGGATTTTGCAATATCCTTCCCCCAGGAGTGGGGAGGGAATGGGGATTTTGCAATATCCTTCCCCCAGGAGTGGGGAGGGAATGGGGATTTTGCAATATCCTTCCCCCGGAGTGGGGAGGGAATGGGGATTTTGCAATATCCTTCCCCCAGGAGTGGGGAAGGAATGGGGATTTTGCAGTATCCTTCCCCCAGGAGTGGGGTGGGAATGGAGATTTTGCAGTATCCTTCCCCTGGAGTGGGGAGGGAATGGGGATTTTGCAGTATCCTTCCCCTGGAGTGGGGAGGGAATGGGGGTTTTGCAGTATCCTTCCCCAGGAGTGGGGAGGGAATGGGGATTTTGCAGTATCCTTCCCCAGGAGTGGGGAGGGAATGGGGATTATGCAGTATCCTTCCCCCAGAGTGGGGTGGGAATGGGGATTTTGCAGTATCCTTCCCCTGGAGTGGGGAGGGAATGGGGATTTTGCAGTATCCTTCCCCAGGAGTGGGGAGGGAATGGGGATTATGCAGTATCCTTCCCCCAGAGTGGGGTGGGAATGGGGATTTTGCAGTATCCTTCCCCTGGAGTGGGGAGGGAATGGGGATTTTGCAGTATCCTTCCCCTGGAGTGGGGAGGGAATGGGGATTTTGCAGTATCCTTCCCCTGGAGTGGGGAGGGAATGGGGATTTTGCAGTATCCTTCCCCAGGAGTGGGGAGGGAATGGGGATTTTGCAGTATCCTTCCCCAGGAGTGGGGAGGGAATGGGGATTTTGCAGTATCCTTCCCCCGGAGTGGGGTGGGAATGGGGATTTTGCAGTATCCTTCCCCCGGAGTGGGGAGGGAATGGGGATTTTGCAGTATCCTTCCCCTGGAGTGGGGAGGGAATGGGGATTTTGCATATCCTTCCCCTGGAGTGGGGAGGGAATGGGGATTTTGCAGTATCCTTCCCCAGGAGTGGGGAGGGAATGGAGATTTTGCAGTATCCTTCCCCCAGAGTGGGGTGGGAATGGGGATTTTGCAGTATCCTTCCCCTGGAGTGGGGAGGGAATGGGGATTTTGCAGTATCCTTCCCCTGGAGTGGGGAGGGAATGGGGATTTTGCAGTATCCTTCCCCTGGAGTGGGGTGGGAATGGAGATTTTGCAGTATCGTTCTCCTGCCATGCCTACAGAACCGGTAGGGGAAAATTTTGAATTTCACCCCTGATCCAAATGCTTCAGGAATAGCACTCAGCTTCATAGCTGGGCCTTCTAATGCAATAAAATATAGCACAGGTAGGGTCTTTGACTTATGACCATGATGGAGCCTGTCAATCACGTTCATAAAACATGATGGTCATAAAGTGGGTCATCACTTGATGGGACATGATTTTATGAGGTTTTTTTTGCGATGGTTGTTAAACAAAAACAGCTGTTCTTAAATGACACCATACAAAGATCCAGGTGTATAGAGCCTGTGTCCTGAGCACACTCTTGTATTGCAGTGAGTCTTGGACCCTTTACGTATAGCAAGAGAGAAAGTTGAATATTTTTCATATGCGCTGTCTCTGAAGTATCCTTGGCATCACCTGGCATGACAAAGTTCCAAATAGCGCAGTCTTGGAACGTGCTGGAATTTCTAGCATGTATACACTGTTGAAACAGCGATGTCTTTGCTGGCTTGGGCATGTTGTGAGAATGGATGATGGGTGGATTCCAAAAGATCTCCTGTATGGTGAACTAGTGCAGGGAAAGCGCCCCAGAGGGAGACCACAGCTGTGTTATAAGGATATCTGTAAGAGGGATTTAAAGGCCTTGGGAATGGACATTAACAGCTGGAAAACCTTGACCTCTGATCGTTCAGCTTGGAGGCTAAAGACACAGCATGGCCTTCTCCATTTCGAGGAGACACTTGTTCGGCAGGCTGAGGCAAAGAGGCAGTCCTGGAACCAGCGAAATCTGGGGGCCAGGGCAGGGGACAGAATGGATCTGCCCTCAGCATGGAAGGGATTGCCACTCTCGGATTGGCCTTTTTAGCCACACTAGGTGCTGTTCTAGGAACTCTTTCTAGAAACTCTTTCCAGAGCACGATATCATAGTCTTTCGAGACTGAAGGTTGCCAATGAAAAATGATACCATGGTTGTTAAGAGAACCCATAGTTGGGGGTGTTTTTCCTCTGGAAACTGGAAGTGAATGCCAGTTTCCAGAAAAAAAATATGATGTAAATCACAGTTAAGTGACCACAGGACATTGCAAATGGGCATAAAGGAAGACTGGTTGCCAAGTGCCCAAAATTTGGGCACATGACTATGGCGGGGGAAGATATTGTAACTTCAGACCTAGTCTTAAGTAGCTTTTGGGGTGGCCATTTAAGATTCTTCTCCATTTCCCTCCTGCTCATCCCCATAATTCCTCCCAGTTGCAGCTCTAAAGAAAATCCCTTAGATCAGGGCAGAGGTGGGTTCCTGCCCAGTGCGCAGCTGTGGTAGGGAGCGGCTGATTGCGCAATTTGTGCGCGACCACTCTGGAGCCCTCTCTGCCGGTCCATTGCGTACGTCGCCATTTTTTCCCATGAATATTTGGCCGATTTTGCTTCTGCGCATGCGCGGAAGCAAAATTGCGCCGAAATCTCACGAGGGGATGCACGCGCGCGAGAGATTTTGGTGAGATTTTGCTTCTGCGCATGCGCGTGTCCCCTCATGATATTTTGGCACAATTTTGCTTCCACGCATGCGCAGAAGCAAAATCGCGCGAGGGGGCACGCACGCGTAGCGAGTGAGAGAGCACCTGAAGCATGGAGATGCACGCGCAGCGCACCGACACCAGTAAGGGAGCAACCCGCCACTGGATCAGGGGTCTCCAAACTCCAGGCCGTGGACCGGTACTGATACCAGTGTGTGGCCTGTTAAGAACCGGGCTGCACAAGTGTTGGGCAAGCGAGTGAAGCTTCATCTGCACATGTGTGGGATCTAGGTTGCAGTCAAAACCATCCCTCCCCCAGCCCGTTGAAAAATTGTTTTCCACAAAACTGTTTCTTGGTGCCAGAGAGGTTGGGGACCGCTGCTTTAGAGGAACTGGTCCAATGCAACCTCATTTTTCATTGCAGCTTTTTAATGATTCTCATACAGAATTCAATTCTTCCTACACATTTCACGTAATTTATCAGTAGCATACAGCAGCATACTGCAAATTATTACAGCAATTTCTCTATGGTTTTAAATCAAAAACACAATATTATGTTTTATCTCCAGGTTTTACAATGTTCTCTGCTTTAATTGACATTCAAGCCTGAGTCACCAGAAGCACCTTTTTAATCGTTCCACTTGTCTAATTCGCCCTGCGCTCAGAGGAGTTTGAAAAGTATAAAGACATTAACATTTAATTCATTAAACTACTTGGCAGGTGTGGAGGGAATGATTAATACAAAGCATTGAAGCAGAGGGGTTTACAGGGCAGGGTCAAAAAAAGGACCATTAGGTCAAAGTCCCTGTGACATGAGTAAAACATAAGTAAAAAAAAAAGTAAAATCTTATGGCATTTCTGGACCTCTGCACAAATTGATTACTGCCTTCCTGTCAAACAGACAACAAGTGGTCAAAATAGGAAACACTTTATTAAACCCTGTACCTCCTAACAGCAGTGTTCCCCAAGGCAGCGTTTTAGGACCAACTCCCTTTATTCTTTACATAAATGACCTTTGTGATAATATAAAAAGCAACGGTGTCCTCTTCACAGATGATGTAAAACTATTCAACACCACCGGCAATACTACTACCCTTCAAAAAGACCTTGACTATGTATCAGAATGGTCAAACAAATGGCAACTTCAAATCTCAATCAACAAATGTTCAGTCTTACACATTTGCAAAAATAATCAGAACACAAAGTACAAACTAGATGATCATGACCTTGTTGACGATCCTCACTCAGTAAAGGACCTTGGAGTACTCATCTGTAATGATCTAAGTGCCAGAGCCCACTGCAACAGCATTGCCAAGAAGGCATTAAGAGTGGTTAACCTAATCTTGCATAGCTTCTTCTCTGGTAATATTGTACTTCTAACCAGAGCATATAAAACATTTGCTAGACCAATACTCGAATACAGGTTATCTGTCTGGAACCCACACTACATATCGGACATTAATACAATTGAGAATGTCCCGAGATACGAGTACTACATTCTTCCATTCGCAACAGAATACCTTATGCCACCAGACTTGAAAGTTTGGGCCTAGAAAATTTAGAACTCTGCCGCTTTCGATCTGACCTAAGTGTAGCACACAAAATTATCTGCCACAATGTCCTACCTGTCAATGACTACTTCAGCTTCAACCGCAACAATATACGAGCTCGCAATAGATACAAACTTAATGTAAACCGCTCTAAACTTGATTGCAAAAAATTCAACTTCAGCAACAGAGTGGTCAATGCCTGGAATACATTACCTGACTCTGTAGTTTCTTCCCCAAACCCCCATAACTTTAATCTTAAACTGTCTTCCGTTGACCTCACCCCATTCCTAAGAGGTCTGTAAGGGGCATGTATAAGTGCACCAGCGTGCCTACCGTCCCTGTCCTAAAGTCCCCATGTATTCGTAAAATATCATGTACTCAAAACCATGCTTATATTTCTTATATATTCATATTAATGTTTATACTTTGTCTGTAATCTTATACACGCTTGACAAAATAAATAAATAAATAAATAAATAAAAATAAAAACTGGGGTGAAGAGTCAATTGTGCAATTGCACTAGTTACCAACTGAAGCCCCCTCAAGACTTCAACCACACTGCACCCCCCCCCAAAAAAAACCTTGTTGTCTTAGAACTCAACCAGTTGATAAGATATTCTGGACTTGGCCTGTATAGAAGTTATGGCTTTCTTCCATATTCATCAAGACTTCAAAGATGCATTCCAATTATGGCAAGATACACACAGACATACAAACATCTATCAACAATCTAGCAGATTAAAAATCCATGGATGAAGAGTACCAATTTGACAAGCTGTTGTAATACCTTGGTAACAAGCACCGTGAAGTGGTATTTAAGTCTAAGTGCTATTGCTATTGCTAAAGGTTTAACTTTAGGGCTTCATAAACCTGGATGGATGCTTTAACCAGGCCATATTAGGGCTACAGTTCCCAGAATCCCCAGCATTGTCATCTTTCAGGTACCAGATTAACAAATCTGTGTTACTATTCTACTACCGGTACATAGTCCCCTTTTTAACCCCCCCCCCCCAAATATCTTTCATTTTCTGGGTATATTCAATTGCAGTTCAGGATAGATGTGTAATCATTTATACTACTTGTAAAAGCAAGTGCCTTCAATATACCCCTTAGAGCAGGGGTCTCCAACCTTGGCATCTTTAAGACTTGTGGACTTCAACTCCCAGAGTTCCTCTGGCTGAGGAACTCTGGGAGTTGAAGTCCACAAGTCTTAAAGTTGCCAAGGTTGGAGACCCCTGCCTTAGAGAACAATCCGATCCCTATTTTTACTTTCAGAGGTTAACCATGGGCATCTTTAGGAAAAGTTAAAAACCCCAAGATGACGGCCGTGGCCAGCAAATCATTTTGATGGTTATTTTTAGCTCCCCTGCAGAACCTTCTGAGGTTGATATAGCAAATGCAATTGCAAACTGAAAACACTACTTCATTATTTGCAGCTGCTAGAAAATAAGGGTGTGTGGAGCAACACTCCATTTCTGAACTTTGGACATTACCATTTCAGATGTTTGTGCCAGTGGTGGGTTCCTACTGGTGCGGTCCACTCTATAGCACTGGTAGCAGCCCGCTGGTGATGTCACAATACCGGTGCAGTCAATTGCCGGTGCCTGGGCGCCACCATGTTTTTTTTTAATTGAAAAAATTCTTCTGCGCATGCCCAGAAGCCGAGCTTCCGGCACTGCACATGAGCTACCTTCCTACCCCACAGTGAGTCCAAGCGGGGGAGGATGGCTGAGGGAGCGCGTGAGACGCTGAAAGAACGGGCAGCAGGAGCTATCTCCATTCCCCTCCCTTCAGCAGTCCGAGAAGACATGAACGTGCGGTGATGATCCTAGGCATTTTCGCATGTTTGAGGCTTCTCGAGCTGCTGAGGGGAGGGGGAATAGGCGGCAGGACCTATCTCAGTTCCCCTCCCTTCAGCAATCCAAGAAGACATGAATGCACGGTGATGGTCCCAGGCATTTTCGCACGTTCGAGGCTTCTCGAGCTACTGAGGGGAGGGGGAACGGATGGCAGGAGCCTAGGATCATCGAATGGGGAGAAGCATTCAGGCCGGATGGAGCCTCCTAGAAGAACCGCTCCCACTGCGGCGGGCTGCGTTGCAGGAGGGCAATGCCCCCCTGCTTCTCCGGCCGCTGCCAAGCTCCCGAGGCCCATGCTCACCTGGTCATATGGCTGGCAAGCCACACCCACAAAATAAGCCACGCCCACAGAGTGGTAGTAAAAAAATTAGGAACCCTCCCCTGGTTTGCGCCTGATTCCACATCATGCACTGTGATCGCCATGATATAGTCTCGTGAAGGTCCTTGAAAAGGAGTGGGGTTATTAATCAAAGATGAAAAGGAAACCATTTTAAAAAATATATAGCACCAATAAAAGGAGGTGTTTTATTTATTGAAGTAAGAAGCAGTCAAACTTTTAATAATTTGGTCTCAGACCTGATTTCTTTTACATACACGTACCTGCATTAGTCCAGTTTTAAAAGTCATCTTGTACCTCACAGTGGTCCCTCACGCTGAAATTGAACTAGAAATAAAATGTCTGCTTGACAGGCCTTCACAAGTGAAACATTGGAGAGCTAATCTAATTTGACATTCACCCACAAACTCCTATATCATTAGTCTGAACTTTTAAAATGCTTTGCTCCAGATATGAGTGTTCCCTGAAGTCATTTAGGGATGAAGGCAGGGAAAATGAGTTTTGTTATGAGTAACAGAAAGCAAGCTTGCTATCAGCCCTGGATTACTTTCTTTCTTTAAAAAAAACAGGCATAAGTAAGCAATAGAGAATGCTATTTGGGAAATTCAATAGTGGAGAACATACCAAAATCTAGATGGTGAGTCCCTGGAGAAAACAATGGAGGGCAGAAGTGAAGGGTCAGTAAAAACAAATTACAGTCCATAGACATGTAAAAATATAACTTTTTCTATTTTGTGATGGAAATTAACAATGAGCAGGAAGGAGATGCTGGAGGTATGATGGATATCATGGAAATTAAATCCATTATGGATATCTTACAGAACTGGGCATGGCTAGTCTAGTGAAGAGAAGGACCAGGGGAGACAAGATAGCAGTGTTCCAATATTTGAGGGGCTGCCACAGAGAGAGAGGGGTCAAGCTATTTTCCAAAGCATCCAAAGGCCAGACAAGGAATAATGGATGGAAACTGACCAAGGAGAGATTCAACCTAGAAATAAGGAGAAATTTTCTGACAGTGAGAACAATCAACCAATGGAACAGGTTTGCCTTCAGAAGTTGTGGGAGCTTCATCACTGGAGGCTTTCAGAAAGAGATTGGACTGCCATTTGTCAGAAATGGTGTAGGGTCTCCTGCTTGGGCAAGGGGTTGGACTAGATGACCTACAAGGTTCCTTCCAAGTCTGTTAATCTAATCTAATCTATGGAGAGTTGTGAGGGATATTTCGCTTTCTATATGCACTGCACCCTTAATGTGCTCCTATCAAAATTATAGGCTGTACTATCAATGTTTGTCAGGTACTATACTGTATATGCTATCCACTATTGAAACACTGTGGAAAGATATTAGAGAGCTGCAGGATGGCAACCAGTGACCTAGCTAAGAAACATCCCTGCCTTTGGGCAGTGCCCAGGCAAAATGCAGGCATTTGCCTAGAAGGAAGTAATGTGTAGTAGGTAAATCAGGCAGGAACACTTCTGCTGGCACAGGCTGAAAACCCCCCACTACTTTCAACTTGGAACAGAGCAAAATGATTGCATTTGCAAAATGGTGGGAAAAGATGAAATTTACATTGTCCTTTTCTGCCTCCCAGGAATGGTTAGTAGCCCATAATTGTGATGGGGAAACCTGTGGTGGTTTATTGACATGGAGAGGTTGTATGCAAGTAACTTGCCACTTGGACTATTCTGAACCCAGAACTACCTGCCTCCTGAAAGACTAGAGACCCTTCTCAGGAAAAATAGCTCAGCTGGTAGGGCAATGGACAGAGAAAGGGGTGAGCTAAAAGTGAGGTGGGCAGTGCTCCCTCCCATTGGAGTTTTGGCCTGGCCTTTATCAAAATGAATGGAGGCCATGGCAAAGGCCTTCTAAAGTCTTGCAGGAAAACAGCAAGACTTTGTCCAAATGATTGCCAGGACTTAACACTGACTCAAAGGCATGCACCAGGGGTGAAATGCTATCAGTTCTGCCCGGTTCGGGCATACCAGTAGCGGCAGCTGCCAGTGGTTTGGAGAACCAATAGCGGCAGCAGTATGAGGCTCCACCCACTCGCCCGGACGTCGCCATTTTCTTTTTTTTAACCCTCTGTGCATGTGCAAAGCCTTCTGCGCATGTGCAGAGGGTGAAAAAGCGCAATCTTCCAAACCGGTAGGGAAGGTAAGTAGATTTCACCTCTGGCATGCAATAATAATAATAATAATAATAATAATAATAATAATAATAATAATAATAATAATAATAATAATAATAATAATAATAATAATAATAATAATAATAATAATAATAATAATAACAACAACAACAACAACAACAACAACAACAACAACAACAACAATGAGTTGGAAGGGACCTTGGAGGTCTTCTAGTCCAACCCCCTGCTTAGGCAGGAAGCCCTATACTACTTCAGACAAATGGTTATGTATGCAAATGTATGCTGATCAGTTCGGCACAAGAAACCATTGGTTGCCCTCTAACACCACTGGATGACATCACCAGGTCTCGCTGCTTTAGCAGAGTAAGGAAGATACTCAGAGATGATTCACACCCTGGTCAGTGTCTCTTCGCACTTCTACCATCGGGCAGAAGACATTGAAGCATAGCCAGTCGAACAAATAGATTTAAAAATAATTTCAATCCTTGGGCTGTCAGACTCTTAAACACAACCACAATCACTCCACTCACACATGGAAACATATGACTAATTTTTTCTTTTTCTTTCTTTTTCTTTTTTCCCCTAATTACTTGCATAGGGATTATTCTTTACACTATTTATGTCGTTTGTATTTTTTTGTCATGGATTGCACCAGTGAGGCTAAAACCAATTTCATTGTATACATGATGTACAATGACAATAAAGGCTATTATTATTATTATTATTATTATTATTATTATTATTATTATTATTATTATTATTATTATTATTATTATTATTATTATTATTATTATTATTATTATTATTATTATTATTATTATTATTATTATTAATTATTAATTATTATTAATTATTATTATTATACAATTGTATCACAGCGGCCAGTTGTTTCACCGGATTTGCATTGATTACTAGTCGAGCCCCACCCAGGGGCCTAGGACGTCATAATGTATTTTCGAAGTATATGTGCGGAACCGAGCAGTGCGGCTTTCTGCATTTGACTGATGGTGATTTTGTCAATTTTGAGCTGTTTTAAATGTAATTCCAGTGCTTTTGGGATAGCACCCAGTGTTCCAATCACCACTGGAATTACCACTGCTGGTTTGTGCCATAATCGTTGAATTTCGATTTTTAAGTCCTGGTATTTTGCCATTTTTTTGTGTTCCTTTTCATCGACCTTGCTATCACCTGCTATTGCGATGTCAATGATAGTCACTTTGTTTTTCTCGACCAGCGTGATGTCTGGTGTATTATGCGCCAGTACCTTGTCTGTTTGTATACGAAAATCCCACAAGATCTTGACCATCTGATTTTCAGTGACTTTTTCAGGCTTGTGTTCCCACCAGTTTGTAGCAGTATGGATGTTATAATTTTTGCATAAATTCCAGTGGATCATTTGTGCAACAGAGTTGTGCCGTAATTTGTAATCAGTCTGCGCAATTATATTATTATTATTATTATTATTATTATTATTATTATTATTATTATTATTATTATTATTATTATTATTATTATTATTATTATTATTATTATTATTATTATTATTATTATTATTATTATTATTATTATTATTATTATTATTTGCCCACCCACCCACCCAGAGTCTTCTATGTAAATCTTAGATCTACCTATATACAAAGCCCATTTAATGCCAAAATGCACACATCTGAATGCATCTGCAGAAACCACCACCCGGTCACTCCCAACACTCTAGTGATGTAAGGACTGAAATGTCATAAAAACATGCCAAATAAGTATATAAGCCAAACTAGAGGGAGGGGGCCATGTCTACTGTAGGGGGAAGTGGACAAAGAAAGAAGGGTAAATCTCTCCCTCTGACTGCCTCATCGCTAATATCGTCACTAAGGTGTCATAGACTGTACAAGACGACTTGCATTGCAAGAAAATGAGAAAGGACATCGTGAACTGGAAGTAAAGATAAACGTGTCTGCATTGGGCGAGGTATAAGACAGAGCTACATCATGAAAACGTGTCTTCTAAAAATAATAAATAAATAAATAAATAAATATTTTTTAAAAATGCATAAATAAATAAATAATATGACCTATGTGATCATATTATAAGCAACTGCATCCTCTTTGCTGATGACGTAAAACTATTTAACACCACTGACAATACTGCTGCCCTACAAAGCGACCTTGACTATGTGTCAGAATGGTTGAACAATTGACAACTTCAAATCTCAACCAACAAATGCTCTGTCGTACACACTGGCAAAAAGAATCAGAACACCAAATACAAACTGTGCTGATACGACCTCGTAGACGACCCTCACTCTGTCAAGGACCTAGGAGTACTCATTTCAAAAGATCTAACCCCCAGAGCTCACTGCAGCAGCATTGCCAAAAAGGCTTTAAGAGTTGTTAACCTAATTTTGTGAAGCTTCTTCTCCAGTAACATTGTACTAATAACCAGGGCATACAAAACCTTTGCCAGACCAATTACAGCTCATCTGCCTGGAACCCCCACTGTATATCAGACATTAATACAATTGAACGAGTACAGAGGTATTTCACTAGAAGAGTACTCCACTCCTCTGCTCGCAATAGAATACCTTATGCCATCAGACTTGAAATTTTGGACCTGGACAACCTAGAACTACGCTGCCTGCAGTCTGACCTAAGCTACACAAAATCGTCTGCTACAACGTCCTACCTTTCAATGACTACTTCAGCTTCAACCACAAGAATACATGGGCAAACAATAGATACAAACTCAAAGTAAACCGCTCCAAACTCGATTGCAGAAAATACAACTTCAGCAACAGAGTGGTCAATGCCTGGAATACACTACCTGACTCTGTTGTTACATCTTCAAACCCCCAAAACTTTAACCTTAAACTGTCTACCATGGACCTCACCCCATTCCTAAGAGGTCTGTAAGGGGGAGTGCATAAGCATACCAGCGTACCTACCGTCCCTGTCCTACTGTTCCCATTTATTCGTATTCATTTCTTATGTATATACCTATACCTGTTTATACTTATATGTTAATATGTTATGTTTATACTTATACTTGCTTTCTCATACATGCTTGACAAACTAAATAAACTAAACTAAACTAACTAAAAATGATTAGCAGATCATTTTTGTGCTGTAGCTGGCAAAACATGACAATGAATCTTTTGAGAAGAAGAGCTCTAATGATAGCAGTCATTTGGATGAATGAACTGGAAGGTTAGAAGACCAGGGAACTAAGCTGATGAGTTGAGTGCCACTTGACCAAACAATAATACAGTCCCTCTGACTTGTGAATTCAATCTTTACTGGATCAATCAATCCACTTCAGGTCAGTTTTTGTGTGATAAGATATGGGATGTAATTGCAGGTTGAAAGCCTGCCTGTCAAGATTTTATACATGTGAATCTGATGATATAATTTGGATGTTGCAGGCCCATAATCCAGATTGGGGGTGAGGTGGAGGGGTGGGGGAAGGGGAACAGATTAACTTTTGCAAAATTAATGGAGCGTAATGGATTGGGGGAGACAGACAACTTTCTAAGAAGCTATGAACATCAGGTTTGCCGCTGGCAAAAATTGATTCTCAGTGGTCCTAAAGTGTATACTAGAGATATTACACCTTGTGCTTTCAAAACCGAGAAATATATCTGTGATTTTCTAATAAACGGGGCAATTGTCACATGGTAATTTTACCCTGTCTTTAACTCTAAAAAACTGTGGCTTTTATCTATATATATATAAAACTGAAATACCACTCACGCATCATCACGAAATCTGCAGAACTGTAAAGCCTACAAACTTGAAACTTGGCATGTATGTTCCTCTTGGCTTCTAGGTGCTCGCTAAGAAAGGATTTTTCGAAATGACCATCAGATCATTAGTTATTTCTTATACTATTATTAACACACTCTGATACTAAGGAGTTAGACGTTCTACTCCCCCTCCCCACCTGAAAAGAACTCTGTTCCAACTGCCAGTGGGTGTGGCCAGCACATGACTCATCCAGCCTGCGGGCTGGGAGTTTAGACATTCTACTCCGTGCTAAGGAGTTCAGTTTCGTAGCGAAGCACGGGTAGCCAGCGACTAGTAGAAGCTAAAATAAAATAAATGTTTTGCAGGTGGTGTTTAAATAACAGATAATAATCTTTACAGGAGAAGTATTTGATTTCAGAGGAGGTGACCTCAGAAAGATTCATTAGTCCCTAGTATTTTAGGGATAGAAACTTGTCACCCTCAATGCCTCTTTAATTTTTATGCCCCCCATAAAAGTTTACAGGTGCCTGTGCTCTTTTTAAGTGTTGTAGTCAAAAATGATGTACCTATTTGGTCAAACTCACAAAAAGTAATTTGCCTTCATTCTCTGATACAGTGAAATATTTATTCCACACCCCATAATATTTTTTAACTATTCTGAGAATGCAAAAGGCAAGCTGTCACAGTACATTATTCAATTAAAGTATTATTTCATCACTTGTTAACCACTTTTCACATCCTGTTCCCGTTTTATTTGTGAGATTTTATTTATTTGTGAGATTTATATACCGCCTCTCTAAGCAGTTTACACCAGTAAGCAATGTATATTTATATTGCCCCCAACAATCTGGGTCCTCATTTTACCTACCTCGGAAGGATGGAAGGCTGAGTCAACCTTGAGCCGGTGAGATTTGAACCGCTGACCTGCGGATCACAGTCAGGGAAAGTGGCCTGCAGTACCCCACTCTAACCGCTCCACCACCTTGGCACACCTCGGTTTGTGTCGGAGGCACCATTTAAGGCGTTTCCTGGTTGAAAGGATTAGCCAGTAATTTTTCACATTATAGAGTTCTATCGTTATTGTTAACATTCTATTTAAAACATTCCTATCAACTTCTCCACCGCCTGTGGAGGTGTTCCATAAAATAATAAAATATCAATAAAAACTAAAATAATAATGGACTTAACATCATCAATCATCTGTCATCGCTGCCATCTTCACTTTTTGCCCCCTTCCGTGCATGTTGCCCTTTTGCTCTGTTCTTGTAGTGATTTATTCTTAAAGAAGATTAACAAAACCAATCTGGCAGACTTTCAGAAAATTGACTGCCCTCCTTAAAGTAAGATACAGTAGTTCTTTTTTTTCTCCCCGCATCTCTAAATTCCAAACCTTGGAAATTAAGTTTTCCCAAAAGATAAATAAGGAGCCAGACATTTCATGGAATTTATGCATAAAGACCACATAAATTTAAAAAAAGAAACCAGCAAGGAATAAAATATATCAGAACTTGCATTAGTGTGTAAATTTCGGATTTAAATCCTTTAATGTAGTAATGACATAGTTGTGTCATTACTATGTTTTTTAACTTTCACATGAACAACCCTAGCTTTACTTATTAAAGAGGAATCCCTCCATTTTTATCTTGTTCTTAATCAGGGGTGGGTTCCTGCCGGTACGCTCTTACCTGTTGGTCGCTGCAGAGCTGAAGAAGCCGTTGGCATTCGTGGCATGGGGCTTCCCCCGCCCACTTTCCCCCGCCCGCCTAGACGCCGCCATTTGCATTCTTTTGCCCTCTGTGCATGCGCAAAGCGTTCTACTTGCGCAGAGGGCAAAAAAACGCAAATGGCGGCATCCAGGCGGGCGGGGGAAAGCGGGCAGGGGAAGCCCCGCGCCGCAAACACCAACGGCTTCTTCGGCTCTGCAGCGACCAACAGGTAAGAGCGTATCAGCAGGAACTCACCCCTGTTCTTAATTCCACCAGCCAAAATTGTACTATTTTTAATTTGCTTTTTTTTCTTAACGATAAAAAAAACCCAAATTGGCTTATCTTGGCCTATTAAAGAATTTACTTAAGCTCCTTAATGAATGCCAACCGACTGCTTTAAAATCTCAGACATGAGAAAAGATTATTATTATTTTTATTTCACATTATGCTAAACCTCTTTTAATAAAATAGTCCTTTAAAAATTATTATGGAGTTTCGTAACTTGTTTTAACCTACTTCTGTAATATGTTGTAATCTGTTAGAGGGACCTACGTAGAGGGTCATGGTTGAATATAAAATGATTTCACACGCAGAGTGTTAGAGGATAATGACATCAATGTAATCTAGCCATGTATTAAAAAGATGATGTTTGACATTTAAAATAAAATCCACAATAAATGAAAAGTGTTTTAAAAAGCTATTGATAAAAATGTTACATTGGGAGGGGAAAAGCTGCTTTAGCATGGTTCCCTGTGGGGGAAAAAAAAGTAGGTTGGTAGATTGAAGTTCCTTTAATCTGACCTCAGGCTATTATTTCATAGAATTGGAGAAAAGAATTGAGCCTGCAATGGGGAAGACAGGCAAGCAATTGCAATGAATCAAACTGAAAGTTTTATTTTGGGAAATAGACACTCTTATGCTATCGAGAGCTGGAGAAAACCATTGGAAGCTTGTTGTTGATTTGGGAAAGGGCTGGTGGGGGGTCCTGGTGGGTTGAGATGAAGATGAGAAAGATCCCAACTGGTTTCTTAATCCTCTTTCTTTTCTCTAGTGATAGCCATGAACAGTAAAAAAAATAAAATAACAGCATGCTATATTAAATTAGAATCTGTGTTGGTATCACCACTGCACCAGTTTTTTTAAAGCAGCAAACAAGTAGTAACTCCCCATTTGTAAATGTCCAGAAGCAGAAATGCCATAGCAAGAAATCCATGCTGCATTTTTCTAATGTTTATCAAAGCAAAAATAAGCCACCTGTCCTCCTAGAAGAGCAGCCTCGGAAGAACAGTTCCTTCCTAAGATTCAGAAAAATTCAAATTTTCTTTGCAAAGTTTGGGGTTCAGAATGAATGATAAAGACATCCGGATTATATAGTTTCCAAAGCAATAATAAATTATTCTGCCTCATCCCTGGTACAGACAGTTGTGCTCCATCTGTTATCTAAACCTTTGCTTTATAGGCAAGAAGATGGGCAAATTTGAAATAATGAGGTAGGTATAACTCCTTTTCCCACTCACAGTGGGCAGATATGTCTCATTTCATGTTTGTGATATTCTTCTTCCCCCCCCCCCCCCAAATGCACATTCTTTCCATATCATTCCATGTACTCTGCAATTTAATATAGTCTGCCTCCCGTTTCGGATACTGTTAATGCAATTTCCCACAAAATGCTTATTTTTTGCAAGCAATCCCCGTATCTTCAGCCAATATTTGTCAGGCTGAATTAGGACTGTCAACACTTTTTCCTGACAAACTGTTCACCTTTAAGGCCGTGTGCAGGCAGTTATAACACATTCTTGTGCTTGCTGAAAAAACACTTGCTTCTGGCTGGATCACTAGCTGCCGGGGTGGGTTCCTCCCGGTTCGGACCGGATCGCCCAAACCGGTAGCAACCTGCTGGTGATGTCACTGTCAGTGCCGTTCCGTGCGCGCCGCCATCTTTGTTTTATTTTTTTGTGCATTTTTCCCCTTCCACGGCTTGAAAAAGGGCCCTCCCGCCTGCCGGTGAATGCTGACCTTTATTTCTTTGCTCGAAGCGCAGCTGATGAGCTCCTCAGCTGTGTTTCGGGCTAATTCCTGCTTCTGAGCATGTGCGGAAGTGAAATCACAAGAGGGGACGCGCACGCGCAATGAGAACCAGTGGCGAAGGGAAGTGGAACCCACCCCTGCTAGCAGCATGTATCTCCTGTGGAGGTCAAAAAAGTCAAGATGGTAGTCATGCTGATGTGTCCAATGCCCTGACCCCTTTTATCATGCATTATACATGCAGATAAAAGCACGAGGCATCTTGTATTTAAATCTTGACTTTTTTTGACTCGTGGTCTCAAGTGTCACCATTCCTATGAATTTCCATTGAGGTTGAACTCAATCTTTAGTTATTAGCGGAATCCAGTCCAATCTGAGTGAGTTTTTAAAAAAGATTATTTTTTCCCTTCTGTTGTCTTGCTTTGCTTTATAGCAGTGCTTCTCAACCTTACAACTTTAGGAGATCTGGATCTCCGTCGCTGGCTGAGGAATTCTGGGAATTGAAGTCCAGGCCTCTTAAAATGGCCAAGATTGAGAAACACTGCTCTTTCAGTATTCTTGTTTCTTCTGTGAATCGACCAGTTTTACCAAAGCTCATCCAAGGGTAAATAGCAGCTCAGTCCTGCTCAGCGACATCTGCAGGGAGGGGTTTACAAAAGTGAAGATCACAGTCCCACCCATGCAATCGAGGCCCACCCTTTTTAACAAGCATCCTGACTATCAAAAAAAAGGGGGGAGCAGGGCTTTGATCACAGCATTATGGCCACCATCCTGACGTCTTTCAACCCCTCCCCGCAGATCCTCCTGTTTCTGCCTGCTCTGCATTCCCACTTTGACGTTTTGTCAATCTCGGTCTGGTTGATTAACCCACTAATCCCTGTGTGGCTTTGGACTAAGGAAATCATTTTTCTCTTCTGTCATCATATCATTGTCTGCGACTTTATGGGCTTATGTAAAATAAACATTTTAAAACTAGAAATGTTTGCTTCGGGAATACTAATACATGGAAGTTTGTCTACCTCATTCTCTCAACTTGTGATATGGAATGCTGGGAGTGGTCTTCACTATACTTGAGTGTTCCCAAGGATCTTTTAAAAAAAGCTATAAAATTCTGAATATGCTTTTGTTACCTGCTCTGTCCATATACATCAAATACATGATATATATTAACAATAAATTAACAGCGCTTCCCAGTGGTGAAATCCAATTTATTTTTACTACCAGTTCTGTGGGCGTGGCTTGGTGGGCGTTGTGGGGCTTGGTCGGTGTGGCTTCGTGGGCATGGCAGGGGAAGGATATTGCAAAAATCTCCATTCCACCCCACTCTGAGGCCAGCCAGAGGTGGTATTTGCCAGTTCTCTGAACTACTCAAAATTCCTGCTACCAGTACTCCAAAACCTGTCAGAACCTGCTGAATTTCACCCCTGGCGCTTCCTTATATTGCCTTAGTAAAAGTGATTTGAGGTTGGGTTTTTTTTGGGGGGTGAGTCATTCTTTGATTCCTGGCAACTGCCTTGAGTAGCCTTTTCTTGGCAAGATTTCAGAAGTGGATTGCCATTGCCTGCTTCTCAGGGCTGAGGGAGAGTGACTGGGCAAAGCTCACCCAACTGGCTTTGTGCCTAAGGTGGGAGTAGAACTCCCGGTCTCCCAGTTTTTAACCTGCCTGCCTGCCTGTGCTTCTAACCACTATACCAAATTGGTTCTCTTACCTCGCTGCCAGTTCGCCTCTTACCTCGCTGCCAGTTCGCTTCCTCCCGTGGCATGTAGCCGCACCTCGTGGGCATGCGTGCATGCACTGTGGCAAAAAATCCCCCAAAAAATCCAAAAAACCCTCTGAAAACAAGATGGCAACCGCATTCACAGTGCCTGAAACTCGGCTTCTGCGCATGTGCAGAAGAAAAAAACCGTGGAAAAATTCCCCCCAAAAAAATCTTTTAAAAAATTCAAAAAAATGTAAAAAAAAAGGGATGGCGGCGCCCACAGACTGGCACTGACCGAACCGGTTCCATGATGTCATTGTGACATCACCAGCGGGTCGCTACCAGTTCGGGCGAACCAGTCCGAACTGGGAGGAACCCACCTCTGATTGGATAGAATATAAATCTATGGTATTGCAGAGAAAGATTTGGCCTCTGTGTGTCATCCAATTCTTGTCAAGAAAGGGATTTTCAGGGAGAAATGACATGCAAGATCTGACCTGCTCAAAGGGTCAAGCCATGAGAAAATTCAATTCTTGAAGTTCCTTGGCTAGCTCCAACACTTTGTTACTCCTTTGGATATTATAAAGTTGGATGAGTTTTTGTTGATTTGGATACTTCTTTTTCCCCAATTGATGCAAAAATAAATAAGTGTTCTATGCTGAGTGAAGGACTGAAACGTCCTTCTGGGTTCAGTTTCAAGTGGGGAAAAAGACACCTGAAGCATGGAGGCTGTTTGGAAAGATGGTTTAATGGTGGTCAGAAGGACCACATGGTTTGAGGTCCCTGAGGAAAAGGGGGATCACATGCCTCGAAGATGTTGAAGAAGAAGAGAAAGGGTGAGATGCTGAGAGTGCCCAAGTTTTATACCCTCTGTTGGGTCCCACCTTAAGAGTTTCCTGTTCCTGTACAGGAAATGTATCCCATTGGCTGTCAGACTCCCCAGGGGCAGGGTCTTAGCTAACTCTGTAGGCTTTTGTCTGTGTCCCAGGCTTGGCTGATGTAATCTTCCCAGGTGCCATGGCTGAGTTTCTGTTTGCTAGATGGGTCTGACTGAAGGGGGTAGATCTTTGTTAAGTAAAATAGACTGCCCATTGACAAAGGTGGGGGAAATGAGTGAGCTGGGCTCAGGCCTTGATGGTCCATTGACAAAGATGGGGGCTATTAAGAGTGAGTCTGTTTCCTGCCTAAAAACATGTCTCTCCATTTTCTCATCCAGGGAAATAATATTCTGCCTTTTTAATATTTCCAAAAATATTTCATATTGGGATGGGTGTTAACTTCCTATAGTAGCTTTCAAGAGAGCTGATAGTTCTCCCTTTTGCAATTTACTTATAACAATAAGAGACTGTAGTTTCTCTCGCTCTCTTTCCCTTTATTTCTTTTCAGCTCATGCACATGAAGCGTTGAGGACCACAAAGCTGAAGAGCATTGAAACTCTCTTCATTCCCCGAGGGGACCCCACACCTCATGACTCGACCAATTTCTTTCTATTCTCTGCTAAGAGCTGCTGCAGAGGGACTGGGAAATAGGACCTCCCTTTAGCCTTTTGATGACTGAACAGCTCTACTTTCAATAGCTCAGTGACACGTTAGGAAAAGATAATAACTCTCTTGAGACTCCATATCTAGGACTTAAATAGTAAGGCAATTACTGGATTCCGAGGGGATTAGCAGAAGAAGCAAATTCACATACACTCTCGAGTGGAAATTCACTCCGAGAGACAGGACTGAGGCTTTACTGTAAATGAAGCAACTATCTACAACAATCAGCCCTTCCACAATTAAATCAAGCAAGCTTCTAGTGTCATTAGGAAGAGCAAATCCTTTGGTGATAAAACCTGCATTTTAAAACAGAGTTTCAGTTAACAAGTAGAAACAGTGTTGGAATATATTTCTTTCTCTGATTGAGTACTGTT
Organism: Diadophis punctatus similis; assembly: GCA_023053685.1. NCBI lineage: Eukaryota > Metazoa > Chordata > Lepidosauria > Squamata > Dipsadidae > Diadophis > Diadophis punctatus. The sequence continues at coordinate 6,475,810 of JALIGW010000017.1, forward strand.
TTGAGATCTAGATCCTCAGTCTGCTTCTCCGTTGATCAATGGTGTAATAGTGATAGTAATTCTTTATTTTGGTCATTGCCCAGCAAAATTTAGATCCGATGCTACAATTAAAGCCATCCTGTTATGCCAATAGTTTAACTAGAATAACTGGGATTTAACGTGCTAGCTGCAGATAAATGTTGTGATGATACTGAATGTTCTCCTTCAAGCTGAATCTGCCCAACTTGTCCTTCACAATAGTTACTCCTACATTATGATGTAGTCTCTCCTCATAGGTACGAGTGCAGGACAGCATGGGTTTTTTTTTTTACTAATTCCTCTCTGCTTCCCCTACAGGAAAGTAGTATAAAAAGTGCTCTGCGGAGGGTAGGTTTTTTTGAGCTTGGTTTGAATTATCTTCTGTATGAAGAAATACTAACAGATAGATGCTTTTTTAATGAGGGAACCAGTTTTTATTGTTTTTAAGTGTGTTACTAAAAGACAATGTTTGTGAGAGAATAGAATAGAATAGAATAGAATAGAATAGAATAGAATAGAATAGAATAGAATAGAATAGAATAGAATAGAATAGAATAGAATAGAATAGAATTCCTTATTGGCCAAGTGTGATTGGACACACAAGGAATTTGTCTTTGGTGCACATGCTCTCAGTGTACATAAAGAAAAGAATTATTTATTTATTTATTAGTGACATTTATATACCGCCTCACAGTGCAAGCATTCTCTAAGCGGTTTATACCAGTAAGCAATGTACAGTATATTTATATTGCCCCCAACAATCTGGGTCCTCATTTTACCTACCTCGGAAGGATGGAAGGCTGAGTCAACCTTGAGCCAGTGAGATCTGAACCGCTGACCTGCGGATCACAGTCAGCTGAAGTGGCCTGCAGTACCCCACTCTAACCGCTGTGCCACCTCGGCTCTCATATAAAATAAAATATATTTGTCAAGAATCATAAGATACAACACTAGTCATAGGATACTAATAAGCAATCAAATCATACTAGGAAACAATAAAAACAATATAAGTTGTAAAGATACAAGCAACATGGATATATAGCCATACGTGGGAAGAGATACAGTAGGTACTAGTAAGGATGAGAAGAAGAATAGTAATACAGTCTTAGTAGTTAATTTGACTGTGTTGTGGGAATTAGTTGTTTAGCAGAGTGATGGCATGTATCACAGCCCCCCGAGTTCCGTTTTCACTGGAAGAGGGTGGCAGGAGGCTGTTGCGACTGAAAATGGAGCCTGGGAGGGCCATGCGGTGCTCTCCCGAGCTCCATTTTTTGCTAGCAGAGGCACCACGGGCCAGTCCTTTGTTGTTTCTAGGGCGGCCTGGGGGCCAGATTTAAGCACCCCATGGACTGCATCCGGGTCCCGGGCCTTGAGTTTGACACCCCTGGTGTAAGTCTTCTGTCTTGAGTAGGAGGTTAGACTAGAAGATCTCAGAAGTCCCTTCCAGCCTTATGATTTTATGTTTTATGTAGTTCTATTATATAATTATTTTATTCTGTTCAGGCAGCTCCATAACTTCTTTCCTTATGTCCACTTTTATTCATTCTGTTGGGAGATTAATCTTGTTCTGGCAGAAGAATGAAGCTCAAGGCTGAGTACGAAGAAACTTTATTTATTGAATAAATGGTCACTGGGTTCCAAACATCAGGGAAAGTGGAACATTATGAGAGAGAGAGAGAGAGGGAGAGAGAGGGAGAGAGAGAGAGAGAGAGAGAGAGAGAGGGAGGGAGGGAGGGAGGGAGGGAGGGAGGGTTAAGTAGAAAATGCAAGTTCATTGCGAACTAGTGCAATTGTCATGGACCAGCTATTTTTAGGAGTTACAAGAAAGGTCTGCTTTAATTCGATAAGGAACTGAAAATGTAATGGTAGAAAGTCGCTGCTTTGATACAGTCAAATATGGAAAGGTTTTAGTGGAAAATTCTTGCTCGAATCATTGTTCCTTCAGCAACTATTAGTAAATGTGTAGGATCTTGGAGGGGATGATTATTGCTATAGATCTTAAAACATAAGAGTTGGAAGTGAGTCTGGAAATCATCCAACCTCTTCCCAGGGGAAGAATCCAATACTGGAGCATTCATACCACTTTATTACTTGTCATTACATTTTCATTCCTTTTTTATTCATTCCTTTCTTTCTCTTCCATGACTCCTTTTCCCAAGATTAGTTCTTTACTCTACCAAAAAATTGGTGTCTCCCATGCTCATAGCCTCTGATCCCCCCTGTGTTCTCCACTAATTCATCATAATTAAAATGTTATTATAAACGGTCAAATCCAACATGCTTTTTTTTGTTTCATTCCTCTTCTATGTGCATGTAAGAATATATCTTTTGGTTTAAGCATATATTCAGAACAAGCAGAGTTTTCCCTAAGATCACCAAACAGTTATGTACACCAAACTGTTACCATTTTCATTCATTCTTGGATCTCCAAATAGTTCAGCAGTTCTTGTTCTGCAATTTTATTCCTATCTATCGATTCCTGTTGCCCTACAGGCAATACATATCATCATCCCTCAGCCCATGAACACGTTCATTCAGAAAGTTATGTACTTTTTCCCAGAGCTCATCTCTGATCTCTTGATTATTATCATTCAGTGGAGCATATCACAGCATTAAGCTATCATTGATATATGAATTCCTAGTTTTTATATGCGTCTAAAACTATGTTGTTTTAAATATGTTTTAATTAGCATAATCCAGTTGGAATGCATTGTAGTAGAAGGTAAACAAATATTTCTGAAAAAAAATAATAAAAGTCCAGATGACACGGATATATACTTTCTGATCTACCTTGTAGTCATTTTGTTCATAATTAAACTTACAACTATTATCTCCTGAATATATTTATCAATTCCACTCTACAAAATCTGACCACCTTCATTCAGATCCTTTCCAATAATAATAATAATAATAATAATAATAATAATAATAATAATAATAATAATAATAATAATAATAATAATAATAACAACAACAACAACAACAACAACAATAATAATAATAATAATAATGTATTATGTCTGCTTTCTCATTCATTAATTTGTGATGTTTATTATTTCCTTCTCTTACATTCCAAGGCGCAATGTTCCATATGCTGTGGTCATCAGCAAATGGGTCTATAAATATTAGCCTCTGTAGCCCACCATGGCTTTGATCAATTAAGGCTTTAATGTACTCTTTTAGTAAAATAACAGAAAAGCAAACCAGGTCCCAACCTTAGTCATCTCATGCCACATGCAGCATTCGTTGCTAATAATAATAATAACGCTCATCAGTCTGATACATTTTTGCTTGTACATTACAAGTGCAATAAAAGGTCAGTTTTATTCCAAGCATACTCAGACTCCCATAGGCAGGCTTGGATCTGTAATCTAGCAATTACCTTTCAAGCTAACATACTGTCTGTGTGACCCACCAACTAGAACAGGGGTCTCCAACCTTGGCAACTTTAAGCCTGGTGTACTTCAACTTCCAGAATTCCCCAGCCAGAATTCTCATGGTTGGAGACCTCTGAACTAGAATATTATTTAATGTAATAATGACAAGACACTTAGGATAGTTTACTCAAGTAATATGTTAATTAAATAAGAAAAAAATTGTTTTGGAGCTTAAAGTGATGACTAGGTAGATCCTGATTCAAGTTCAGCTCTTAACCATGGAACTAACCAGCAATTTTGGGTCAATCGCAAGTCCTCAGCATTTATTCACTGGAAGAGAAAAGACAAACATTGATATGTTAATCTAACAAATGAAATAAATTACTTTTAATGAGTGAATAATTTCATGCACAAGCACTTTTATTTATTTATGACACATAAGTATCAACCAATCATTACCTCTACCACTAACTAATTACTTCAGCTCTAGTGATGTTGAAAGATGTATATATGAACCCATTTATTTCTTTAGTAGGGATTATAGCATAATCCATGGAGTCCTCAAGACAACTTATAAAACACTTTCCTATAAGAGGATTAAAAACAGTACATCAAAATGACAAAAGACAAAATAGCTAATTATGATGGCAACAAAACTGGTGCCAGTGGAATACACAAAAATAGCCCATATTGTAGCCATTCTCCTCAAAACAATCCCTCCCCGCCCCAACCAGAGGCTTTACATCTTCTTAGAATACTAATATAGAAAAAATACTTTTAGAATTGGAGTTCATAACGAGGCCTGGGGTGGAAGAATGATTAGGATTTTCCTCTCCTTCCAAAATAAATCTAGATTTTGGGAGGGTTTTTTTTAAAAAAATATTTGATTACAGTACCAGAAATATGTAGACTTTGTTGATACTAACCACTGTGGCCTAGAGGTGGAGCTCTTGCCTCACAATCAGGAGGTTGTGAGTTCGATCCTAGGTAGAGGCAGATATAGGGTTTCCTGCTTGGGCAGGGGGTTGGACTAAATGACCTTCAAGGTCCCTTCCAACTCTGTTAATCTGATACATTATCAAATAATGACACATGAAATATTGAAGAAGAATGAATTTAAAAACATATGCAGTAATTTATTCATATAAATTCTAGTTGTATTCTCTCTCTCTCTCTCTCTCTCTCTCTCTCTCTCTCTCTCTCTCTCTCTCTCTCTCTCTCTCTCTCTCTCTCTCTCTCTCTCTCTCTCTCTCTGACAGCTTGTGTTACCTAAGGAAATAGGTGGTGGTTTGTTTGTTTTTTGTGTCATTTTATCATTCTTGTATGTAGGTATTACTAGCTTAGCTATGTCTTTGATAACATTTTTCATTAGTACCAGTCATCTGTGGAACTCAGGAAAAAAAAAGGTTTTGTGTACCAAACACTTATCATGCAACCAGTAATGATACATGGTGTATAAAACCAAGTGTTGTACATGCAGGTTGCTCTGATAACAGCCATCATGCTGGATCTAGCATCTGCTTAGAGGACAGGACTAAAGTCCGGAATAGTATAAGGTCTCTGCTTCAACAGGTGGTTGGACTAGAAGACCTCCAAGGTACCTTCCAATTCTGTTATTCTGTTAAATAACTTGTGAAAGTCCTTCTTATGATTCAGACCTGCTGGGAAAGATGGAAGGAGTCTATAGATCTTCTATAGATTTATAGATTCTACAGACCTCATACAGAATGTCCCTGAAAAGTTGTCAAGCAGGATGGCAGATTAATAAATCTTCCCTATTCTGTTCCCCACTCATAGGTCCTGAAAATTAATCTAGGATTATGTAAGGCTCTGGAAAAAGAACTGGCAAATGGCAAATCTCAGGGTTTCCTTCTTTCATTTTTGCCTCTCATGATGAAACATAGGGCATATAATTGGGATAGACATGGTAACAGGTCAGCCAATGGGGACTGTTTGGTGACCCAGACGGCTCGGAGTCTAAGCGAGGCTTAGGTTCACTGATCTGTGTGTGTGTATATGTATATGTATATGTATATGTATATGTATATGTATATGTATATGTATATGTATATGTATATGTATATGTATATGTGTGTGTATACATATGTGTGTGTGTATGTATATGTATATATATATGTATGTATGTATGTATGTATGTATGCATGTATGTATACATATACATATACATACATACATACATACATACATACATACATACATATATATACATATATATACATATATATACATATACATATACATACACATACATACATACATACATACATACATACATACATACATACATACATACATACATACATACATATATATATATATATATATATATATATATATATATATATATATATATATATATAAATGTTTCCCCAAAAATAAAACCCTGTCTTATATTTTTTTGAACCCCGAAATAAGCGCTTGGCCTTATTTTCGGGGAGGTCTTATTATTTTGGGGCACGTAGAGCAAGACAGGACTCCTCTTGCCATCTTACATGATTTCCAGTTCTGTCTCCCTAACCCTAACTAGAGGAAATGGGGGGCCCGGCTGCACCTGCATTTAAATATTTTGGGGGGCTTATTTTTGGGGGGGCTTATTTTTGGGGGGGGGTTATTTTCGGGGGATGCACTCAAAAGCCTGATTGGGCTTATTATCAGGGGATGTGTTATTTTGGGGAAAACACGGTATATGTGTGTGTGTGTCTGTGTGTGTGTCTGTGTGTTTAGTATATATGTATATGTATATATATATATATATGTATATGATGTGTGTGTGTTTGTGTGTGTGTGTGTGCCTCTGTATTATATTGCTTCTGTGAATATTACTTCTGTGCTTCTGGATTCTGAGTTCTGGTTCTGGCTTCTGCTGTATGGTAGTGTATATAAAGAAGTTTCTTATATATAGTTGTTCATTTACTTGTGTGCTGGTCAGATGTGCTGCAAACTCTGACGGGGCAGGGCTCTGGAGCTCAGCATGCATGGTTTCTGCAATATATCACAAAGTATATGAATACTCATGTTAGGTTATTGTCAAAGTTATCTGCTTTGTAAAACATGTCTTTTGTATGGTAGTTACTTTCCAGATTGAAGTGTCCACCTCCTCAATCAGCATAGCCAATTAAGGATTTTTATTCAGATGATTTATCCCATCCATTTGTTCTGTTGCTGAGAATTTAGGATTTCATCATTTTTGCAAAAAAGAATGTATCAAAATGGTGTAGCAGTGAGAATGAGACATGGAAATGAGTTGCAACAATATAAGAAAAAATGCTATTACAAAACTTTAAGAAAACTGCATTCCTTGAGAACTTTTACCCATGGAAACACTGATATTTGTTATTATATTCAGGATAAGGGAATCGCCCCTTAAGACTGAAATATATATTATTTAAGGAAACGCACTCTGCTAAACAAGCAATTTCCAGGCTGTGTTATTTTTATCCATATACAAAAACTGTCTAAGTAAAGAATTGCTATTATGAAATATTGCATCATTATAGTAAACTGCATATTTAATGTATTGTGCTGCAGTTCCAACCATTTCATTTTTGAGGCTAATTTTTGCCTTCCATAGGGGTGGAAAATGTTTTTTATCGGGTTGCATTTCAGGGAGAATTTACAAAATGCTTGTTTTTCAACGCGATTTAATATTCATATTTCCCAGTATGTTAGGATGAAGATCCTCAAAAAAGACAGTCTGTTTTATAAAGATCACAAAATAGTGTGAAAATGTATATAAAATAATATTTTTTAAACAGGCACAAGTGCTGTGGAGCAGACTTAAGGCACTGAAAAGGGGAAGCTAATATTGGTACATCTAGTTAGACCTAAGCTTTGTGCCCAAACTTAATAGAGCAAATTGATTTTGTGTAGCAGATGAATAATGATATTATTCAAACAACTCCTGATGTCCACTGGTGAAATTCTTGCTTGGATTAAGGTTCTGAAATCACCCAAAACTATTTTGCCCTTCGCATTTTTACGGAAATCAGAGGTGCCTCAAGATGCACGTTTGAGCTATTGCTCTCTATGACAGCTAGTAGGACAATGTTTCAATATATTTCTCTACTTTTATTCTGTGTCACAGTTTCTGTTTTGAATTAAGCGAAAGGAATAGAAAGCTTAATCCAAAACTTAATCCTAAAAAAAAATGAAATCCATGCATTTCCCCCAGAAAACACCCACCGCATATACTATATTAAAAATTATACTTAACTAAAATATGGAGACAAGTTGTAATATAGAAAGATAGAAAATAGGAGAAATGTATGCAGTAAATAAGATAATTAATTGATGTGAGTGAAAGGGACTAGAAATTTGGGCGATTAGTAAATTATGTATGTAACAAGAAAAAAATAAGATAAAGAAATATGTATGGATAATACTATGGGTTGGAATTGAAATAGAGAGATGATAATGGAATTGATAATGTATCAGAAAAATTATGTATGATTATCAAATGTGACCCGGACAACACTTTGTGCAGAAACTATGTATTGTTTGTTGGAAAAAATATAAAAAAAATTGAAAAAAACATTATACTGGTCTATGACTGTAACAAAAAGGGATTTGATTTATATTAAAATGCTGATTTGAGAATGTTCGTGCTAGGCTTCTGATTTTTTTCTTTCTTTCTAGGTTTCATGGCTTAGCATAAATGGGTGTTTCCTAGAGTCATGGTCGGTGGGGCACCTGAGGCCTTCAAGGATATTTATTTATTTTATTTATTTATTAATGAGACTTATATACCGCCTCATAGTGCAAGCACTCTCTAAGCGGTTTACACCATTAAGCAATGTATATTTACATTGCCCCCAACAATCTGGGTCCTCATTTTACCTACCTCAGAAGGATGGAGGGCTGAGTCAACCCTGAGCCGGTGAGATTTGAACAGCTGAACTGCTGATCACAGTCAGCTAAAGTAGCCTGCAGTACTGCACTCTAACTGCTGCTCCACCTCGGCTCATTATTGCTGATCCATCATCTCCAGCAGCTCACTGGCCTGTGTGATAGACAGTGAAACCTGCGATCTTGCAAGCCACAGTTTCCACTTCCCTAGCTGGTGGAGGGGAGAAGGGGAGAGATTGATAGTTTGTGATCTCTCTGAGTCCAGTTTTAGAGATTTCATACAGTTTTAACGTTTCCTTTAAAATGTTGCCACACGACAAACAATGGGCATAAACATCTGAAAAGAAGGGCAGTGTCAACTATCGAAACGACTCTAGCTGAAGCCATATTTTTCTTGCTTCATTTCTTAGTTGCCATGCTTATGGGGGGTGGGGAGAGGAGGACTTATGGAATGTAGAATGTTTTCCTCCAATGTGCCAGACATAACAACGATAAAGCTCCTGAGAACCAAGGCCAGATCAATGTGCCCAGTGGTGGGATTCCAAATCTTTTCCTACCGGTTCTATGAGAGCACGCTTTACATGCACATGTGTGCTTTGCAAACGAGCGCAGCACTCAAAGACCGCCCTCGGTGTCAGCGCTGATGGGCTGAGCTGTTGTTTAGCTCAGCTGAGGCATGGCAATCACTCTGCTGCATGAACCAGCTGAGCTAAAAAAACAATGGAATATAGGACAGGAAATGGTGTGGGCAGGAGGGCGGGGCCAACCAGAGGTGGTATTTGCTGGTTCTCTGAACTACTCAAAATTTCCGCTATTGGTTCATCCGAACCAGTCCGAACCGGCTGAATAACACCTCTGAATGTGCCCTAGCAATGGCAGGAGGGAGTGCTGAGATGTTCATCACCTGCTTGGTTGGCTAACATGACCTGTGACACAATGGGTATCTACCAGTATCTATTCTTTAATTATACCAAAAATTCAGGAAGTATTCAGTGTTGGTTTCACATTTGACGGTGCTGATATGATGTACCCAATAAACAGGATTTTTGAGGAAGCCCAGGCCTCAGTGTCTTGAATTGATTGGGAACATTACTCGGAACCATGACAGGAAGTTTGTATTCCCACTCTGAAAGAAGATAGCACTGGGGGGGGGGGCATAAAGATGGAATTTATTTATTTATTTGTCAAACATGTACAAGATAGCAAGTATAGGTATAAACATAAACATAAACAAAGTAAGTACAGATAAATGAGGGCAATAGGACAGTAATACAGGGACGGTAAGCATGATGGTGCGCTTATGCACACCCCTTACAGACCTCTTAGGAATGGGGTGAGATTGACAGTAGATAGTGTTAGGTTAAAGTTTTTGGGGTTTTGGGAAGAAACCACAGAGTCGGGTAGTGAATTCCAGGCATTGATCATTCTGTTGCTGAAATCGTATTTTCTGCAGTCGAGTTTGCAGTGGTTTACATTGAGTTTGTGTCTATTGTGTGCTTGTGTATTGTTGTGGTTGAAGCTGAAGTAGTCATTGACAGGTATGACATTGTGGCAGATAATTTTCTTTTCATTGCAGACCCCCTTTCCTGAAATTGTAACACAGAGAGACCAGGATCAAGTTAGCATAAATACTACAGGTAGTCCTTGACTTACAACCATAATTGAGCCCAGAATTACAGTTGTAAGTTGTGCTGGTCAGGAAACCCATTGTTTGCAAAGGGCATTTTTTGTCGGGAAACACCCAGCCAAGAAGGAAGGCGGTCTCAAGCGGGAGATTAGCCTTGAATCATTGTGCAGCCACAAGAGATTTGGGACTGATCTCCTACCTGAGTTTTCCTCCCTGTCTTGATGGGTGTTTTCCAACATTTTTGCTGGAAACCGGAAATAAACATTGGCTTCTGGCAAATAACATTGTACATCACAGTCAATGATTGCAGGATTCTGCAAATGGCCATAAATGCAGACCAGTTGCTGAATACTCACTCACTCAAAATTCACTCACATGATTGCAGGTAGCTTCAAACCCAGATCATAAGTATTATTTTTTAAAAAGATCCATCATAACTTCAATCAGTCACTACGTGACTGGCCGTAACTTGAGGAATAACTATATTGGTGTTAGAGAATCCATTAAGACCTTACTTTTTGAGAAAGCTTCATTAAGTTCATTAGTTCACTAAGCGATGACTAATTATTTTGGATAAGTTTTCTTCGATATGTTCCACGATTTATTTTTCATTGTATTGTTTATTTTAAGGTGTATATGATTATTATATTTTAATTGTTATTGGAGTTTATCAATGTTATTGATTTTTTTAATTAATAATAATAATAATAATATTGCTGGTGCATAAGCTTTACACCGAAGTGAATTCAAAAGATGAGATTTAATAGAGCAATTTTAAAAAGAAAAAAGTATGTCTATAATAAAATGCATCCATTGTTTTATCCCCTCCTTTCACAGATAAATAACTAAATATAAAAATGGCTGCACTCTTGATCCATTTTCTTCTTAAGCTATGTTTATATGTTCCTATGTACTGTAGGAAGTTAGCACCCACCCCTCTCCTAGGAAATGAGATATCCTAGGACAGTGGTTCCCAAACTTTTTCAGTCCACCGCCCCCTTGGTGCTACAAACTCATCCTCACCGCCCCCCACCCCACCCCCTCAGGTGGGCGTGGCTTAGTGGTCAGGTGACCGGGTGGGCATGGCCAACTTGTAAAATGTGGTGAAACTCACTTAACAATGCTCTTGCTTAGCAACCAAAATGTTATGCTCAATTGTGGTCATACATCTTTCTTTCTTTCTTTCCTTTTTCTTTGCTACATCCCTCCCTTCCCTTCCCTCCCTCCTTTCTTTTTCTGTCTGTCTTCCTTCTTTCCTACCATCTTTTTTCTTTCTTTCTTTCTGTCTTCCTTCCTTCCTACCATCTTTCTTTCCTTTTTCTTTCCTTCTTCCCTCCCTTCCCTCCTTTCTTTTTCTGTCTGTCTTCCTTCCTTCCTACCATCTTTTTCTTTCTTTCTGTCTTCCTTCCTACCTACCATTTCTTTCTTTCTTTCTTTCTTTCTTTCTTTCTTTCTTTCTTTCTTTCTTTCTTTCTTTCTTTCTTTCTTTCCTTTCCTTCCTTCCTTCCTTCCTTCCTTCCTTCCTTCCTTCCTTCCTTCCTTCCTTCCTTCCTTCCTTCCTTTTTCTTTCCTTATTTCTCTCTCTCTCTCTCTCTCTCTCTCTCTCTCTCTCTCTCTCTCTCTCTCTCTCTCTCTCTCTCTCTCTCTCTCTCTCTCTCTCTCTCTCTCTCTCTATATATATATATATATATATATATATATATGTTTGTGTGTGTGTGTGTGTGTGTGTGTGTGTGTGTGTGTGTGCGTGTATCGCACACACCGCAGGACTACATTGCCTCCTCTGGGCTCTGCCTATGGCAATTTAAAATGTGCTTTTGTCTGCGAAGAAGAGGGGCGTGTTTGAAAAGAGGGGCTGGAGGTGGGTGGGAAATCTATCCCACATTGAGGCACTGGGTGTGTATGAGTGTGTGTGTGCGTGCGTGGCCAAAAATGTCCAGATATGGGAAACTGGGAGGTTTTGAAACCGGTTCCCCCAAACATGGTTTGTATTTGGTTGCAAAAACAAACAAACAAACACAAAAGCCATTTTGGTTCCTCGCCAAGGCTGGCTCAACTGGATGACCAAGCAGAGCCTGGAAAGGAAAGAAAACTGCAGAAGTGGTCAATGGAGGGGCTGGGTGGGACAGATGCACATGGAGGAGGGTCTTCTCCCCCTCCCCCCACACTGGCACATTCAAGGGGCTTCCTGGAAATACACCCCCTCCCCCGTGGGAAGCGCTGGCACCCTCCGAATTGCCTTCCTTGGCACAGAGGCCGGGTGGAGGGGGAGACTCCTGTACCCAGCAGGCACAGCTAGAAAGCCCCCTCCTCACCTGGTGGTGTGTCGTGCCTGCCCAAATTGCTATCCATCCGGGGGCAGGGGAAGATGGCATTGCAGGGACGAACGAGAGCAGTGTGTTAGGTGGGCAGAGGAGGTGAGGCCGAAGGCCACATCGTGAGACGGGCATGCGGAGAGGTTGCCAGGGGGGGCGCAGGAGGCTGGGCACCTGGGACCATCAGTGGGATGGAGAAGGGGATGGTATTGGGTGTTTGGGGTGGGGTGGGGTGGGGAGTTATGATTTTTAGAAGATGAGACACACATGTACGCACAATGGCCAAGGGGAGGATTTAAATTGGGATTGTTTGGGAGAGAAAAATAGAGGGAGGGAGGGAAGAAAGGAAGGAAAGGAAAGGAAAGGAAAGAGAAAGAAAAGGAAGGAATGAGAGGGAAGGAAATGGAAGGAGGAAGGAAGGAAGGGAGGGAGGGAGGAAAGAAAGTAGGAAGGAAAGAGAGGGAGGGAAATTAAAGGTGAAAAGGAGAGGGAGGGAGGAAAAGGAAGGGAAGGAGGAAGGAAGGGAAGGGAAGTAGGAAGGAAAAAGGGGGGAAGGAAAGGGAAGGAAGGAAAGTAGGAAGGAAAAGGAGGGGGAAGGAAAGGGAAGGAGGGAAGGAAGGAAGGGAAAGAGACAGAAGGAAGGAAGGAAAGGGAAGGAGCGGAGGAAGGAAAAAGAGGGAAGGAAGGGAAGGGAAGGGAAGTAGGAAGGAAAAAGGGAAGGAAAGGGAGGAAGGAAGGAAGGAAAGGAAAGGAAAGGAAAGAAAGGAAAGGAAAGGAAAGGGAGGCAGGCGAAGGCGGCAGAAACTCTGACGGGCAACTGTTCCTGATCTCCCCCACCATTGCTGCCCTCTTTCTGGACCGACTTTCCGGCCGCGGTGCCTCTTGGCCGAAGGAGCGGAAAAGAGGCAGCTGCGATTTCCCCACAAGGTCTCCCTCCTCCTCCTCCTCCTCCCGCCCCCCCAACCCAACCCAGCCTCTGCCCCCCCCCCCCAATCCCGTGTCTTACAGGTTTAACAGCTCTGTGTTTCTGTCGACTAGTCTCTAGGGAAAAAAGCTTACAAAATACAGAAACTCTTCTCACTGCGAGTTGTTAATTGCTCACCCTCGTGAGAAGAGTTTCTGTATTTTGCAAGCTTTCCAGGGGTCTCCAACCTTGGCAACTTTAAGACTTGTGGACTTCAACTCCCAGAATTCCTCAGCCAGCTTTGCTGGGAGTAGAAGTCCACAAGTCTTAAAGTTGCCAAGGTTGGAGACCAGTGCAAAGAGACCAGACGACAGATACACGGAGCTGTTAAAAGTCCAGTAAGATGCCCGTCTTGCGGCCCGCCCAGTCCCCGCCGGGAAAAGAGTGGCGGGAAAAGCGGCAGCGGGCGATTGGGTGGACATGGGTGGCGGCATGGGGACAGGACCGGCGGACCACCTACCGCCCCCCTGGACCCTCTCACCGCCCACCTGTCACCACCCTTACCTCTCACCGCTCCCCTAAGGGTTCCCACTGCCCCCTGGGGGGCGGTATCGCCAACTTTGGGAACCACTGTCCTAGGAGATATTAAAAGGTAGAAAATATTCTGTGGAACACATCTGGAAACATGCTTTTAAACAAACAAAAGACTCCTCTTGGAAACCCCTGCTAATGGGTCATTGGGGGCTGGGCCCAGCTCACATATTCCTCTCACCTAGACTGGAAGTCTTCTGCATAATAAAACCACAATAGGATTTGCCCAAGGCCCTTTCATTCAGCCAAAGCTAGATTAGACAAAAGCCAAGAGTTGCCCCAGCATGCCCCTGGGGGGGTCTGAGAGCCAATGGGATACATTTCTATACAGAAACAGGAAATTAAGAGGTGGGACCCAACTTAGACTATAAAACAAGGAACTCAGCATCTCTTCTCTCTCTTTTTCTCTTCACCTGGAACCATGTAAGCTACCTTTTCTGTACAGGGGCTCATGCCATGTGCTCCTGTCCACCATTAAACCTTCCTTCCAAGCAACCTTCATTGAATCCAGTGTCTTTTTCCCCACTTGGAACTGAACCCAAAAGGATATTCCTTATAACAATTGGCGAGCCAGATGGGATTCCAAGCTAACCTCTCCAATGATCCTGGCCTAAATAAATTTATTTGACCTGGGCCATTGGAAATTAGGTTTTAAAGGGGTTTTGAGTTTCAATTCAAGGGCTGCTTGGAAAGAAGGTGAGTACCTACCTCTAAATTTTACTTTAAACCATAGAAAACTGGGAAATGTGTGTTTGCACGTGTGTATGTGTGTGGGGGGTAATTTTTGCTTTTTAATTTTGCTTTATGGCATATGTAAATTCCAATTTCAATTGAATAGTGTGTTGTCTGGGTACAAATCATTTTAGGGAAAAAATAATCATGCTTTTTGTTTAACCAAGTTAATGTATCTTCCCAAATCCTTTGATATTTCCTTTCCCCCCCTTCTCCCCCCCCCCAGCCCTGTTTTGTCTGCTAGCCATTGCAGGATACTCATTTTATGGTGGTTCTTTTCCACTTCTCCATATCTGTTTTAATTTATTGCACCAATTTATAATAGTTATCTATATTTTTGGTTTTCCTTACCTAGGTGTAGGATTTTACTTTTCTTTGCATTAGATAGGGCTCAGAGTTTAGTTGTTTTTTTTCTTTCTTTTTGAAGATGGGAACCACATTAGCTTTTTCCCAGTTTCTTAGGTAGTCCCCGTGTCCCAAGATTTTTTTTAAGATGTGCAGTGGTTCTGAGATTTCATTTACCAGCTCCTTTAGGACTCTGGGACCTGGTGTTCTCTTACTGTTTTTGCTTATTTTAACTTTAGTTTACAGTCTGTTTTATTTTTCCTTTCCAGTTATATTTCTGGTTAGTTGGGTTGCATTTCTTTTTGCAAGAAGACATGCAAAGAATGAGTTAAGCAACTCATGGCTTTCTCTGTGTTGCCTTCTCTCCTTAGTGGTCCAACTATTTCCTTGATTTTTTTTCTTGTTTTTTATGTATTGGAAGAATCTTTTATATTATCTTTCACCTTTGTTGCAAGTCGTTGTTCATTCAAGGCTTTTGTTTCCTGATTTTTCTTTACAGATTCTTGCTATCTGCTGATATTCTGCCTTAGTTACGTGTCCCTCTTTCCATTTTTTGTATCTGTCCTTCATTCATTCAATTTGTCAGTGAGGTCTTTGTGCAGCCATGCTGGTTTCTTGGATTTCTGTTTTTTTTCTGATTGGTATTATGTTAATGATGCAGTTTCAAATCCTTCTACAACTTCGTCTTGGTTGGTTATTAACCTATTTTATTTCTCACTTGGTGCAAAATTAGTTTTCAAGTTTCCATGCCTTTAATTTCTGTGTCTGCCATAATATTTATATTTAGCACTTCCAGTATCAAAATGAATAGCATCCTTTTCTTGTGCCCTTTTTTTATGTATTTAAAATCATTCTCATTTTGTTTTTAATCTGTCTCTTAGAAAAAAAAGCTTAAGAGAGCTGAATGTATAAATTCATTTAGGAACCTTTTAGTTTGCTGCCATTATTGAAGTATATATTTTATAGTCAGCATTCAGTGAAGAGATGGGCCTATAGTTTTATCTGCATTAAATCTGAATCTTATTTTGGAATCAAAGTAATATTTGCTCCCATTCAGGAATGTGGTACCTTTACATCAATCAATATTTCATTATGTAAAATCTTTGTAAAATTCTGCCACTGGCCCACCTGGTCCTGGTGTTTGGTTGTTCTTTTGTCTCTTGATCTGCTTCTGTTAATTCCATCATTGATATTCATTCATTTAATAGTTTTTGTCCTTTTCTGGTACTTTAGGCAATTCCATTTTTTCAAATATTCTTTAATTTTATTTTCTGAAACTTCTTGCTCATACAGCTTTTCATAATATTGAATTATTTTTGTTTATCCTCATTTGGTAGTATAGAGTTTCTTTCTCATCTACCAGCCTATGTGTCAATGTCTTCTCTTTCTCTGTTTTGATTTGTGTAAGTTCTGTTTAGCGTTTACAGAGCACAGGAGCTTCTGTTAGGGAAGGAGGAAGAGTGTGTGTGTGTGTGTGTGTGTGTGTGTGTGTGTGTGTGTGTGTGTGTGTGTGTGATTGAAGGGTGGGAAAGCAAATTTTGTTGTTGTTGTTGTTGTTGTTGTTTTTATGTGCACATCCCAAAAGCAAACCCCATAATTTTTTCGGTTCTAAAATGTGAAGCTCGTGAATAGAAAGTGGAGGTCTTAGTACTAGTCGTACAGGGGCGGCTATGTCCTCGCAGATCCCCTTTTTGGATCTGATAAACCTAAAGGAGATTCCCCAAGGAAGGGGTCCTTACTTCCATGAGGGAATCGGAAGTCCTTCCCAGAGTTTTTTAGCCTCTGAAAACAGTGAGCGCGTCACTAGCTAAGCCAAAGTGAACCTTACATTTAAAGGATCATGGGAAGCTCTAGTTCGAGGGTGGCGGGTACCCTTGTGAGGGCTTGGAACCTGGGACGCCAGGAATACAGGAATGTGCAAAAGTAGGAAATGGACTTTGCTGAGGGATGACACAGAAAAAAACAAAACAAAACAAAACAGCCAATTTGGCTAAATAAAGGTACTTAAGAAAACAGAAAAGGAAAAAATGTTGAGGTGTTTGTTTGTCTCTCTCTCTCTCTTCTTTTCTCTCTCTTATATGTAACCACGTGGTTTGTTTGTTAAGATTTGTGCCTTCCCTAATTTAACTGAAATTTATGGCAGGAAGGACTTGTGTGTGTGTCCTGTCATCCTCTTTGTCCCTGTTTTTGTGTCTGTGTACGTCTTTGTCTTGTCTTGTGCGCACTCGAAGTAATTACAACTGTAAAATATCTCTGTTTCCTAGAGATATGAATTTCAAATTGTTAGAAAAAAATTAAAAGCACTGAAAAGAAAGGAAAATGTCTTTGCCCAGTTGGGTCTGGCCAACCTGGTCTGGGACAAGGAACAGAGTTCAATTTTCCTATTCCTCTCTGTGTTTTTAAGAACAGCCCAAATTTTAGAGACAATGTTTTAAGTTAATTTACAGGAAAAATTCATTCTCACATTTACTGTATGTACATGCAAACAGTTTTAATATTGCTCTTCTGTGATGTTTAATGGATGCCAATTCTCTGCTAAGATGAAAATGTCTGTTCATTTTTTTCCCCTGGTGATGTCTCCATTTTGTTATAATTGATTTAACTGTGATACTGATGTGTTGTTTGTTTTCCTCAAACCCTGCCTGCAAGCTATCTACCCCCCCCAAATCTCTAATCCTTTTACAATGCCTCTCGTGGTAGAATTACCAGCAAAAGGGGGAAGGGATCCTGTTCTTATGTCTTTCAGCCCTGCACACATGATCCTGAAGCCTATGGAAGCAGAGCAAATGGGCTCAGAAACTGCCTCCAGTAAAGACATTCCATCCATTTGAGCCAGAATTGGGTTTGATTCTAGTCCTCTAGTCATCACAACAACCAGAGTGGAGCAGATCTTTCCAAGCCTGACTGACCAGCCTTACCACCAAAACCTAAGGCCACCCAGCAGACATGAATGAAAGGACCCTGAGATGGACAAATAAAGACCAAACATCTATTTTCAATCCCCAGAAGACAGCTGAAAAGACTAGGGGGGAGGGGGGAACTTCATTGTAAAGTTTTCTTTCTTTGCTTCAGTCACAGAAATTCATTGTAAAGTTTTTCTTTCTTTCTTTGCTTCAGTCACAGAACTTCATTGTACAGTTTTTCTTTCTTTCTTTGCTTCAGTCACAGAAATTCATTGTAAAGTTTTTTCTTTGTTTTCTTTCTTTCCTTGCTTCATTCACTGAAATTCATTGTAAAGTTTCTCTTTCTTGTCTCATCTATATTGTAATCAGTTTAATGTACTCATGTAAGAATTGTATTGGGAGTGGTTGCCACAGTGAGTTCTGTACACTTTAGATTTCTGTCTAGTGGGCGGGAAATTTGTAACTGCATACACAAACACACAGAGACACGCCATTCAGAATTAGACTGAGGTTATCCCTTTTTCATCTACCTCCACCCAAAGCTGCTTTTAGCTTGCTGTTTTTTTTTGTTTTGTTGTTGTTTTGATTCCTGCTTTGTGGCATTAAAGCCCAGGCAGTCATATCTCCCTGCTAATTCCATGGGGGAAGGGGACAGGTCCCTCAGGCAATTTCCCCACTTGAAGAGCTAGCAGAAAGGATCTTCGAAAACCCAAGGCCTGACTGCTGCCCAGTAAAGCAGGGTATTTTGCACTAGTGGTCTCAGGAGTAAGAGTCCCAGGGCTCATTTTAAAAAAAAAAGGAAAAGCCTGGATTGCACACTGGCTAACTTCAATTTGGACTCACAAATCCTAGATGCACTAAAGTAAGAGCTAGGGCAGATTCAAGAACCATCCCTTGGAAATGGGCAGCCTGTGATTTCAAGGTAAACTATGGCTGTGGGAATATTATGGGGCCTGTGCTTGCTTGAAACCTGTCTGGGAGCTCATCGAAAGTGTTATCAAACATCTGAACATAATTGTCATGGAAAATTGGATACTGTAAATTTATTTCCAGAACTTTTGCCCTGGCCATTGACCATCATGGTTGAAAGCTCTCCTTTTGGGAGCCACTGAAGGAATCCTGCTGCTGCCTCTTTCAACTGCCTCTTTCAACGTCTTCCCCTCTGCATCAGAGAAAATTGAAAGCACCCATAAAATCTCCCTGACCTGATCAATTTGAAGCTTGTGTCAAAACATGTGTTGCACTCACATGTTTTGAAAAAAAATGAGGGATTGTAGGAAGTTAGCACCCACCCCTCTCCTAGGAAATGAGATATCCTAGGAGATATTAAAAGGTAGAAAATATTCTGTGGAACACATCTGGAAACATGCTTTTAAACAAACAAAAGACTCCTCTTGGAAACCCCTGCTAATGGGTCATTGGGGGCTGGGCCCAGCTCACATATTCCTCTCACCTAGACTGGAAGTCTTCTGCATAATAAAACCACAATAGGATTTGCCCAAGGCCCTTTCATTCAGCCAAAGCTAGATTAGACAAAAGCCAAGAGTTGCCCCAGCATGCCCCTGGGGGGGTCTGAGAGCCAATGGGATACATTTCTATACAGAAACAGGAAATTAAGAGGTGGGACCCAACTTAGACTATAAAACAAGGAACTCAGCATCTCTTCTCTCTCTTTTTCTCTTCACCTGGAACCATGTAAGCTACCTTTTCTGTACAGGGGCTCATGCCATGTGCTCCTGTCCACCATTAAACCTTCCTTCCAAGCAACCTTCATTGAATCCAGTGTCTTTTTCCCCACTTGGAACTGAACCCAAAAGGATATTCCTTATAACAGTACTTATTTAGGTCTTAAGAACAGATATGTTGACTATATCAGCTCAAGTAATATTCATCTCTTGGAAGCTTTATGAATAATAAATGCAATTCTTCTTTCCCCTTTAGGATTCATTTTTTTTGTTGTTAGCCGCCCAGAGTCCCCTGGGAGTTGGGCGGCATACAAATCTATTTAAATTAAATAAAATAAATGGAGCAAAAGTTTCTCCTTGTGTTGCAGAACCAACAAATACTTGCCTGGAATGTAGATGCAGAACAATTGCTCCTTTTTTATCCTGCAGATCCAAGGCTGGAGAACAAACAGATCTTACTCTGTTAAGGGGCAGCTTGCATCTCAGAAGCTGTGGTTTTGTAAATAAATGTAAAGCATGAAAATGCTGTGTGCCATCTTCTCCCAATAATTGACTGAGCAGGGACTCGAATAGCCAACCTCTACTTTATTATTATTATAACTTCCCTTTTCCTCACATTTTAGGCAATGTTGCTCTGAACCAGGTTCCAGGTGCTTCTCAGTATGATTCTTCTTTTGCATGCTTTTAATTACCGTATTTTTTGCTCCATAAGACACACCTAGGTTTCGAGGAGGAGGAGAAGAAGAAAAAATATGAATCTGGAGCGCCATCTCACTGTGAATATGGAGTGCTGAATATGGAGCAGCAGTGTAGTGAAGGCAGGAGGCGGAGCCTGAGAGGACCACAGATAGGTGTCCTCTCATGTGCCAGCACTGCCTATTGACTCCTGCACTCTGGCACTGTAAAAGGACCCCGCCGCCGCAGCCCGGCTGTGATATTCACCCCATAAGACACACAGACATTTTTACCCACTTTTTGAGGAAAAAGTGTGTCTTATGGAGCAAGAAATACAATATTTTTTGGGGGGTGGGATGCACCAGAGGTGGGTGAACCGGTAGTGGCGACCTGTGAGTGGGCATTATGCTATTTAGGCACATTTTGAAGCCGCGTGTGTGAGCAAAGTGCATGCATAGATGGCTGTGAGCGAAGCGAGCGTATGCATGCGCTCACATTTGCGAACCGGTAAGGAAAGTAAGTGAATACCACCTGTGGAATACACCATGACACATTGTCTCATATCCCACAGCTCAGAGGAAAACACATCTTTTTCAGCAATGCCACAGGCTGAATCTTTAGCATATCCCAGCCTGAAATTGGCATCGATACAATAATGGGCTTGATCCCGAGATGACATTAAGATTAAGTGTAAACCAACCTAAAGGAGCATCAATGTGTGCTGCTTTCTTTAATCTCTATGTATATGCTAATAAAAGATGTTTATCGAGACAAATTACAAATATAGGTTTACAGCTGGGTTAGTAACAATTGCCAAAGCAACTTTCTTATGTTTTTCAACCTAAAGCTTGTTCCACTTTTCTTTACTTTCTTTTTCATTAGTGAAAAGTCTGTTTTAAACTTCGTCTGCGCTGGCTTTCGCTTTGTATGCAGTGACATTTATGCCTGTGCCTATTCTCTGTGCATTCTTCCTCATACATTAATCTCTACTTGCCTTTTTTGAGAGGCAAATTGCACCGAAAAATTGTGGAAAGCTCCTATTTCAGCATATCTATGCATTTTGGCTCAGGAGGCATGAAATAGGTAGGTTGCATTTAAATATGAAGCTGAGGAATGTAGCTGCAATACATCAGCCAACAATAAAGCAGTGCAAACTAGTGTGAAGAAATCCCTTCAATCAATAAAGTCTTCTGAAGGAACAGGACTTGTAGAGGAAATGATGTTTTATTAAGTTTACTAATTCAAATAATCGCAGATGGCAGTATAGTGTGAAAACAGTTGCCATTTAAAAGAGACACCCAATCAGTGGTGGGTTCCTACCGGTGCGGTCGACTCTATAGCACCGGTAGCGGCCCGCTGGTGACATCACAGTACCGGTGCGGTCGGTTGCCGGTGCCTGAGCACCGCCATTTTTAAAAAAAAACTATTTTTTTTTAATTTTCTTCTGCGCATGCCCAGAAACCGAGCTTCCGGCACTGCACATGCGCTGCCTTCCTACCCCACAATGAGTCCAAGCAGGGGAGGATGGCTGAGGGAGCGCGTGAGACGCTGAAAAAATGGGCGGCAGGAGCTATCTCCATTCCCCTCCCTTCAGCAGTCTGAGAAGACATGAACGCACGGTGATGATCCTAGGCATTTTCGCACGTTTGAGGCTTCTCGAGCTGCTGAGGGGAGGGGGAATGGGCGGCAGGACCTATCTCAGTTTCCCTCCCTTCAGCAGTCCGAGAAGCCACGCCCACCTGGTCACATGGCTGGCAAGCCACACCCACAAAATAAGCCACGCCCACAGAGTGGTAGTAAAAAAATTAGGAACCTGCCCCTGCACCCAATGCTTAAAAGGAAGAAGTCCAATAAAACTGGAAGGTGAAATTAAGGAAGTCTTCATGGAAACAAAATAGCAAAATACAAAATAAAAGTAATTAATTGGAAAATGGAAAGTTTGGAAAAGGAAAGGAAAATGGAAAAAAGATAAAATCAGAATCTCCAGAAACATTCAATTCAGAATCCAAGTGTAACAACATAGCAGTGTTTTCTTCTGTCAGGATTAAAGTACAAGACATCTTATTATCCTTTTCTATCTGTGAAAACCTAGATCATTCAAGAAAGCTTTGGCTGATCAGTGGCAAATATAAATTAAGAATATTATCTTCAAGGGTAATGGCATCATTTGTTGTTGTTGTTAGTTGTGAAGTTGTGTCCGACCCATCGCGACCTCATGGACAATGTTCCTCCAGGTTTTCCTGTCCTCTACCATCCCCAGGAGTCCATTTAAGCTCACGCCGACTGCTTCAGTGACTCCATCCAGCCACCTCATTCTCTGTCGTCCCCTTCTTCTTTTGCCCTCAATCATTCCCGGCATTAGGCTCTTCTCCAGTGAGTCCTTCCTTCTCATTTATAGAGATACCAAGTCCATCCAAAATGAGACACTGTAATAAAACAATGAAATAAATGCACACATTCATCTTCTATGGTTAATTTTTGTCACAGATTTTATTAAAAATAATAACTCAAATGAGCCAGAAAAAAATTAAAAATCCCATTGCTAGTTGAATATTTGTCAAATTTGCTGGTGGAAGACTTTCCAGAAGAAATACATGTCTGTAAATACTCATAAGGAAGTTTATGGTCACATAAATTCAGTTGCAAGCTGGCAGTGCTTGAATGGCCTTATTTTGGGGGGTAGTTGTTGCTTTCTTCAAGATTAAGGATAGGGGATTGGACAGCCATTTGTCCAGAATGGTATAGGGCCGTGATGGCGAACCTATGGCATGCGTGCCACAGGTGGCATGCAGAGCCATCTCTGTGGGCACATGAGCCGATGACTAGGTCAGCCTGTGCGCCTCCCGCCAGCCAGCTGATTTTCGGGTCTGGGCCAGGAGATGCATGTGCATGCGTGGGGTGGGGGAGTGGTGTCGTGAGCGCATGTGTGGGTGTTGGGGGTCATGTGCACATGCACACGGGGGGGGGGTTCCAGGTCCAGGCAACTTCAAGGAAGCCTGCACCAAAATGGGGGGGATGCGGGGGTGCAGTGCTCCCCCTCCACGGCCCATTTTTAGTTCCAGGCATTCAGGGAAGCCTGCTAGCACCAAAATGGGGCATTCGGGGGTGCAGCGGCAAGGATGGGCAGGCCGGGGCTTCCATCCCTCCCTACCAGAGCAGGCTTCTTGCATGGCCCCAGCCTCTGGTGGAGAGGGAAGGAAGCTTCTTTAAAAGAGGAGGGGGGTCCTCCTCCAAGCAGCCTCACCTCACCCTTGTCCCCCTCGTCTTTTAAAAGACTGTGTACCACCAAGAGCAACTTTCCAAGCCAGGGGAGACACCCCTGCCTAGGGGGGGGTGATGTGTGGGGGGTGTTGCCCCTGGCTTGGAAAAGCATTTCCCTGGCTTGGAAAGTTGCTCTTGGTGGTGCGCTGTCCTTTAAAAGAGGAGGGGGACATGGGGGAGGCAAGGCTTCTTGGAGGAGGACCCCCCTCTTTTAAAGAAGGCTGGTGCGGATCTGCCTTGGCCGCTGGCGCTTTGGTTTCACTTTGGGTCTGCCTCTGGGGCTGGGGAGCTTTGGGGACAAGAGGGGCGAGGGCCAGGACCCCTCCTTTCCCCTTGCCCTCCTGGAAGCCGTCCTGCCAGGTGCAGCATCCTGCCCCCTTGCCAAGGGGGATGGAAAGTACATACCATATTTTTCAGAGTATAAGACGCACCCCCCCCCCAAAGAGGCTGAAAATTTGGGTGTGTCTTATACTCCGAATGTAGCTTTTTCCAAGCTTTTTTCAGCCCCAACAATCTTTCGTGCTTTGCCTGTTCCCTCCGACTCTCAGCTGTACTTTAGAAGCTTTTTTTCAGCCCTAATGAGGAGCTAGCGAGTGAAGTGATCTCCCTGCTTTGCCTGCTTTTCTCATTGTTTCTCTCTCCAAAGATCAGTTGTGCTTTAAAAGCTGTTTTTTATCCCCAAGCAGGGAATAAAAAGAGCTCAAAACCAGCGAACTAATGTGCTGAAGCTGACCAGACTAAGGACACTAGCCAGATGAACACCTGGTAGGCAGATTCCCTCCCCCCTATTTTCCTCCCAAAAAACTAAGCTGCGTCTTATACTCCGGTGCGTCTTATACTCCGAAAAATACGGTATTTTTTTGTCATTTGTGCTGTGATGTCATAACCCATGTGACTTTATTAAAGTATGTGCAGAACTCCTGTGCTCTGGAACTGCATAATTGATAGAGAATCTGTATTGAATTCAATATAAATTAAATATTTAATTACTAACTCCTGATGGAATTAAGTGTTTCAGTGAATGGATTTTAGAACATGGGGAAAACAAGGACTCTGTCACAAAGTTTACAAGAAAGGTAGCTTGACATAAAACTGCATATGTGCATGATATTCCCAGAGGGGTTTTTCGTAAAATTTAGCATTACATTTTTGCACAGAGGTTTGTCTGCGGACACCCTGATGGACAAGTGTTAGCTTTGTGGGAACAAAGGAGGCTTTCAAGTCATACAGAAAAGAATGCAATATATTTTAATTTATAATCAGCTGACTTGTCATGCTCACAAGCATTCAACTCCCTTTGGCAGATCTTCAGATGGAATAAATCAACAGAGCTTTCATAGAAACAAGGTTGTGAATTATTAACTGCATAGAGCTGGAGGAATGTACAGCGTTAAATTCAGGCTTCTAGTCAGGGACAATGTCTAAAAATCTTATGATAGGTGGGAGGAGAAAATGGGCCTTTCTCTGTCTACATAAATGTGGGACTGAAGGGGAGTTATGTCATATAAAACTGGCTATAGATGAAGTGGATAATTAAGACAAAAAGATGGCCATCATTTTTAGAAGTAATTACTTTCTGAAAGCAGATGCTCCAAAAACGATTCTCATTTGTACTATTTCCTCAGAACGTGGAGCTCCAAATTACCTGATATATAAAAGCATCCTCTATTGTTCCATATTTTAATTCTAATGCACTTTTTAGATGTTTTCCTCCTCTCTTGTATCAATTCCAAAATTGAATACACAGACACAGACACCTGAGGTAGGGGAGAAGGGTATTGTGTTTTATCCTTGTAAAAGGAATATATCTGAGGAACTACAACACTGCACTCAAAAGAATTATAATTGCACTTGCACCAAGCTTACTTCCCCCCACACACAATGTTTTATTAATATGTGTGAATAATTTCAAGGGGATGGAAATGTGTTAATTGCACTAAGCAACTGAAAACCACAACAAACTCTGGAATTTCCAGTTCAGGTTTAATATCTTATAAAAACCAAAACAGGATCTATTTCCCATAAGCTGTTTTCTATGGATCTCTTAGATCAAAATCTTATTTAGCGTTTTGCTATTTATTTCCAATTCTTTAAATTCTTAAATTTGGTATTATTATTATTTATTTCATTCAGGATTAGAGGCAGATTCATCAGGTGTCATTGTTCCAAAGGTCTGTAATAGCTTAGAAGTAATTAATATGCAATTTCCAAAAGTGATTAGAAAGTGAGGTTTGAAGTCTCTTTCCTGGCCCAAATTGTACGATCAAGTAGTCGGCCTTTATGCTGTCATAAATATGAACTAAGTAAACTAATTTAAATAAAGAAATTTCATTTACTGTGAGTAAAAAGAAAGAAAGAAAATGTGGTTTGTGATCTTGGTATCCTTTAAAAGTCTCCACTGTGGTTGCAGTCAAGATGATGGCTAATCCCATGGTCTCTTGGCACTCAAATCTGCAGAAAATTGCAGTCCTGTGGTATCCTTGTGGCGGGGAACAACAGGCCTGAGGAGAGAGGGATGCAGCTGGTACATTGTTCCGGGGCCCATGGAGCTCAAAGGAGCCCCATGAAGGGGATTTTTTTAAAAAAAAATTACAAAACCAAATTTTTAAAAAGAAAAAGTTTCTTCATTTATGAATATATTTTATATTTCATTTCAGTTTATGAATGGTTATGAAATGTCATTTCAAAAATCTGGAGCTCAAAAATGGAAGAAAAAACAGAAATGTGATGAGATTAATAAAAAGGGGTGACAATTTGGTGCACTTTGCAAATCTTTTGTTCACCATGGCACACCAAGTATTATTTGCAAGGGGTGTACTTAGCATAGAGAAATCACTTCCAACTTCAGCACATATATAAGTTACTTAAAAATGTTACCCAGTTCCAGTTATTTACAATCATTCTAAACCAGTAGAAAGTCAAGTGATTCCTTACTGCATGATAAAAAGTTTCTAAAATTATCTTTTTTTAGCCTCGGGTATGACTTTTATTTAAAGGTTGAGTGAGCAATTAGGTAGCAACATGATTCCTTCTATCTCCCTGCCTCCCTCTCTCTCTCTTTCCTGTCTTTAAGTGACAAAAGCTTCTTCTTTGTAAGTTAGGAGAGAAGAAAGCAAGCCATGTTATGCATCAGGTCAGGATTAGTCATGATGGAATAAATAGATTTCAGCATGATACAGTGTCAGGCCCACCTTCTTCCCATGTGAGAAATGTACGGCAATAATTGATTTCTCAGATCAACTATGAATGCAGGGGTTTGTGTTATGAACATCTGTTGCTGCTTTTGAATTCCAAGTCAAAGACAACCCCTTTGTAAGGCTGTTTTATTTGAGCTTCAAAACTCCAAAAACCCTACCTGTGAGAGGGACCTTGGAATCCTAGTGGATGATCACTTGAATATGAGCCAGCAGTGTGCAGCAGCAGCCAAAAAAGCTAATACAATCCTTGGTTGTATAAACATAGAATCAAGATCACATGAAATATTAGTGGTACTTGCAAAACCCCAGTAAGACCACACCTGGAATACTGCAACCAATTTTGGTCACCATACTACAAAAAGACTTTTGGAAAAAGTTCAGAGAAGAGCAACTAAGATGATCAAAGACCTGGAGACTAAACCATACGAAAAACAGCTGCAGGTCTTGGGTCTGGCTAGTCTAAAGAAAAGAAGAATTAGGGATGACATGATAGCGGTATTCCAGAGGGGCTGCCACAAAGAAGAGGGAGTTAAGTTATTCTCCAAAGCACCAGAGGGCAGTACAAGAAATAATAGTTGGAAATTGATCAAAGAGAGAAGCAACCTAGAATTAAGGAGATACTTTCTAACAGTAAGGACAATTAACCAGTGGAACAGCTTGCCTTCAGAAATTATGGGCACTCCATCACTGGAGGTTTTTAAGAAGAGACTGGACAGTCGCTTGTCTGAGATGGTATAGGTTCTCCTGCTTGAGCAGGGGGCTGGACTAGATAACCTCCAAGGTCACTTCCAGCTCTATTCTATTCTATTCTATTCTATTCTATTCTATTCTATTCTATTCTATTCTATTCTATTCTATGCCACAGTGGCGCAGTGGTTAGAGTGCAGTACTACAGAATACTTCTGTTGCCTGCCTGCTGCCTGCAATTTGGCAGTTCAAATCTCACCAGGCTCAAGGTTGACTCAGCCTTCCATCCTTCAGAGGTGGGTAAAATGAGGACCCAAATTGTTGGGGGCAATATACTGACTCTGTAAACTGCTTAGAGAGGGTTGTAAAGCACTGTAAAGCGGTATATAAGTCTAAGTGCTATTGCTATTGCTATTGCTATTGCTATTGCTATTGCTATTGCTATTGCTATTGCTATTGCTATTGCTATTCTATTCTATTCTATTCTATTCTATTCTATTCTATTCTATTCCATTCCATTCCATTCCATTCCATTCCATTCCATTCCATTCCATTCCATTCCATTCCACTCCACTCCACTCCACTCCACTCCACTCCACTCTACTCTACTCTACTCTACTCTACTCTATGCCTGGTAACCCCTAGGGCCGTGGTGGTGAACCTATGGCATGCGTGCCACAGGTGGCACGCGGAGCCATTTCGGCTGGCACGCCACGGGTCCGGCACATTCTACTTCCGGGTTTCTGGCGCGCATGTGCAGAGCTGCTAGAGCTACCCGAAGCAGAAGGAGGAGGGGCGGTTGCGCAGGCTGGGCGGCTCGTGTAACCGCTCCCTCCTCCTTCTGCTGCCAGCCTCATGTTCCTGCTTCTGCCCGGAGTGCCAGGCTTGGAGCAGAAGGAGGAGGGGGCGGTTGCGCGAGCCGCCCAGCCTGCGCAACCGCCCCCTTCTCCTGCTCCAAGCCTCGCACTCCGGGCACCAGCCGGAACGTGAGGCTGGCAGGAGAAGGAGGAGGGAGCGGTTACGCGAGCCGCCCAGCCTGCGCAACCGCCCCCTTCTCCTGCTCCAAGCCTCGCACTCCGGGCACCAGCCGGAACGTGAGACTGGCAGGAGAAGGAGGAGGGAGCGGTTACGCGAGCCGCCCAGCCTGCGCAACCGCCCCCTTCTCCTGCTCCAAGCCTCGCACTCCGGGCACCAGCCGGAACGTGAGACTGGCAGGAGAAGGAGGAGGGAGCGGTTACGCGAGCCGCCCAGCCTGCGCAACCGCCCCTCCTCCTTCTCCTGCCAGTCTCACGTTCCGGCTGGTGCCCGGAGTGCGAGGCTTGGAGCAGGAGAAGGGGGCGGTTGCGCAGGCTGCATCCCTGCCATTCTCCCTGCCATTCAAGCGGCCGAAGGAGCCCCGGAGCGCCGACGTTGCCCTTCGTCTCGGTCTCCTGCCGCCACCGCCAGCTGCAGCCTTCCCAGCAGGTGGGTGCACGTGGAAGGGGTCGCGGAGCAGAGGCGCCCGGCGGTTTAAGGCAAGAGGCGGGCGGGAGATTTCTGGCATCCCTGCGCCTCTCGCACCGCTCGCCGGGTGTCTCTGCTCCGCGATCCCTCCCCTGCGCGCCCACCTGCTGGGAAGGCTGCAGCTGGCGGTGGCGGCAGGAGACCAAGAAGGAGGGCAGCTGCAGCCTTCCCAGCAGGTGGGCGCGCAGGGGAGGGATCGCGGAGCAGAGACACCCGGCGAGCGGTGCGAGAGGCGCAGGGATGCCAGAAGTGGCATCGGCGGAAGCAAGCTCCTGCCCACATCTCCCGCCCGCCTCTTGCCTTAAACCGCCGGGCGCCTCTGCTCCGCGACCCCTTCCACGTGCACCCACCTGCTGGGAAGGCTGCAGCTGGCGGTGGCGGCAGGAGACCGAGACGGAGGGCAACGTCGGCGCTCCGGGGCTCCTTCGGCCGCATGAATGGCAGGGAGAATGGCAGGGATGCAGCAGCGGGCGTTTTTGAGCTCCCGCCCGGCTTGGAAGTTTCAGCGGTGGCAGTAGCGCTCTCTCCTTCCCTCCCATGCGCGTTAATCCTGCCGGCGCCTGCCTCGCAGGTGAGCCCTGACCGCCGCCACCGCCTCGCCCGCAGGGCAGCAGCGGCGTGTCCAGCCATGGCGAAGGCGGCGGTGCCGGACGATGCTGGTGCCCGGAGTGCGAGGCTTGGAGCAGGAGAAGGGGGCGGTTGCGCAGGCTGGGCGGCTCGCGTAACCGCTCCCTCCTCCTTCTGCTGTCAGCCTCACGTTCCGGCTTGTGCCCGGAGTGCGAGGCTTGGAGCAGGAGGAGGAGGGGGCGGTTACACGTGCGCAGTAGATGTGCGCATGTGCGGTGCGGGCGCGTGCGTGGTGCAGGCGCGTGCATGTAGGTGTGGGTGCGCATGCGCAGGGGGGGTGCGCATTGCATTTTGGGTAGTGGCACGCGGGAGCGCTGGTGGGTGTGCGCGCGCCTATTTTTGGCACGCCGAGAGAAAAAGGTTCGCCACCGCTGCCCTAGGGTTAGAGATTTCTTTGTCCTTCTTCCAGAGGATCCTTGAAGTTTCACAGCCCACATATGGCTCTCTTCTGGTTCCAGGAAGCAAAATGAGAACCCGTGAATTGTTTCAAGAGTATCATGATGCTTTGCACGTTCTTTATCACTTAACATTGTAGAAAAACCCTGGCTTGTAAAAGCACACATGCACAACAGTTAGGTGCTGCTTCACCATAGAAAGGGGAGGACTGGGCGGGAGCTAAGTGATCACAGGCTAACTTCTAACCAGAGGAGTGGGGAGTTGTCTTATATTTATTTACAAATATTATCTTTTTTATTCAAAAAAAAGGTTGCTCCTTTCCTTAAAACAAAATCAAAATTAAGAAAGTAATTTGGCAAGTTTCTTCCAAGTGTGACCTTTCCATTTTCTAATGGTTTTTAAACTATTTTTTTAAACTATTGCTCCCCCTATCAATTGGTAAAATTATAAAAACTTCAGCTTGCCACCTCCAATATGTAAAAAATCCTTCATATGTGCTTATTCAGACTGAAATGAGTTAAATTTCATTTTCACAGAAATGCAATTATATGTATGTATGTGTAATTCTGGCTTAAAACAGAAAAGGTACAGGTAAATTTCTTTCAAAAGATGGTCTTCGAGATGTTATTGCACATATTGGCTGTTAGAAATGGGAGTTGGACTTAGCATCTAAAAAATATATCGTTGATTTCTGATTTAAATAATCCTAGAACTAAATCTTCCAAACGTGTGCCTCTTTAACGTGGAAGGATGGAAGTTTAAACTCATCTATTAAATCTCATCTATTAAACCTCATCTATTAAACTATTAAACTAAAGGGGACATGGTGGCTC
Organism: Diadophis punctatus similis; assembly: GCA_023053685.1. NCBI lineage: Eukaryota > Metazoa > Chordata > Lepidosauria > Squamata > Dipsadidae > Diadophis > Diadophis punctatus. The sequence goes on from JALIGW010000017.1 coordinate 6,506,352, forward strand.
AGTGGCTAAGACGCTGAGCTTGTCGATCAGAAGGTAGGCAGTTCAGCAGTTCGAATCCCTAGTGCCGCGTAATGAGGTGAGCTCCCATTACTTGTCCCAGCTTCTGCCAACCTAGCAGTTCGAAAGCACGTAAAAATGCAAGTAGAAAAATAGGAACCACTTTGGTGGGAAGGTAACAGCACTCCATGCGCCTTCGGCATTGAGTCATGCCGGCCACATGACCATGGAGACATCTTCGGACAGCGCTGGCTCTTCGGCTTAGAAACGGAGATGAGCCTAGAGCCGGAAATGACTAGCATGCATGTGCGGGGGAACCTTTACCTTTATCTTTATTAAACTGTAGCAATTTCTTGTGTTTACACATAGAAAATTACTGAACCTCACCTGAACTGTATTTTGAAGTCAATGCAACCATTAATCAGGGCAAAAACAGTCAAGGTAATAGTCAGAACAGCATGACTGTACTCATGTCACTTTTAAAATTTATGCTTTAATTATAGCATATCATAAGTATGTATAAGTATGAAGAGGTCTTAAAGAGAAATATTTATCATGGCTGATCTTCTTCTTTGAAATTTATAACCTAATTTAAACTTAGATAATCTTTCCCTAGAACATTTTTGGGGATATAACAGTTGTTTCAATTGGACTAGTTGGACACTGAGTGTCAGTCTTATCGATCTGAGGCCTTTTTTAACTGTTGGATTATGATTCCTAAAATTCCTATTAAGGATGGTCAAAGTCTGGGAACAGGAACAGATGTCCTATTATGGACTTAAGGAGTCACTGGGTGGAAATAAATACAGCACTGCAAGATGCAGCTATGGTTGACTGTCCCCCATCCCCTAAACTTCCTCTGTTCTAGTATAAATTTGTCATATCATATTGGTTTCTGTATAAGTGTATTCAGTTTCCATCATTCACAGATTTTTCATTGGGTTCTATCCAGTGGTGGGATTAAATTTTTTTTACTACTGGTTCTGTGGGCGTGGCTTGGTGGGCGTGGTGTGACCTGGTAGGCATGGCGTGGCTTGGTGGGCATGGCTTGGTGGGTGTAGCAGGGGGAGGATACTGTAAAATCTCCATTCCCACCCCACTCCAGGGGAAGGTTACTGCAAATCCCCATTTCCTCCAATTCATCTGGGACTCGGGAGGCAGGGAATAGATGGGGACAGGGCCAGTCAGAGGTGGTATTTACCGGTTCTCCTAACTACTCAAAATTTCCGCTACCGGTTCTCCAGAACTGGTCAGAACCTGCTGAATCCCACCTCTGGTTCTATCTCTTTTCAACATATGTGTTTTACATTAGTTAACAATTTTACCTGTCTAGAAATATTCACTTTAGTACCATTCATGTATCCCACTGAAATGCAAGTTATAATTCATGTGAGGAGTAACAAAGCTTTGAATGCTAACTCCTCGCTTGATTCTCTCGTCTGCATCAATTTCAAGAAAACCATTATGTAGAGGAAGGCTTAACCTTTCTCCTTGTGCAATGCAATCCCAAATGTGATGTTACATGGATCTGGAAAGGAATTTGCATTCCTGATGTTAAAGAGTGAATTCAAGAGATGTGCTCCTTATTGATTTTTTTGAAATGTTTTTATATTGTAAAAATGAAAATATGGTGAGGAATTACTATATGGCCCAGGGGTGAAATGCTACCGGTTCGGCCCGATTCGGGCGTACCGGTAGTGGCGGCCACCGGTGGTTTGGAGAACCGGTAGCGGCAGTAGCATGAGGCTCCACACACCCGCCCAGACATCGCCCTTTTCTTTTTTTAAACCCTCTGTGCATGCGCAAAGTGAGCACACGCACGCACGCAAAGCACGCACTTCCAAACCAGTAGGGAAGGTAAGTAGATTTCACCGCTGATATGGCCTAGGTTCAAGAATATCTGACAGGACACAACTAGTTCTCTGTTAATATTAAGTGAATCCTTTTTTAATGTTAATTCATTTTAAGCACTATTATCTATTTATATTTTAAAGTATGATTGCTGGTTTATTATTATGTTTATTTCTTTGGTATATTATATTTTCATCGTTATGTTTCACAATGTTACATTTGTTATAGTTATTATTTGTTATTATTTTTGCAAAGGTTGCTACCCTTACAACAGTGGCTGATTGTTGTGCAGTTCACTAAATCATCAGTTGGCAGAAAAATATACCAGCATAAAATTTGCTATCCTCAATCCTCATCAATGAGGCTGGCAAACAATGCTCAAATCTAGAAGCTCAGGATGTGTAGCAGGATCTCCCTAGATGATCAAACCAGTTGGGTGGGTCCTGGCTGTCCTTAATACACTCTAGATCAGGGGTGTCAAACTCACGTCATCATGGCATCATCATGTGACGTATCAGGACTTTTTGCCCTTTAGCTAAACCGGGGGTGGCCAGTGTGTGACGCATCCAGCCCATGGGCACCGAGTTTGACAAGCCTACTCTAGATCATTGTTTCTTGACAACTTTAAGATATGTGGACTTCAGCTCCCAGAATTCCCCAGCTAGCCATATATGATTAGGGAATTTCTGAAATCCACACAAAGTTGCCCAGGTTGAGAAACATTGTTCTAGATCTATCAAGGTATTTATAGATACCCTTATTTGGGTTCTGACCATGAAAAGGTTAAAACCAAGAAAAGGGGCTGGGATACAAGCTGGAGAAAGAGGGTCTCACCTGCTATAGCCTGTCCCTCCCTTCCTTCTCTTCCCTCCCTCCCCTCCCTCCCCTCCCCTCCCTCCCTTCTTCACTCTGCAAAATGCCACATGCATCAGCAGTACTCCCTGGATATCTAATGTGTGTGATACATTTGCATTTCCTTGGAGAACAATTGATGAGAATAATTTTGAGAATTATAGAAGCTGATGTTCCTCTCTTTTTCCATTACAAGCCTTACTAACAATAGGCCTGTCACTGACAAGCACGCCTGACAATGATCAAAGTTCAGAGCCCCATTACAATACCTGACATCACCAAATGCTCCTGCCTGATTTCAGCAAGCATGTAATCAGAGTAATACAGTGCTGGGCTTGTGTTAATAAATAAATAAAGCCTAAAAGCGTGAGGGGGAAATTATTTGGTTATGTTCTTCCTGAGTAAAATACGTTTTAATTTTTCCCTCTGCATTGCTGCAGTGATTTGAAAGCCAGATCACGTCTGCCCAGTTGCATTATTATAAAACTGGAATTAAGGCACAACCTACTCAATCCATCTGTATCGTAAAGCAGTCGAGAAAACGCTGATGGTGGTTGCACACTTGATGGTTTGTCGGGGTTTATGAAATAATGGAGTGTAGATCATCAATTACTAGGTTAATAATGGATTTAGAGAACCATTTTTAAATAAAGGGATTGTGTAAGGAAATGCCCGAATGACTGATTCATAAGGACTATAACTCTTCCCCTAACATATGTATGGGCACATTGGCACACTTGTGCATACTGAAAATTCTGAAGGGTAGAATTCACTCAGCTGTAGGAAATGGTTTATATGTGATATTGAACAATATACAATATTTCACTGAAGCACACCATGCCTAATTGTTATTCTTTGCTTGAAATTAAGCACTTTTTTCTCTCTGAATGACGCATTTGTTTTCTCTGTTAAAGAAGGTGATATATTTTGTGTATACAAAAAAGAGAAAAGGAAAGGCATACAGTGCTAGCTCTCTCTCTCTCTCTCTGGGTTGAGAAAGAACAAACTCCTCCAAGAAAATTTGAGATGTTGATGATATTTGGGGAAGAGGATAATTAGTGCATCTGCATTCTGACAGGTTAACCCCGTGATGGCGAACCTATGGCACGAGTGCCATAGGTGGCACGCGGAGCCATATCTGCTGGCACACAAGCCGTTGCCCTAGCTCAGCTCCAGCATGCATGTGTGCGCTGGCCAGCTGATTTTTGACTCGGGCAGAGGCTCTGGGGAGGCATTTTCGGCCTCTGGAGGGAAGGGGGAGGGCGTTTTTGCCCTCCCCAGGCTCCAGGAAAGCCTCTGGAGCCTGGGGAGGGCAAAAAAACGGGCCTACCAGGCCCACCAGAAGTTGGGAAACAGGGGAGGGGGGTTGTGGGGGGGCAGCGCAGGGGGATCGCGCACACATGTGCAGGGGGGCATTGAATTATGGGTGTTGGCACACATGTGTGCGCGATAGCACACACATGTGTGCGCGATAGCACACACACGTGTGCTTTCGGCACCCGAGGAAAAAAAGGTTCGCCATCACTGGGTTAACCTAAAGAAGGCAGGTTTTGGGCCAGGGCATAGTACAGAGAGAGCATTGATCATGCCTGTGGGCTACCTGCGATGGAGTCAGAATGGGAAGGTGCCACCATCCTGGTACTTCATAATCTTTCATTGTTTTTCAAGACCAACAATAATTGGTGGGAGTAGGAAGCATGGTGTTACGGCAGTTCTTCCTTCTCTCTGGTCAATTCCAATCAACATTTGTAGGAAGAGAAGGCCAAGCCAGAGGGCCCTGATTGATAGGGTTCCTCAGAGCTTGATTCTCTCACCTCTCTTATTTAATGTTTACATGAAGCCTCAGTCAGGTTGTCTGTTGACCGGGGGGTCAAGTATCATCAGTATAATAAGGATACTCAATTGTACATCTCATGCCCAGGCCAGCCAAGCAATATTGCTGAAGTCATGATCCAGTGCCTGGAGGCTTTCGGGATTTGGAATGAGAGAAACAAGTTCAGAAAAGAACCCTAACAATACTGATAACTCTTGGTGCTGGGGACCTTCTATTTCTGTCCTTAAATAAGGTTGAATTCAGATCTAGTGAGTAATCTGGGGATCCCTCTAAATTTGCAGCTTGAAAAACAAGTGACAGCTGTGGCCAGTGGTTCTTTATTTAGGTTCATCTTGGGCACCAACTATGCCAGGGGTGAAATCCAGCAGGTTCTGACAGGTTCTGGAGAACTGGTAGCGGAACTTTTGAGTAGTTCAGAGAACTGGTAGTGGAAATTTTGAGTAGTTCGGAGAACCGGCAAATACCACCTCTGGCTGGACCCAGAGTGGAGTGGGAATGTGGATTTTGCAATATCCTTCCCCCAGGAGTGGGGAGAGAATGGGGATTTTGCAGTATCCTTCGCCTGGAGTGGGGTGGGGATGGAGATTTTGCAGTATCCTTCCCCTGCCACACCTACCAAGCCACGCCCACCAAGCCACACCACACCCACAGAACCAGTAGTAAACAAATTTGGATTTCACCATTGAACTATGCCCTTTCCTGGATTGGGAGGTTACAGTCCCTCATTCCTTGGTTACCACACATACAGAATGAACTATATATAAAGCTGACCTTGAAAACCAGTCATAGTTAGGCCTGCCAAGTACAGAACCCAATAATATGTGCAGTGATGAGTAGACCAGGGGTGAAATTCAGCAGGTTCTAGAGAACTGGTAGCGGAAATTTTGAGTAGTCTGGAGAACCGGCAAATACCACCTCTGGCTGGCCCCAGAGTGGGGTGGGAATGGAGATTTTGCAATATCCTTCCCCCAGGAGTGGGGAGGGAATAGGGATTTTGCAGTATCCTTCCCCTGGAGTGGGGAGGGAATGGAGATTTTGCAGTATCCTTCCCACCAAGCCATGCCCACAGAACCTGTAGGGAAAATTTTTGAATTTCATCCCTGGAGTGGACTACACTATGCCCACAAAACAGAACTGCTCCATGGGCTGTGCTGGTTACTAGTTGGCTTCTAGATACAGTTCAAGGGACTAGTTGCCGTTTTGAAAGCCCTACATAACATAGGACCCATTATTTAAGAGAGAGAATGTCTCCCATGGTTTCTGTACATCTAGTAAAATCTTGGCTCTCACCTGGTCCCATCAATTAAACAATATCACCTGGGAGGCCTTAGATGGTGGATCTTCTGTGCCACAACACCTGTCCCCTGAAACAGCATCACATGCCCTGCCTCATCAGTCTTTTAACATTAAAGCATTTAAAAAAAACTTTTTTCAGGCCTTCAGTTACAAGGAGCTTTTGTCTGGTTTTTTTTTCTTCCATTCTTCCATCCAGGATGGAAGAGAGATTTCTCCCTGCAGTTGAGTATGTCTTGGGGGGGGGGTATTCTGTTTGTGAAAATCATTGGAGTTGAATAGCCTAGACCCGTGATGGCGAACCTATGGCATGTGTGCCACAGGTGGCACGCAGAGCCATATCTGCTGGCACGCAAGCAGTTGCCCTAGCTCAGCTCCAGTGTGCATGTGCACGCCGGCCAGCTGATTTTTGACTCGTGCAGAGGCTCTGGGAATGTGTGTTCGGCCTCCAGAGGGCCTCTGGGGGGGCGGGTGAGGGAGTTTTCACACTCCCCAGGCTCCAGGGAAGCCTCTGGAGCCTGGGGAGGGCAAAAAACGGGCCTACCAGAAATCGGAAAATGGGGGAGCGAGGGGGGGTTGTGCACACATGCATGGGGGCATAGCAGCGTGGGGGGTCAAGTGCCCATGCATAGGGGGGTGGGGCACGAAGGGCATTTAATTATGAGTGTGGGCACACGCGCTTTCAGCACCTGAGGGAAAAAAGGGTTGCCATCACTGGCCTAGACACTTCAAATATAAATAAGCAATAATAAATAAACAAATAAGTCAAGTGTTGGCTGAGAAAAACTACCCCATTCACATGCTACACATCATTTCCCTTTGCTGGTTTGCTTTCTTCTGCTCAACTTCACATTCCCAATGGTAAATGTTCTAATTCAATGTTTCTCAACCATGGCAAGTTGAAGGTGTGTGGACTGACTCTCAGAATTCCCCCAGCCAGCCAGCCAGAATTCTGGGAGTTGAAGTTTACATATCTTATAGTTGACAAGGTTGAGAAACATGCTCTAATTCAGGGGTGTCAAACTTGCATCATCACAGTGGCATCACATGACATATCGGGACTTCCCCCCTTTGCTAAACGGGGCGTGGGCGTGGCCAGTGCATGACACATCCGGCCTGCGGGCCACAAGTTTGACAGCCCTGCTCTAATTCCTTCAGTCTCCTCATAGATGGGATGAAGGGCCAATCAGAACTAATTGTCCTTTTCAGGCTACATTTCTGAATCTTTCCTATGTCCAGATGTAGATACTAGGTGATTGTCCACATGGGGGGGGGGAAGTGGGGTCAATTTAAGCCTATGCTACAAATAACGATTTGAAATCAAATTCTTTATTATCAGAGATCAGCAATAGATAAAACCTGACAAAATTAAACAGTTCGATGGAAAAAGAAAAGATTGTCTGGTTGTGTTTGTTGCTGGTTGCTGCCTTGTTTTAACTGCTGCAACAGTAAATTTGCCTATTGTGTAGGTGGTTTCATGCTTTGAGTCAAACAGTAAAAAGTGGGTATTAAAATGATCTCTTTTCCCAGGTGAACATAGGAAAAAAAAAGGGGGGGTTATGTTGTCCTTCAAAGAGCCTTATAAAAGTTGCAATAAAAAGGGAGTCGTAAGAAGAAGTGCGCTGACCAAGGGGAATCTTGGCATACCTGCCTGATAATAACATGGGACAGAAGGATGTGATGTCTGGCCCTAGAAAATCATTTCCTCCAGCTAGAAAAAAAAAGAAGGGTCTACAAATATCTTTCAAGTCCCCAAAAGCCTGTGTCTAGCATTCGCCTGGGGCTCTGAGAGAATGAGCTGGCTTCAAACTGACATTTGATGTCACCTAGTCTTTGCAACACCAGATTTCGGCCTGAATGAACTCCAGAGTTAATAAGGAAACTACAGATACTCTACCGTTTTAGTCCAGAGTGAGAAAGATTGTCAGCTAAGACTAGCTGTAGTATCCCTCTAGGAAAACATTTGCTCTTTATCTAGTACTAGCTACTACTAGTCTCAATACCAAGGGTGTCAAACTCAAGGCCTGTCAGCCGTATCCAGCCCACGTGGTGCATAGATCTGGCCCATGGGGCCACTCTGGAAACAGCAAAGGACCGGCCTGCGATGCCTCTGCCAGCAAAAATGGGATGCTGAGCTCCATTTTTGGCTGGGATGGCCTCCTGCAACCCTCTGCCAGCGAAAATGGAGCTTGGCAGCCCGTTTTCGCTGGCAGAGCAGTCGGGCCACCACAGGTGCCCCTGACATGAGTGACGTCAAGCTGGCCATGCCCACCTTGGCCATGCCCCCCCCCGCCGCCCTGAGATCAAACAAACCCCTTATCTGGCCCTCAATGAAATCGAGTTTGACACCCCCTCTCTATACCCTGTGTTCATTTCTGGGCATCCCAGAGCCTGGGTGCTATATTGAACATGCACTGGGGTGTGGCAATAAGAACCTTTCAAACTTGTTTTTTATTCTCTCTAGGATATTTTGCTTCATGGGTAGATTAACCTGAGCTGCATATAGCATTGGGTTAGTGTTTCAATTTCACAAAGACATACTGTATTTTTCGGAGTATAAGACACACCGGAGTATAAGATGCACCTTAGTTTTTGGGGAGGAAAATAGGGGAAAACAATCTGCCTACCAGGTATTCATCTGGCTAGCATCCTTAGTCTGGTCAGCTTCAGCACATTATTTTATCCCCTGGTTAGGACTTTAAAAAAACCTTCTTCAGAGGGAGTAACAATGAAAGAGCATGCAAGCCAGTAAGAGCTGGGAAGATCGTTAGCACCTGGTTAGGGCTAGAAAAAAACTTATTCATAGCAGCTTCGGCACATTATTTTATCTCCTGGTTAGGACTTAAAAAAACCTTCTTCTGAGAGAATAACAATGAAAGAGCCTGCAAGCCGGTAAGAGCTGGGAAGATCGTTAGCACCTGGTTAGGGCTAGAAAAAAACTTATTCGGAGCAAGTAGAGCAATGAAAAAAAAATTCTGCAAAGACTTAGGGCTGGAAAAACATTCTTTGGAGAGAGTAACAATGAAAAAGCCTGCAAGGTAAGAGCTGGGAAGATCTGTTAGCATCTAGTTAGGGCTGGGGAAAAAAGCTACATTCGAAGTATAAGATGCACCCAAATTTTCAGCCACTTTTAGGGAGGAAAAAGGTGTGTCTTATACTCCAAAAAATACGGTAAGTAAGCACCATTTCCATTTCATGGATTTGTGAAACCGAGGAGACATTTTCTTGAACTACAATAAATCCTTAAGCATTAAGTATGGTGTATAAAAATAACGTTTTCCCTTTAATTTCTCAGAAATTGTTTTTCCTTCTTGTTGAATTAAAATATTCTGAAACTTCATGTCACAGAACCCTTTATGCATAAAGGAGCTGGTGTGTAATCTGGGAGTCTTCATGGACTCATAGTCGCTGCTGTGGCTAGGAAGCCCTTTGCACAGGTCCATCTTGTCTGCCAAGAGTGTCCTTGTGCACCAGTTGTAACCAACTTCTGGATTGAGAGCTTCTGTTCATGGTGACTTATGCCTTAGTTACCTGCTAGGCAGGTGGTACAATAAAGAAGGTCCACTTTACATCAGATTGCATTGTTTTATTAATGGCACCCAGAACTGTGCCAACTGGGCTAGACTCTATGGAATATGGAAGACAGGCATTCCTTCAACTAATCAGGAACTATGCCTTGAATGGCTGTAGCTAGAAACCAGCTGTCAATCCTAAAGTAAACCTGGCTGAAGCCATCTTGGAGGCTTCAGGGTTGCCATACAGCAATGGGAGGGGGGAAATAGTTAGATGGGGTTTTGTAGCTAAAACAATAACCAAGGACATTCTCACAGGTAGCTAGCCAGAGGAGGAGCAAGTAACTCAGTAACTGTCCAGCATCTGGATTGGACAGCGTGACCAGTGACTTGAGGGGGAAGGGGAAAACTTTTACTTTTAATTAGGTGAAAGCCGCGAGAAATTTCAGAGTCAGCTTTCACCAGTTTGTGCCAATATGATGTATCCGATAAACTTTTCTTTGAGGAACTTGTTGCAGTCTGCCAGCTGCCTGTGCCACTGGCAGCAGAACCGGACAGCAAGGAGGCTGGTGTTGTGGTCCGCCAGTGGCCTGCGCAACTTGCAGGAGAATCAGACAGCGAGGAGGCTGGGTAGGAACCTGGGCCAGGCCTGGAGTCTGGAAAAGGCTCAGTGCCAGAGGCAGGGATTCAGCCAAGGCCTCCAGAACCTCCAGAGGCTGACATGCGCGAGGAAGAACAGGAGGAGCCTATTCTCAATGCGTGTATGCGCAGAGCTGCCAAAAGGCGGGAATGGTTTCAGAGGAGAAGGACTACTCAGGAGTAAGGCTTGGGGATAATTGGCCCCTCCCATAGGCTATTTAAGTGAAGAACACAAATGGGTGAGTTGCAGGAAGCAACTCCATTCATTTCCAAATCTTGTCTTTGCAACTCAAGCCTCCCTGTTTGTTCCTGTTTTAAACTTGGCAAAGTTTCCTGCAAACTGTTCCTTGGCTGCTTGCCAAAGAAGAGCAAGGTGTGTGTGTGTGTTATCTGTTTTTACATGAAAGACTTTTAGTCAGACTTGTTTGATTTTGCTTGGACTCATATGGACTGCTAATGACAATAATTAACAGCTGTTGAAAAGAAAAAGACTTACTTTACTTTATTTGGACTGCTAAACAATTAGCAGCTGTTAACAATAAAAAGTGGTTTGTGAGACACTGTTTGTGCTGTGTGATTTTATCAGGAAGCCTGGGTCAGAACAGAACTCGAGTATCTTGGAGTTTGTTTTCTATAGGTGCATTACTTGGAACACTGACACCAGCCCTATGATTTGCACCCCACTGGTAACCAGTGCAGTTCCCAGGGCAGTGGTATTACACAATCATGCTGAGGCATGATCATAAATGCCCATGCTGCTTTATTTTGGACCAGGTGTAGCTTGTGAGAAGTCTTCAGGGGTAGCTCCATATAAAGTATATTACAACCGTCCATGTGTGAGGTTATCAGACCATGAATAACTGCATAAAAGCCTCCAGGTCCAAATCTTTTACATTATTAATTCTCTAGCATACATTATCTTCAAATTTTACAATACAGACACAATTATACATCACAAGAGAGAAAATGAGCTTTGCAGGATGGAAAATGTAGGAATGACACAAAATGTAGGAAGAAAGGAAACAGAGATGGTTGAAATATGAGGGGGGCAACTCTAGGGGAGAAGGGCAGCATATAGGTTTAAAATAAATAAATAAACAATGGATAAATAAATAAATAAATAAATACCATATTTTGGGGAGTATAAGATGCACCTTTTTACCCCCAAAAAGAGGGTGAAAACTTGGGTGCGTCTTATACACCGAATGTAGCCCCACCCAGCCACCCCCACCCTTTGGCCTCTGCCTCCCAGCAATTTACCTCCTTGCAGCAAACAGCACAGAGCCTGATTAGCACAAGGAAGTGATTATCTGCCTCCCGACCCACAGCTGACTGAGGCTTCCAAGCCATGTGCTAAAATGAAACTGAAACTACGGTAGCTGCAAGGAGGCAAATTGCTGGGAGATGAACTGCTGGCAATGTTGGACTGCTGAAACTGCAAGGAGGTAAGTCAATAACTATAAATGTCTGTAGAATGTCCAAATTATTAGACTTATTTTTTAAAGACTGCTTTATTGTTGTTCTAGACAACTTAACAAAATGAAGAAGCTTTATAAAATAAATGCTTGATCTGAAGAGGGCCAGTGCTATTGTATCTTCTTTTAAATAGCAGAGAATAACTATACTTCCAGAAAGTCACATCAAATTTAAAGATCTGTAAAAGTATAATCTGAAATGTAACAGTGTCCTGTTTAGTATTAAGATAAGGCAGCTGAGTTAAACCCTGACTTAGTCATGTTTGGAGTAGATCTATTAAAATAATTGGGAGGAGTTAGTGTGACTACATTTAAGAAAACTTTCTGGCATTAATATACTGCCATAATGTACATTTCTCCAATTCTTTGCTATTTCTATGGGTCAGGCACACATGCACAGAAATACACAGCAAACAGTGTATATCATCTGTGCTGTTTGCTGTTTGGCAAATTGCTGGGAGGCAGAGGCCTTTTTTCCTTGTTTTCCTCCCCAAAAACTATGGTGCGTCTTATACTCCGGTGCGTCTTATACTCTGAAAATATGGTAAATAAATAAATAAATTCTCGATGCTTACAAAACAGAGTTGCTGCAAAATAAGTTTGTTGAAGAAATAAGCTAATACAAAGCCTGATTCTTGTATATAAACTATACCCATCTTGCTTTCCAAACTTTCTATACTTTCATTAAATCAACATTTGCCTCCAGAATGATTTAAAGTTGAGATTGAAATCATAGGGCTGTAAGGGACCTTGGAAGTCTTCTAGTCCAACCCCCTGCCCAAGGCAGGAGACCTTATTTCATCCCGGACAAATGGCTAGCCAATCTTTTTTTGAAGACCTCCAGCAATGGAGTACCCACAGATTTGGGAGGCAAGATGTTTCACTGGTTAATTGTTCTTATTTTCGGGAAATTCCTCCTTATTTCCAGATTGGATCTCTCTTTAATGAGTTTCCATCCATTGCTTCTTGTCTTACAGTCAGGAGCTTTGGAGAATAGGTTGACCCCCTTCTCCTTGTGACAGCCATCATTGAGCCAACAATTACTTTACCTACTGGATATTAGCAAAGGTTTTCCTAAAGATCTCTATTTTTCTGTCTCATTCAAGGACATTGGTTTCAGTAGCCAGTTTTATTAATCTGTACTTACCTGTCATTGTAACAACCTACCACATACTGTGACAGCAGAGAAGTCTGGATCTTGCTGGAGGTTCTCCAGGGAGGCTGCTCTGATATGCCCTTCTTCATATGACCTAAATGTCATACATTTCTGGGACATTTTTCCCCTTAGCTATACAAGTCCTAGATATAAAACAAGACTCTCACATTTTGGTTAAGGGACACGATTGGATTAACTAGCAATGTTTTAGAAGCTGTAGAAAAAAAGGAATTAATTTGTTGAAAAAAAGATATGCAAGCAGATATTTATTTATTTATTTATTTATTTTGTTATTCTTATATGCCGCCCAACTCCCGAAGGACTCAGGGCGGCGTACAACATAAGAGATACAAGAATAAACAAAATTTCAACAATTTAAAAACGGTACAAAATTTAAAAAGGCAGTATAAAAGCAACAACGACATCCATCCATTCAACCACATACATACTTGGGGGGTAAGCTCAAATGGTTAAGCTGTCCCCCCCACCTGCAGGAAGAGCCATGTCTTAACGGCCTTTCGGAAGGCCAGCAGAGTGGGGATGGTTCGGGTCTCTGGGGGGAGTTGGTTCCAGAGCACGGGGCCAGCCACAGAGAAGGCCCTCCCCCTGGGGCCCGCCAGCCGGCATTGCTTGGCCGACGGGACCCGGAGGAGGCCAACTCTGTGGGCCCTAACCGGTTGGAGGGAAGTATGCGGCAGAATGCGGTCCCGGAGATATCCTGGTCCTAAGCCATGAAGGGCTTTAAAGATGGTGATCAACACCTTGAATTGGACCCGGAGACCGATGGGCAACCAATGCAGCTGGCGGAGAATCGGTGTCACGTGGGTGTACCTCGGCACACCCACCACAGCACGCGCAGCTGCATTTTGCACCAACTGAAGTCTCCGGATACTCTTCAAGGGTAGCCCCATGTAGAGCGCATTGCAGTAGTCCAAACGCGAGGTGACAAGGGCATGAGTGACCGTGAGTAAAGCCTCCTTCTCCAGATATGGCCGCAGCTGGTGCACCAGGCGAACCTGTGCAAAGGCCCCCCTAGCCACAGCAGAAAGGTGATGATCTAATTTTAGCTGTGGATCTAGGAGGAGCCCCAAGTTGCGGACCTGGTCTGAGGGAGTCAGTTTCGCACCCTCGAAGACCAAGGAGGGACAGTTATCATGGTCCTTAGGAGGCATTATCCACAGCCACTCGGTCTTGTCGGGATTAAGTCTGAGTCTGTTCCTCCCCATCCAGATCTTAACGTCGTCCAGGCATCGGCACATTACATCAACCGCCTCCCTGAAGTCAGACGGGGTGGTGATGTACAGCTGGGTGTCGTCAGCGTACTGGTGGAAACACACCCCATGCCTGCGGATGATCTCACCCAACGGTTTCATGTAGATGTTAAACAGGATGGGCGAGAGAACCGACCCCTGAGGCACCCCACATAGTAGGGGCCTGGGGGATGATCTCTGCCCTCCTGCCAACACCGACTGCATCCGATCGTCGAGATAAGAGGAGAACCACCGCAAAACGGTGCCTCCCACTCCCAACTCGCCGAGCCGATGCAGAAGGATACCATGGTCGATGGTATCGAAAGCCGCTGAGAGGTAGGTAAATTTTGCATCAAACCTGGGGCAGGAAATCTAATATCTATACCGTCTATATGTTGCAGTTCCCATCATCTCTCTTTCATTGCCTTTGTTTACTGGGTATGATGGAAGTTGAAGCCCAAAATATCTGAAGAGCATCAGCCACATTACCTACTGCTATGATTACTGATCACCTCCAAGAGCATCACTTGCTCTTATGATTACTGATGTGAAATACCTGGCAATTGTGATGTCACCATGATGAAGTCAATGCATCCATGGCAATGGAACTGGTTTCTAGGGAGATCAACTGCCAATGTGGTTTTGATCCCTGATTCAGACTAACCTCAAAATGAACGATCCTGCATCAAAACCTGCTCTGATTAAGACAATGAAGGCACTATAGATGAGGATATCTGAATTTAATACCTCTATCTGTTACCAGAAGATGAGAGCACCCCTAATAATTCATGAAAACATTCCAGTAATAGAGTGTGGGTGTCTGATGATACCATCTTTTTTAGACTTGCCAATCCTCAAGAAGATTATTCCAGAAAACTGATCTCCATAAGTTCAGAGGAACTGAGAGGTAACTACATATAAAATATTTGCTTCTATTACTCCCATTGGTTCACCAAATGTAGTCATTTCAATATACAATTACTGGCCTAAGTGTGCATTATGGGAATTGCAACTCTACACATCTGGAGGATGTCAGATTGGGACCAGCTGCTTCACAGATGGCTGACTAAGAATACTTTACAAGCCGCATGATAATGATACAAGAACATTTAATTTCATTTGGAAATAGCTGTCTACCAGCATCTGGAAATTAATAACTTCTTCATTAAAATGTGGTATCTGTAGCTTTTTTAACAGCCAAAGATAATCCTGTTGGTTTTTTTTTGCAAGGGTTTGAAGACAGGTCTAGTCAGCCATCAAACTTTGAGAAATACATAAACAGCAGAGATGACAGCGATGATGGGGAAATCAAAGGTCTGTGTAGTTTAGTTCTAATTTTTTTTTTTTTTTTTTTTGCTGAACAGATAAATCCTTTGAAACATTTTGTTCTGGCCTAAAACTGTGAACAATAGCCAGTGGGAAGCAGATGGGCTCAACAAAAAGAAAACATTTAGTAATTACAATTTATCCCTTAGGGAGGAGGGGGGGGGAAAGAGCTAGTGCTGGTTTAATTTGTAATTATCAGTATGGGAAATACAAACCCCACATTGACTATGTTAGAGGAATGGGCTTTGAGATAAAGGCCATCCAAAACTGAGCCTGAATTGAGTTGCTTGCAAGATATCGCCTTATGATTAGATTACTGTACTGATAAAAAGCCACAATTTAAAATGGACTTTCTTTTAATACATTGGGAACTGTAAAGAAAAGCAAATGTTAGATATTTCAAAGTCAACTCCAAACCCCTTTTTGTAATCTATGTTGTGGATGATTATGAGTTGTTGAGTTGTTGCAAATAATCTCCTTGCAGAGTGATTAAATATCTACGTAGGGCATCTCTTTTAACTACAGTATACTTACTAACCCTCATAATTGAGGGTGATAATTGTGTTCACTGCCTCAGCTCTACAGATAAACCATGGCATTGTCAGCATCACCAAGAAATAACGCTAGAAAATCCTAAGTACATTCAGGAAACCATCCAGATCCATCAGATACCTAGGCTGGATCATTTTAACTGGTCCTACATACCTGCAGAAACATCTGTGGCAGTCAGATGAATACTGATCTGGGAATGGTCTATCTATAACAAAAGAGTTGTAAAGATATCTAGTATCTCCAAGTTATCATTGTCACCCAAAAAGAAACTCAGATCCAACCTGTGTCTTGCTGCATGTGTAAGGCCAGCTATCAGAGGTTCGTGGTTGTTATGGAGTACCTAAGTTGCCTGTATTTTATTTTATTTTATTTTATTTTATTTTATTTTATTTTATTTATTTTATTTATTTATTTTTGTCAAGTACGTGTTGGTAATATACATAGATATAACATTGTTTATATACATAAGATGGGTACTGATAAGAGGGAACATTTTGAGCTTGGAGGGGTCACCACCAGAGGTGGGATTCAGCAGGTTCTGACCAGTTCTGGGGAACCGGTAGCAGAAATTTTGAGTAGTTCAGAGAATCGGTAAATACCACCTCTGACTGGCCCCGCCCCCTTCTATTCT
This sequence comes from Diadophis punctatus similis, assembly GCA_023053685.1. Classification (NCBI taxonomy): domain Eukaryota; kingdom Metazoa; phylum Chordata; class Lepidosauria; order Squamata; family Dipsadidae; genus Diadophis; species Diadophis punctatus. The sequence continues at coordinate 6,522,720 of JALIGW010000017.1, forward strand.
CTGCCTCCCGAGTCCCAGCTGATCAGGAGGAAATGGGGATTTTGCAGTAACCTTCCTCTGGAGTGGGGAGGGAATGGAGATTTTACGGTATCCTTCCCCTGCCATGCCCACCAAACCACACCCACCAAGCCACACCAGAGGTGGGTTCCTGCTGGTGTGGTTAATAGCTGTTGTTCGGCGCAGAGCCGAAGACGTTGCTGCCGTTCGCGGCGCGGGAGCTTTCCCTAGGCACTTTCCCCGCCCGCATGGACGCCTCCAATTGCGTTCTTTTGACCTCTGGGCATGCGCAAAGCATTCTGCATGCGCAGAGGGCAAAAGAACGCAATTGGCGGCGTCCATGCGGGCGGGGAAAGCGCCCGGGAAAAGCTCCTGCACCGCGAACGGCAGCAGCGTCTTCGGCTCTGCCCCGAACAACAGCTATTAACTGCACCGACAGGAACAGGCAGGAACCCACCTCTGAGCCACACCATACCATGCCACCAAGCCACGCCCACAGAACCGGTAGTAAAAAAATTGATTCCCACCACTGGTCACCACTACTGGCACTCTGACCTCCTGGCTAGGCTGCAACCTGGAGGAAGAGAGGTCAATTGTCATTCTTTTCTGAACAACAATCAGATTGCAGCTTCCTATGTATGATCCTCTGATGGTCACAAGATTATTGTTTGCTCCCAGGATGATGGATTTGAATTTCATGAAAAGATGGAATAAATTATCAAGTTTGTCCAAAATACAATATGAGCTTCTGCTACATAGAAATACATAACAATGCCCTGATCGTCTTTGTTGATAATATTTTCCCCCTTCTGTAGGACCTCTACATGCATCTTATCAAGAAGGTTTTGTGCGTGGCGTGTACTCTTTTTTTCTTAACTTCATAAGCCTGGGTGTCACTCATTTCAAAGAGTCCTGCATTCCTTCATATCTTTTGCTACAAAATGAGACCTTCTGCCATTTATTCTTCTCATTATCTCACTCTGCAGCTCAGTGGCTGAAGTAGAACAATTCATTTGGCAAGCTCTGGGCTGCACTGTGTATTTCCTTTTGCTCCTGCCTTGCAAAGAAGCCTTGTAGAAACAAATCTCTTACAGAGGTAAGAAAAATAAACAGATTCATGCAACAGCTATCCTGAAATGCAGAAAAGAGAGTTGGTCACTTTTAACTTTTTCTGAGTAGTAAATAAATCTCTTCTCAACTTAAAAGCATCACAAGTGATGTTACTGCAATGCGCTCTACATGGGGCTACCCTCGAAGAGTGTCCGGCGACTGCAATTGGTGCAAAATGCAGCTGCGCGAGCTGTGGTGGGTGTACCTAGATGCACCCACGTAACACTGATTCTCCGCCAGCTGCATTGGTTGCCCATTAGTCTCCGGATCCAATTCAAGGTGTTGGTCGTTACCTTTAAAGCCCTACATGGCTCGGGGCCAGGTTACCTTCGGGACTGCATCCTGCCGCATACCTCCCTACGACCGGTTAGGTCCCACAGAGTGGGTCTCCTCCAGGTCCCATCGACCAAGCAATGCCGGTTGGCGGGGCCGAGGGGGAGAGCCTTCTCTGTGGGAGCCCCCTCCCTTTGGAACCAACTCCCTCCAGAGATCAGGATTATCCCCACCCTGCTGGCCTTCCGTAAAGCAATAAAAACTTGGCTCTTCCGGCAGGCGGGGTATGAATGAAAGTTTTTTAAATTATGCATAGTATTTTAATATGGTTTTTTATAAAATTGTTTTTACTTTTATATGTTTCTATACATGCTGTGAGCCGCCCAGAGTCCCTCGGGAGTTGGGCGGCATAGAAATTTTAATAAATAAATAAATAAATTTTAATAAATAAAAAAATAGGAAAAAAAACTCTATTGGAAGTCAAGCACAGCAGTGTGTTTCATAAATATCAGAAATTACATTAAAACTTTTGAATAGCTAGCCAAACTGAAAAGTTTTAGTCTCTTGCTGGTTTATAATCTTATTCTGCAGTCTGTGCGCTTTGGGACAGTGTCATTGTTATTTGTCGGATGCAGTGGTGACAAGAAAGAGTCACAGCAACTCAAGAAGTACAAAAGGCCATAAATTTAAAAAGGAATTAGTCTTGTGTCTACAAAGCGTGATTGGGTAGAGATAGATGGATCAGTACAAATCCATTTTGGATTAGTGTCCAGACTAGGGGTACTGTATGTTTTATTCAATTTTTTCTATGCATTTCTTTTAATATCAGTCTGTTGTTTGTGATTTTCCTCTGAAACATAAAGCATTTGCACAAAATAGTCTGTTTAATGTACATTTCCACATGATTAAAATATGAAGTATTTAATTAGTATGATATACACTAATTAATCTATATGCTAAAGGACGTTTCTCAGATGAATGTTTTTTTAAATAAAACTACCCTTGATTCTACCCTTGTAAAAGTAATATATCCTCGGGCTTCCGGTGGTAATTGTTCTAGCGATACGTGCTGTGGGAACGAGCTCCGGACCCACAGCATGAATTTCTGCAGTCGGATGCCCATTCGGGGCATCGCAGATCCCGTAGAGATCTGCAAATTTGTGGGGAAAACTCTGGAGAGTGAGCGGGTGTGAAGCCCCATCCATTCACTCAGGAGAAACCCCCCCGGAAACCGTCTGGAGAAAACCTGCCTTGTTTGACAGGTCCAGAGCGAAGACAGCCACACAGCAGGAAGCAGAAGAGGGACTTTTACAGCGAAGATCAGAAGAAACTAAATCGTTAAAACCTTTGGATCTTTGGTGAGAATGACAACAAAGAATTGAATCGTGCGTTGAGAGGCTCTAAAAGTGTGTAAGCGGCATTTGATGATGACGAAGCTGAATTTGAATAAGAACTGACAGCACACACATGCGAAAGAAGGGAAACGTTAATGGAGAAGTCAGAGTAAAAGTGGTGAGAGGAATTATTTTGGGTAAAGGTAATATATCCTCAGCCCCCACCCAAAATTGTTTCAGATACGTATTTCATAGGCCAATTTTTGTCCAGAGAATGGCAGGTGACAAAGTCCATTACTACCATTCCAGTCCATGTGGAGTTGGGAAACCTATCTGACATTAAAACAGGCCATTATACAGGCTCAGAACTTTAAGGCTTCCATGACACAAGATGCAGCACATTCAATTGATAACTAAAAAAAACCCCCAAGTGTAACAAAACAACCTGTCCTGATCCAAACTGAGAGAATAGGAGTCAAATCCATAGGTAAATCCTCCATGTAGAAATTGAGCAGCTAGAATGAAATGGCAGCCTTCGTGATTGAGAAATAACAGCAAGGAGACCCAGTAGGCTGTTTCTCACATGCAATGTAGCCAGAGTAAGCTTAACTTTTCTTGGAAATAGTGTCAATCAAAGCTGATACTGTTGATGCACTGGGCAGAAGATCTCTAGGATTACAGCTAGTACTGCTTCTTAAATTTTACATGGTCGTAGTTAAAGTTGGGATTTGTTGCTTGCTCTCCAGTACTGTGATGACCTTTACCTGTTCAATTCTCTTATGACTTACAATCATCTAGAGAGGCTTTCGTCCTTATCAATGGTCTCCATATTTATCTGCTTTGTTCAGAAGATCTCCCGGCCCTCTAAAGAGGATTTTTGGAAGAAGAAAAGGACAAGGTGGAACAACGTTGGGCCTGCATGAAAGGCCGCCAGGAATCCCAGGCTCCGCAAGAAAGTGTAAAAAGCACTTGGATGATATTGTACTTCTACCACCTTCTTCCCAGGAATGAGTCACTAAGATGATATAATTTATATTACCATTGAGTTCAATCTAAGTAGATGTCAAATTCAAGACGTCTTCAAGATATTCTGAACAACACTTTTAAATATATAACCCAGGCACAACCTATTGTTTTTCTTATTATTCCTTAAAATCTATATTAATTTTGTTCCACCTCTGAGAAGATAAGCTGACAAACACATTTATCTCAAAGATATCTGCAGGACATGGGAAAAAATAAAGACAGCTAGCCCAATGTGATTAAAACTCCATCTCTTTTTTTTATGGATGTGGTACAGACAACACATATTTAAAAAAAACATTTTTGGTAAAGTGCAGGGCGGGGGTGAAATGCATTCTGTGCATGCGCAGAGGGTAAAAGAACTCAAATGACGGTGTCCCGGTGGGTGGGCGGAGCGCCGCGCTACCTGCGCGATCGGCTTACCGACGACAGACAGGTAAAAGCGAACCAGGAGCATTTCACCCCTGGTGCAGGGGTGTGAAACTCAAAGCCCCTGGGCCAGATTTGGCCCCCAGGGTGCTTAGATCTGGCCCACGGGGCCGCCCTGGAAACAACAAAGGACTGGCCCACAGTGTCTCTGCCAGCGAAAACAGAGCTCTCCCCGAGCTGGCAGAGGGAGGCAGGAGGCTGTTGTGGCCAAAAACGGAGCTCGGGAGCCAGTTTTCACTGGTAGAGCACTCTGGCCACCACAGGCGCCCCCAACAGGAGTGACATCCAGCTGGCCATGCCCACCATGGCCACACCCACCCCATCCCCCCAAGGTCAAATACAACCCTGATGTATCCCTCGATGAAATTGAGTTTGACACCCCTGGTATAGTGTGTGTTCTCTTAGCTGTCATCTTCATATGTCCATAGATAGTCATTAAAATGCTCAGTGCCAGGGTAAATGGCTTAGGGTTATGGTGGTAAGATGGAAGATGGACTCTAATATGACTAGTCCTCGCACATTTGAATTGATGTAAGTAGGTGATATGACAAATATATTACTGCTGTTGCCAATTTTGCTTGGCAACACTAATGTATGAGGAAAGACTGAAGACATGCCATTTTCCAACCTTGTTACTTGAATTTTTCTATGCCATAGAGGCTCGATGAGATGCAAAGCAGCACCCCAAAGTACACACCAATGAAGACATTTGCAACCAGAAAGGATAATTTGGTAACACTCCCTCTTTCCACTCCCCAAGAAGCAAGTCTTGACACTTGAGTGCTGATAATAAAATTCTCCCTGCATCTTTTTGTTGCTGTTGATGAATACATTACTTTTCAAACCTGGCACGAGAGAGGCAGGAGATCTGCAGGGAATGAGCTGTGATTTGTTTTGGTTTCTTAAGAGCAAAGTAGCCATCTGTTTTGGGAAGGGGAGAAAAGGTATTGATGGAAGATAGAGCTGTAGGAATAGTCTAAGCCAGTGATGGCAAACCTTTTTTTCCTCGGGTGCCGAAATAGTGCACACATGCGCTATCGCACGCATGCGCGTGCCCACACCCATATTCAATGCTCCCCCACGCACCCATGCTCCCCCATTTCCTGACTTCCGGTGGATCCGGTAGGCCCATTTTTTGCCCTCCCCAGGCTCCAGAGGCTTTCTTGGAGCTTGGGGAGGGCAAAAACGCCCTCTTCTGCCACCCTGGAGGCCCTCTGGAGGCAAAAAATGCCCTCCCAGAGCCTCCGTGCGAGCCAAAAATCAGCTGGCGGGTGCCCACATGCACGCTGGACCTGAGCTAGGGCAACAGCTCGCGTGCCAGCAGATATGGCTCCGCGTGCCACCTGTGGCACCCGTGCCATAGGTTCGCCATCACGGGTCTAAGCAGGGACGGGGCAACTATGGCCCCTTATAACCTGTGAACTACAATTCCCAGAATTCTGAGCCAGCCTTCTCTATATACAGCATTATATACTGTATTATTTGATAAAAATTGGGTGGAAATGCTTCTTTAATTCAGGCAAGCTTGTGCTTTGAAGAACTGTGAAAGCAATCAGGAGGTCTACATTCTATTGCAATGTTTCTCAGCCTTGGGTGGACTTCAACTTGCAGAATTCCCAAGTGAGAATTGAAGTCCACCCATTCTACATTTGGCAAGGTTGAGAAATACTGATCAGTAGCTTTTTGTGCCTACTTTGTTGGATGAGCTGTTTCTCTCTTCACTAAACCTTCGTGAAATCTGAGATGGTTGATGAGTGACCACTACGTCAAAGCTTGAATGAAATCCACACTGTTCAAAGGCATGGAATTCTGGAAAATCAGAAGAGACATGTTCTAGGTTTGCTACTTGGATTATTACTTTGGACCATGACTACAACAAGGAGAATTGATTGATAAAGTTTAACTGAGCCATTTCATGTAGAAAATATTGTAGGAGATGACCAGGATGAGCCCAAGGGAGGGGTCAAATGTATCATCAGTCATGAATCCCTTCACGCCCACAAGAGATCTAAGTCCAGCCCACCTTCAATTCCTTCTTATCTCCCACTAATTTCCCTTGGCTGTTAGTAGTTCAGATTCTTGTAGAGAGCTTAAACTTCCAATAAATCATTATACCCATTTGAACTGTCTTATTTCCTGATTTTCCTGGCACTTGACAAATGGATTATCTGTACATAGAAAACTAGTATTCAACAGTCTGGCTTCAAATTTATTTTGTTATAAAAATAAAATATTTGATCATACAATGCATCCTCAAACAAATGCACACTGATTGGGCAGAGCCCAGAAAAATCTTCACTGTTTGTTGACTGAATAAATAATAGTATTTACTGAAACAAAATTTCTGAGAGAGGGCTGCCCATTTTAAAATAATCATATGTTTGAAGGAAGAGCCATATGCAAATGAATTTATTTTCCTGAGAAAAGAGGACATTACTGGCAAACTTCAAAACACTGAACTATTGAAGAACTATTGAAATAGATATGGTACCCATCTAAGTTGAAATATTCTAAAAGAACAGAGCATGTTTTTTTCTGGATTAATGGCACACATTGTCCTTCAGAGTTTTGATAGTTAATTAGATATGTCTAAGTAGCAGAACCAAGTTCAAAGGTGCCTATCAACCTGTTTTAAGTATCAAGTAAAGATTAATAAAGGTCAGAAGGTTTTCATCTCTTCCTCTTTAGCATGATTGATAAAAGTATCACCTTCTGCTTCCCATTGAAAATAAATAAACGTTTCTCTTGCTAAAGCTGTTGCAATCCAGGGTGTGTTTATGACACTCTTTGAGTACCTGAGCATGTACATTAAAAAGAAGAAACTTCAAGAGGAGTCAGTAAAAATGACATATCTCTATATAAAACAGGAGATTTTCCATGGCAGGCTGTTAGAAGGTTGCAATGCATGAAAAGAGAAATGGAAGTAATCCATTTACTATCTGTGACAACAACCTTATCTAAAAGGCCAATGCACTACATTTTTAAGCTTAAAAGAAAATACAGTGGGGAGGGCAGAAAGGACAGTTATAAAATCAAAGGCTGGATTACTTCCTCTTTTACTACTACAGAGTCTTCCGTTTTGAGCTGATTACATCTCAAGAGTATAGATAGCAACAACAAACCCTGTGGAAAAACAGGGTCCAGTGGCAAGCATGCTCTTCAAGAATCCTAAAAATTAATCTCCTCTCCTATCAATGACTTACTCCTATTGCAGATAAGAGGAGTGACTAGTGGAGAGTGTGAAAACTGAAAGAGAACAAACATAGTCAAGTGGAGGCAAATTGGAAGCAGCATGACATGAGGCAGATTTTAAGGATTAGAGGGTGTAAGTCAATGCTTTTCAAACTTAAGCATTAAACTTTAAATTGTGTAGATCTCAAGCCCAGAATTTTGGCTTGAAAATTCTGGGAATTGAAGTCCACACATGTTAAACCTGCTGAGTCTGAAAAACCCTGGTCTAAGCCTATAGAACAGGGGTGTCAAACTCAAGGCCCACAGGCCGGATCCAGCCCATGGGGTGCTTAGATCTGGCCCCTGGGGCCGATCTGGAAACAGTAAAGGACCGGCCCGCGGTGCCTCTGCCAGCAAAAATGGGTCTCTGTTTTCACTGGCAGAGGGCTATCAAAACAAACTAAAAAACAAAGCAAAAGGAGAAATGTTTCTCCTTTTGCATTTGAGCATGCAAGAAGGGACAGGAAATGAGAAAGAGAAAGAGGAAAGAGGAAAGAAAAAGAAAAAGATGGGAAGAGAGCAAGGAAGGAAAAATAAGGAAAGGGGAAATAAGAAAAAGAAGGAAGAGGGATGGAAAAAAAAGGAAGGAAGGAAGGAAGGAAGGAAGGAAGGAAGGAAGGAAGGAAGGAAGGAAGGAAGGGATGGAGATTATAATGAGAGTGAGGGAGGGTCTCAGGGAAGTCCTGCCTTATCACATGGCCACCACAGGTGCCCCCGACACAAGTGACATTGAGCTGGCCACACCCACCATGGCCACGCCCATCCCCGGCCACACACACACCCCGGCCTTCCGAGGCAGGGGTGAAATTCAAAATCTTTCCCTACCGTTTCTGTGGGTGTGGCTTGGTGGGGGTGGCAGGGGAAGGATACTGCAAAATCTCCATTCCTTCCCCACTCCAGGGGAAGGATACTGCAAAATCCCCATTCCCTCCCCACTCCTGAGGAAGGATATTGTAAAATCTCCATTCCCACCCCACTCTGGGTCCAGCCAGAGGTGGTATTTGCCGGTTCTCCGAACTACTCAAAATTTCCGCTACCAGTTCTCCAGAACCTGGCAGAACCTGCTGGATTTCATCCCTGTTCCGAAGTCAAACATAACCCTGATGCAGCCCTCAATGAAATCAAGTTTGCCCCCTCTGCTATAGAACATGCTTGCAGGCAGTACCAGTATTTCAGTACATTGGAGAGCTCCTAGGAAAAAAAACAGAAATTTCTAATATAAGACTAGCACCAGCTGAACTCAGCAAGTCACTGAACAACCTTTGAGCTTCAAGGATTGTTAACAGAATAAGAGAATAACAGTTGGAAGGGACCTTGTAGATCATCTAGTCCAACCCCCTGCTCAAGCAGAAGACCCTATACCATTTCAGACAAATGGTTGTCCAGTTTCATTTTTAAAACCTCCAGTGATGGAGCACCCACAATTTCTGAAGGCAAGCCGTTCCACTGATTTATTGTTCTCGTTGTCAGGAAATTTGTCCTTAGTTCTAGGTTGCTTCTCTCCTTGATTGGTTTTCATCCATTGCTGCTTATCTTGCCTTCTGGTGCTTTGGAAAATAGGTTGACCCCCTCTTTCCTGTGGCAGCTCCTCAGATATTGGAACACTGCTATCAAGTCACCTCTAGTCCTACTTTTCATAGACATACCTAATTCCGGCAACCATTATTCATATGTTTTATCCTCCAGTCCCCTAATCATCTTGCTTGCTCTTCTCTACACTCTTTCCAGGGTCTCAAAGTCTTTTTTTATATTGTGGTGACCAAAACTGGATGCAATATTCCAAACATGGTCTTATGAAGGCCTTATAAAGCAATACTAACAGTTCACATGATCTTGATTCTATCCCTCTGTTAATGCAGCCTAGGATTGCATTGGGTTTTTTTTTTTTTGGCAGCTGCAGAACACTGCTGGCTTATATTTAAGTAATTGTCTACTAGAACTCCAAGATTCCTCTTGCAGTTGCTACTATTGAGACAAGCGTCACCTAATTTGCAATTGTATATTTGTTTTTTCTTGCCTAAGTGTAAAACCTTAGCTTTCTCTACATTGAATTTAATTTTATTAGATAGTTCCCAGTTTTCAAGTCTCTCAAGATCCATCTGGATCTTGAGCCTATCTTCTAGGGTATTGGCTATTCCTGCCAGCATGGTGTTATTTGCAAATTTGATGAGTTCCCCTTCTATCCCCTCACCTAAAACATTTATGAAGATATTGAATCGTACTTGGACTAAAATAGAAACTTGGAGTACCTCACTGCATACTTCCCTCCGTATATACATAGTTCCATTAAGGACTACACATTGAGTCAGTCAGTTACAAATCCATCTGGTGATAATGCTGTTTATCCCACATTTTTCTAGCTTGCCAAGAAGTAGGTTGTGGTCTACTTTGTCAAATGCCTTAGTGAAATACTATATCCGCAGCACTTCACTGGTCCAATAATTTAGCCACTTTAGACTAAATTGGTGGACCAGTGAAATGCTGTGGACATAGTATACTTGGATGTTATAGGAGTAGAAGCTTGTTTATAGTCATGAATTCCAGCATTTCTCAGTGGCCAACAACTATTCTCTTCTCTGTTTGTGAATCATGGTGCATGAAGATACTGGCAATTTCTGTCTACTGAGTTCCAGATGAATCTATACATTATAACTATGGTAAGTATGGCATGGAGATAGAGAGAAGAAACTTGATCTAACAGTTTTCTCATGCTGTCTTTACTTGTAAGTATTTCATACAGTATATTCTAAATATTAATCCTTTTCTGTATGATTTTATTATAACAAGCTTTACCACTGAGAAAGCTGGCAGTAGCTGGAGGGCTACAGCTTCCCTATACCATAGAAAGAGAAGCAGCAGATAAAATAAGCTATCTCATGCCAATAAGTAAAAGGAAAATGAAATGAGGCCAGAGGATAATAATATTTATATCAGATATAAATGGGTTATGGCTTTGCCTACTTCCTATTCTTCTGTGCCATCAGCAAAAGGTACACTTCTGAATAGAATCATATAGGGCTGCAAGGGATCTTGGATGTCTTCTAGTCCCTTCCCAAGGCAGGAGATCTTATTGTATCCTGGACAAATCACTATCCAATCTTTTCTTGAAGATCTCCAGCCAATGGAGCACCCAGAATTCTGGGAGGCAGGCTATTCCACTGATTAATAGTTCATACTGTCAGGAAGTTTCTCCTTAGTTCCAGATTGAATCTCTCTTTAATGGGCTTCCATCCATTGCGTCTCATCCTGCCCTCCAGTACTTTGGAGAATAGGTCAGTCCTCTCCTCCCTGTGACAGCCCCTCAAGTACCAGAAGACAGCTATCATGTCACACCTAATCTTTTTCTTCATTAGGCTAGACATACCTAGTTCCCTTAACCATTCATCCTACCTTTTAGCCTCCAGGCCCCTTATTATTTTTGTTGGTTTTCATCGTATTCTTTCCAGGGCTTCAACACCTTTTTTGTATCCAGAATTGGTGACAAGAATTGTATTCCAAGTGTGGCTTCAGTAGTGCAGTATAGAAGGACTATCACTTCCTGTGATCTTGACACTGTGGGCTTATTGCAACTTTGTGTTCCTTCCTTTCCACCTTATTCCTGCTCCATACTCAGTTAAAATCCTGGGACGTACAAGCAAGCCAGCATCACTTTCTGAGGTACCTTTCTGTTGTGTTTAATGAACTACCAAGGGTGTCACGTAGTGAATATTGCCAGTTGTATGTCTATGCAGGGTGATGCACCCCTATCCTAATATTATGGTATATTCCAGAGGTGGGATCCTACCTGTGATTGCCGGTGCGGTTAATCGCTGAGTTCGGCGGAGAGCCGATGACGCTGCTCGAGCCTGCTCCCGTTCGCGGGGTGGGAGCTTTCCCCGGGCGCTTTCCGCCTGCATGGATGCTGCCAATTGCGTTCTTTTGCGCAGAGGGCAAAATAACGCAATTGATGGCATCCATGCGGGCGGGGAAAGCGCCCGGGGAAAGCTCCCGCCCCGCGAACGGGAGCAGGCTCGAGCAGCGTCTTCGGCTCTCCACCGAACTCAGCGATTAACCGCACCGGCAATCACAGGTAGGATCCCACCTCTGGTATATTCCAATACAAGCAGGACATGTGATGTGATCTTCTGCGCATGTGTACATTCCTGATTCTCCATTATTATTATTCTGCCTTTGACTCTGGCCGGAGTGGTCATGATTTATTAGCAAGATGTAACTATTTATGATTTATTGTTTTTGTACCGAAATAAATATTTTCTATTAGACTTTTAATCTCGGCTTTATTTCTAAATGTTTGAATTCCAAGAAAAGATCCACATCGCCTCTATGAGATTTATTCTCACCTTAACAAGGGGCTGCTACTCTATTGTGCTACTGCTCAAATATAATGCTACATATCTATTCACATAATATTTTATTTATTTATATCACACCTTTAATATTATTATAAATAACCAAGGCAGAGAGTATATCCAACACACCTTCCTCCTCCTATTTCCCCAACAACAACTCCTCCGTGAGATGAGTTACAGATTACAGAATAACAAAGTTGGAAGGGACCTTGGAGGTCTTCTGGTCCAACCCACTGCTCAGGCAAGAAACTCTATACCATTTCAGACAAATGGTTGTCCAATCTCTTCTTAAAAACTTCTAGTGTTGGAACATTCACAGCTTCCAGAGGCAAGTTGTTCCACTGATTAATTGTTCTCACTGTCAGGAAGTTTCTCCTACATTGCTTTTCTTCCTCATTAGTTTCCATCCATTGCTTCTTGTCCTGCCTTCATGTGCTTTGGAAAATAGATTGACTCCCTCTTCTTTGTGGCAACCCCTTAGATAGATATTGGAAGACTGCTTATCGTGTTACCTCTAATCCAGTAGTTGGTTCTAAAACCCTTTACTACCAGTTTGCGTGTGCACTTGCGTGCATGCGTGATGCTTCTGCGCATGTGCAGAAGCATCCCGGGTGGGTGGGTGGAGCCTCCTGCTACCGGCGCTACTGGTTCACAGAACCGGCCCGAACCAGAGCAACCCACTGCTGCTCTAGTCCTTCTTTTCATTAAACTAGACATACCAATTCCAGCAACTGTTCTTTATAAGATTTAGCCTCCAGTCCCCTAATTATCATTGTTGCTCTTCTCTGCACTCTTTCTAGAATTCAACATTTTTTTTTACATTGTGGCAACCAAAGTTGGATGCAGTATTCCAAGTGTGATCTTACCAAGGCATTATAAAATGGTATTAACACTTTACATGATCTTGATTCTATCCCTCTGTTAATGCAGCCTAGGACTGCATTGGCTTTTTTTGGCAGCTGCAGAACACTGCTGGCTCATATTTAAGTAATTGTCCACTAGCACTCCAAGATCCCTCTCACAGTTACTATTGAGCCAGGTACCACCTATACTATACTATACTATACTATACTATACTATACTATACTATACTATACTATACTATACTATACTATACTATACTATACTATACTATACTATACTACACTACACTACACTACACTACACTACACTACACTACACTACACTACACTACACTATACTATTACTATTACTATTACTATTACTATTACTATTACTATACTAGAGCCTTACTTTTTTCACCATTGAATTTCATTTCAATGTTCAAGTCTGTCATGATCCTTCTGTATCTTAAGCCTACCTTCTAGAGTGTTGGCTATTATTTATTTATTTATTTATTATTAGGTTCTTCTATGCCGCCCTACTCCCTAAGGACTCAGGACGGCGTACAACATTTTAAGAGAACACTAAACATTAAACTTATTTAAAAACAGTTTTAAAAAGTTAAAAAAGACGTCCAACAACATACATACCAGGGGAGATCTCGGATATAAAATTGTCTATTCCTGCCAGCTTCCCTCCATGTAGATGTATTTCCATTGAGGATTACATGTTGAGTGCGGTTACGAATCCATCTGGTGGTGATGCTGTGTAACCTACATTTTTCTATTTTATCTAGCAGTAGGTTATGATCTACTTTATCAAATGCCTTACTGAAGTCCAAGTAAATTATATCCACAGCATTCCTCTGGTCCACTAATTTTGTCACTTTGTCAAAGAATGCAATAAGATTTGTCTGGCATGATCTGTTTTCTGAGAGAGAGTGTGACTGGCCCAAGGTCACACCAGCTGGCAAAGGAGGGACTAAAACTCGTGACAAAGGTGGGACTAAAACTCACAATATCCTGATTTCAAGCTTTGTGCCTTAATCACTAGACCAAACTGCCTCTCCAAATCTGATGACAGAATAACAACCCCTCCTCCCAAATCCACATCTTATTTCTAAGCAACTCATTGCTCAGGCATTGAACTAAAGGTGTTCATCTCTGTTTCAGCTGCAAGTATCCACCTCTGAAAAAAGGTGACTGGTTCACTCATCATATCAAGATACGGCTAGTTTAACCATTTCTTGAATAAGTGGAATGGCTGAGCTCTCATATAATTCTTAGTATAAGCCACACTTTCCTTACTGCAATAGCCATACTCATACATCATGGTACACTAAAAACAAACTGCAATATGCAAGCTCTTGGGAAGCCACTGTGGATGTCTATCGATGGATAGTAGAGTATCTAGAGTAGTTCATAACAGCATTAAAATGTGATGCAGATAAAAACTCAACGTGGTATTAAATTTTAAGAAGTCTTTCCATGGTGCTCTGGCTCCAGAGAGATTGGCACTTCATTCTCATACCCACTTTTCTTTTTCTAAAGCTGTTATTCTGCTCAGAAAACACAGCTAGATCTTGATTACAGTCCTTATTGTTTCGGGTTTTGTATTGCTTATGAAAAGAAATCTGTCCTCTTAACTGTAATTTTTAAAGCATTATGCAATTTACTGCTACAGTGAACATGCAGAAAATTTCTTTTTTTAAAAAAAAATGAAAGTATGGGACAACTGATTTTTAGATAATTAGTTTTTATTCTTTTTTCCCTTTTCCCCTTCCAGTCATTTTGTAGAACAAATTCTTACTAAGTTGCTTTTATTTTAATTACAAAGTTATAAAAGCAATTTATTTATAAGCAAAAATCTGTTCATCATAGTATATTTAGTCATTCATGAAATGGCATTTTATCATGGTGGAGTTGATCACTCGTAAATATTTTAGATTCCATTTTAGGCTATAAATAAAATACACCAAAAAAATTTGATTAACAAAAATGAATCATTTAATAATTATGACAGTGATAGGTAGTATTCATTACTTGTACTGGTTAATACACCATAAGTTGCATTGATTTTTTTGTGGCACCATATATTTTTTTCTTTTAATTAATTATCTCATAATTCAACTTTTTACGCAATGCAGCATAATACAAAAATGAGTTTCTGGATAGTGAATAAGCTAATTTGAATAATATTCTGAAATTTCAGTTTCCTGATATTCAAGTATCACAGAAGTATTATTTTTTGTCTCCAGAGTTAAATAAAAATGGTTTTATGAGTAACAAAGAATTTTTATCCAGCCCTTTACTTTCTTAAATATCATTCTTAATGTATTTGTGGCAACTATCTACATACGGCTGAACCAGGGGCGGGTTGCTCGCTTACCAATGCCAGTGTGCTGCTCGCGCATCTCTATGTTTTGGGCGCACGCCCCCTCGCGCAATTTTGCTTCTGCGCATGCGCGGATGCAAAATCTCACCAACATCTCACATGCGCGCGCGTCCCCTCACGAGATTTCAGCGGGATTTTGCTTCCGCGCATGCGCAGAAGCAAAATTGCCCAAAAATTCTCACAAAAAGATGGCGATGCGCGCGACAGACCAGCGAAGACGGCTCCAGAGCGGTCGCGCACAAATTGCACAATCAGCCACTCCCTACCGGAGCTACGCACTGGACAGCTCTGGCAGGAACCCACTACTAGGCTGAACCCTAACTACTTATAATCCCTTTCTCTGTTGATCAGATCAAGTAATCTTCACACAACATAAGCACACAAAAAGAAAATGTTAAAGAGCTCAGAAGTAGAAAACTCACGAAGACTAAAAGTTATGGGGGCGTACATTCTTCCTAGCAACCAAAATGAAAATGAGGTACTAGCATATTATCAGTACCACAGAGTTGAAAGATTAATAATGGAGCACCAGCCAAAGAAGCTAATGCAATCCTAGCGTGCATCAACAGAGATATAATCTCAAGATCACGTGAAGTGATCGTACTGCTTTATACAGCACAGGGGAGACCACACTTGAAATACTGCACCCAGTTCTGGTCACCACAATTCAAAACTGATATTGATGTTATCTATAGCTATCTTCTGCCAGGCACTTTACCCTGCCACAAGTCATAAGAACAGTCTTTCCCCAAGCTTACTTCCTCAGTTAACATATTTGCAAAAATCAGTGCTTTAATAATAATAGATGATACCTATACCTATAGCTATAGATGATATATAGCTACAGCTATAGATGGCATAGATGATATAGCTACAGCTACAGCTCAGTGATAGTGAACCTTTTTTGGCTCGGGTGCCAAAAGAATGCACCCGCACAATAGTGTGTGGGGGGCCACACCCATAATGCAATACCCTCCCCCCACGCATGTGCACAACCCCTGCGCTGCCCCCATGCATGTGCACAGGCCTTGCTGAAGCTTCCAGTAAGCACGTTGGGCTGTTTTTCACTCTCCCTAGGGTTCAAGAAAGCCTCCTGAAGCCTGGGGATGGCAAAAAATGTCCCGACGGGCCAATTGGAAGTTAGGAAACAAAACGGAAGTGGAGCTGCTCTACTACTTACCTTCAGATAGTTGCAACCAAGCCTTGCACACCTCGGCCCATTTCTTCTGCAGCCGGCAATGCTTTTCTGAAGGACTCTCTAGCAGATAACAGAGCTCCGGGTCAATCTGGAGCTCTATTATCAGCTGCAGAGGTCTTTCCTAAAGGCCTTTCCTGAAGGCCTCTCTAGCTGATAAAAGAGCTCTGGATCTGACGAACAAAAAAAATGCAGTGACAATCTGGAGCTCTGTTATCGGCTGCAGAGGCCTTCAGGAAAGCCTTGCAGGCTGCAGAAGAAATGGGCTGAGGTGTGGGAGGCCTGGCTGCAACTGTCGAAAAGCCGAAGAAGTTCCTGAAGACCTCTGACAGTGAAAAGGAGGCTGGGGATGAGAACACAAGTGAACTTCCAGTTGGCCTGCTGGGCCGTTTTTCGCTGTACCCAGGCTTCAGGAGGCTTTCCTGAAGCCTGGGAAGAGCAACAATGGCCAAAAAGAAAGCCAAAAATCAGCTGGCCAGCGCGCACATGTGCGCTGGAAATGACATAGAGCAATGCCTCACGTGCCCTCAGATATGGCTCCGCGTGCCACCTGTGGCATGCGTGCCATAGGTTCTCCATCACTGCTATAGCTGATAGATATAGATAGATATAGATATAGATGATATAGCTACAGATGATATATAACTATAGATAAGTGGTGAAATCCAAATTTTTTTACTACTGGTTCTGTGGGCGTGGCTTGGTGGGTGTGGTGTGGCTTCATGGGCGTGGCTTGATGGGCAGGGCAGGGGAATGATTACTGCAAAATCTCCATTCCCACTCCACTCCAGGGGAAGGATACTGCAAAATCTCCATTCCCACCCCACTCTGGGGCCAGCCAGAGGTGGTATTTGCCAGTTCTCCGAACTGCTCAAAATTTCCGCTACCGGTTCTCCAGAACCTGTCAGAACCTGCTGGATTTCACCCCTGCTATAGATGATATAGATATATAGGTAGATATAGATGATATAGATATAAGTAGATGATATAGATACAGATGATATAGATGTTAGAATATTCATGACTGGGAGAGCCAATGGTAACAAGGTCAGACAATGAATAGGCATAGCAACTAAGTCAGCCAATGGGAGCTTAAACACTTCTGAGTCTGTGCAGAGAATTGTAACTGAACCTAGAAGGCTGGGCATGGCTCAGCCCACTCTGTACTCTGTTGTCTCTCTCTGAATTCTGAACTAGAAACTAACTGTTCTCTCCTGCCTGCAACTGCTATTACATTGAAGAAGAACTCTACTTGTGGTAGTGTGTGTGTGTGTGTGTGTGTGTGTGTGTGTGTGTGTGTATGTGTGTGTGTGTGTGTGTGTGTGTGTGTGTGTGTGTGTGTGTGTGTGTGTGTTTATAAAGAAGTTAATGAATCCAGCTGAATCAGTTATCTGTGTGTGCTTCTGGATTTAATTTTTTTGCAACAAACTCTGATAATAGATATAGATGATATAGAATTTCAGGTGTGCAGGACCTGGTGCTGGAGAGGATACCCTCTGGTTGGTGTTAAGTGGAGAAACAACAAGCCCAGAAATTCCAGCCCCAGTAGGAACACCAGAAGGAGAACCCTTGAGGTGCTTGTGAGAGCTTGGAAAGACCAGGAGGGCAGACTGTACTGTATATGGAGAGCCAGATGTTGATCAGTGAATTGCACGTTTTGTTTGGCAGCAACAAAACAACTGGAAGAAAACTCACAAGCATCCAGGATCAGTAACTGAGACAAGGAGGGGTAGAAGGAGACAGGTAGAAAGTGAGGTAAAAAGACTTGAGAGAAAAGAAAATTAAGCAGGTTAAAATAATTTATTATATTATTTATATTTACTATATAAAGTATATAACAATAGTAATATTTTATAGCAATAAAACATTTGTTCTACTATTCTGGCTTTGTAACTAGTATCTTTGCCTGTACATATTATTTGATCATACTACTTCACTAGGTGGGTATAGTGTCCAGACTAAAATATCTAATTTGTTTAAGTACTGGCTATGTGTGTGTGTGTGTGTGTTTGTGTGAGTGTTTGGATACAAACTGGGTGTGTACACCCATATGTTTGTGTATCAATTCCTATCCAAATGTAAATGTTTTATCAAAACAAATTTAATTATCTATACAGCATAATTACTTCTGCCCTATGATTGCATCAACTCTATCTGACAAGGATCATAAGGGACAGGACTTCTGTTTAAGGAACAGTCTCTCACAGGCCTTCTCCAAACTCTTCTAGATCTGTTCTAGTGAGCCAGGGAATCCTTCCCAGAGACCAGCATCCAAACGAGCAGCTGCATTAGAAGTTTGTACCCAAACAACGGATGCTCCAATGGAAACCAAATTATTGCATAAGGTTTTGTAAGTGAGAATTTAGTATTCTGCACAGAGTTAAGTGGGCAGTGATTCAGAAACATTTCTGGAAAAATTAGGCTATAAATCAGCCAAAGATTTTCCGAAAATTATTTTTTCTTTCAGAATTATTCTATTCTATTCTATTCTATTCTATTCTATTCTATTCTATTCTATTCTATTCTATTCTATTCTATTCTCTATGCAAAAACTTGTTTCTCATGAGCATCCATATGTCTGTCCATGTGTATATCTGATACACAGACCATCTGTATGTCACTTAAAAAGGGGTAAAATAAAGGATGTTTTGCCCCATTTTGAGTTTGTGTAGGGAACGTTCAGCCCTTCCTCTCTAGAAACATTTCTCACAGCCTTTTCTCATCATAAACCTTATACACATATATACGTGTTACAGAGATGGAAGGATAAATTAGCTTAAATTCAGAGATTAGCAGTAGCACATTTTTTGCTTCCAATGCTACACTAATGTTAAATGTTTAATATATTTAGAAGCAGAATTTTGTGTCACTAAAATTAGGTGCGAGAGGCTCATTTCAGATTCTATTGTCATCCTACCTGGATGTAGCAGGTGACCAACAAAATTTTTGCCTGAGGTGGTTAATTATCAGGAAAAAAGAGCTTTGTCTCTAATCTGGAAAATAGTATCACATCATTATTAATGGCCTGTTATGAAATGAGCATTAGCACTTAATTTGATTAATAGACAATGGGTTTTTAGATTTGTTTATATACATGTTAGCATTGTACTTAATAAGCTGTGAAATGTGGTCTATTATGAATTTTTAAGTTAATCTCATTTGATCTTTTTTAAAGAGAAAAGGAGCCCCTCATATTTTCCAATAACCTATCAAACTTGGCAATGTCCTGATTATATACGATATGTGACGTGGAACAGTTTTATGTACTGCAGTGTTTTTCAACCTTGGCAACGTTAAGATGTGTGGAAATGTGAAAATACCAACATAAACAATTCACATATGGCATGTCTTATTGTCTTAGTAAAACCCTCATGGAGATTTTCAGAAATAATGAAACTTTCTTTAAGAAATATTTAGGCTGCAAACATAAGGTGACCAGACGTCCCGCTTTTGGCGGGACAGTCCCGGTTTTTAAATAATTTGTCCCGCATCCCGCGGCATTTAAAAAAAGTCCCGCTTTTTTAATTTGAATTTGCCCTGCACACCCCTCTGCCTCCTGCCTCGCCTGCCTCCTCCTGCCAGGCAGGGAGGGAGGGCAGTGAGAGGGGCAGCGGCGGTCTTGCCTGTTCGTCGCCGCAGAGCCGAAGAAGCTGGTGGTGTTCACGGCACGGGGCTTCCCCCGCCCGCTTTCCCTGGCCGCCGGGACGCCGCCATTTGCATTCTTTTGCCCTCTGTGCAAGCAGAACACTTTGTGCATGCGCCGGTAGGAACCCACCCCTGGCTGTGATGAAGGGGGGGGGTGTTTGGGGGGGTGCACAAAGCTGCAGGATAAGAGAGACGGACCCCTCCTGTCTTGCTCCCCTAGAAACTGCCCCCTTAATGGTGTCTCGCTTTACAAAAAATAAAATCTGGTCACCTTATGCAAACATGCAGTATGCTTAGCCAGGCAAGGTGCCCACAGTGATTGTTGTGAATTTTCAACTGTTAAGGCTAACTGGGAAATCACCCCCTGGCCTTTTGTACATTCTCGTTACTTGATTGTCCATTTTGTAGCCAGTCCCCTTTACTGTGGACTTTGTTAGAACCAGGTGAATTAAAGGCATCTACACAACATGCTAAACGGGGCTTGTGTTGACCTTGGTTTGTTTGTTTCTCTTTGCAAAGCCTCTATGCAAAGTTGAGAATTTGGCAGCCATGGTAGTTTATTGTTTGGTTGGCCATGCATATTATGGCCTCTTCTGCTCAGTGGATTCCTGGTGATCTGCCCAAAGTTTTCCTGCCAAATGGGATGGTGCAGGGATGAAATTCAGCAGGTTCTGACAGGTTCTGGAGAACCGTTAGTGGAAATTTTGAGTAGTTTGGAGAACCGGAAAATACCACCTCTGGCTGGCCTCAGATTGAGGTGGGAATGGAGATTTTGCAATATCTTTCCCCCAAGATGGGGGAGGGAATTGGGATTTTGCAGTATCCTTCCCCTGGAATAGGGTGGGAATGGAGATTTTGCAGTATCCTTCCCCCAGGAATGGGGAAGGAATGGAGATTTTGCAGTATCCTTCCCCGAGGAATGGAGAAGGAATGGAGATTTTGCAGTATCCTTCCCCCAGGAATGGGGAAGGAATGGAGATTTTGCAGTATCCTTCCCCCAGGAGTGGGGTGGGAATGGAGATTTTGCAATATCCTTCCCCTGCCACACCCACCAAGCCATGCCCACAGAACCGGCAAGGAAAAATTTTGAATTTCACCCCAGGATGGTGGAATTATTGCTGATTATGGAGGGGGGAAAAATATGGGGATCCTTAGGATAAATGGGTTGATTTCTCAGAAGGGTTCTGGAGATAGTAATATCACACAATTTATTCTATAAATGGAATTCATAGGAAAGTTTTATATTTAGTCAAAGAGCAGCCTGATCACAAAAGGAGTCTCTGTTCTCTACATACATTTTTAAAGACTGCAAATGTGCATATTTAAAAAGCATTTGAACAAAGAGTTCAAAATTACCATCATTTGGGTAGACAGCTCACCGGGTTTTTTTTCTAAAATGTTACAGCAAACACAAATAAGGACCTGGGTTTGATTTTTTTTAATGCAATATGTGGCTGATTTTAGAATCCATATTTGCCTAGAGCCCCCTTAATATAACCTCACATTGCAGTAATTTCTTCAATGAGAATTATTCTTCACTGTAACTTTAGAAAATGACTTGAATGCCTGGAAACAACACAAGGAGTGACGTCTAACAAAGGACAGGCAGTGTAGTTAGTAAGTTAAATCAGGGACGGGTTCCTCTTACCTGCCTACCGGTGCGCTGCGTGCGCATCATCATGTTTCACGTGCACACACGCTCGCTACACGCGCATGTCCCCTTGCACAATTTTGCTTCCACGCATGCGCAGGATGCAAAAAATCACTGAAATCTTCTGAGGGGATGCATGTGTGCACGATTTTGGTGATTTTTTGCTTCCGCACATGCGCAGAAGCAAAAAATTGCCGAAATCTCGTGCACGCGTGCGTCCCCTCGTGAGATTTTGCTTCCGCGCATGCGCAGGGAGCAAAAAAAGACCAAATTTTTGGAAAAAATGGCGCTGCGCAACAGACCGGCGAAGATGGTACCGGAGCCGACACGCGCAAATTACGCAATCAGCGGGCCGCTACCAGAACGACAGAGTGGACCGCACCGGTAGGAACCCACCCCTGAGTTAAATTGGCACTAAATGTATTAAAATGTATCAGTACTAGAAGGAAAGCTGGGGAAAATATTTGGTGATCAGTGTCTAGCAAGGGATAAAATGCTATTCATCCTTTTTAAATAAGCCTTAGAAATATTCTGAGGCGTGGAAGGCAGAGGTGGGATCCTACCTCTGATTGCCGGTGCGGTTAATCGCTGAGTTCGGTGCAGAGCCGAAGACGCTGCTCGAGCCTGCTCCCATTCGCGGAGCGGGAGCTTTCCCCGGGCGCTTTCCCCGCCCGCATGGATGCCGCCAATTGCGTTCTTTTGCCCTCTGCGCATGGCAATCAGAGGTAGGATCCCACCTCTGGTGGAAGGGGAGGGTCAAAAAATCAAAATGGCAGCCATGACTGTGCCAAGCTCATGTGCTACATGTGCCACAAAAAGGGCGGGGCTTCATTTGTGAGATTACATCCACCATCTTGACTTTTTTGAAGGACACTCCCCCCTGTAGGTTCCCTATAGATGGAAATAGAACTACATCTTTAAACTGTTTCTTGCCATTAAAAGGGCAAAAGAAATCAAACCTATAAATCAAGAGAAATACAGCAACTGTGAGTTTTAAGTTTTAAGACTATTCTCTTCTGAGACTTTTCCCTCCTCCAGTTTATTTTCTATGCTATTTGATGTTATTTTGTTGATTCTTCTCTTTGAAAAGTTTGTTTGAACATTTTATGTTGGTTTTGTCTGATGAACTTTGCTCATTGGGGTTTTGAAGGAGATCCACAGGGTGCTTCCCCACAGACAAAGTTAGGTGGAATGCTTATTTCCCCCCTCCCCCCCAAATTCTACAATTCTACATTGTCAGCCAGTGTTTCTTAACCTTTGCAACTTTAAGATGTGTAGACTTCAACTATCAGAATTCCCCAGCCAGCCATTGTTGAGAAACACTGCTCTAAGTAGTAAAGGACAAACGATTAACTGAGACTATTTAGTCATTCTTGATCATAACATTATTACTCTATGCTACAAAGGCCACTTTTATGCCTATGGTAGGTTAGCTTTCCTGAATTGCCTGAAAATCTGTTGTAGAACTTCAAATTGCAGGATTTGTCAAAGATGCGTGAAAAATATCTGAACTGCAGGGATTAATAAAATGAATCTTATGAAAAGATAGTTATCATTATACCCATTGGAAATTATGTCACCAGCTCACTCTACCTACAACTAAAATGACCAAGAATTCTAATCAGACATGATAAAATGCATAGAATGTGCAGATATCACATTCCTATTGAGCTCAATAGTTTTCAAAATATCAAGGAAAAACAAATCAGCCTAGATATCTAATTGAAGGAGATATAGGCGTGTGTAATAAAAGTATAATATACACAAGCTATATCTTTCTTGATAAAATACTAGTTCCAATCAGAATAGAGCTGGAAGGGACCTTGGAGGTCTTCTAGTCCAGCCCCCTGCTCAAGCAGGAGACCCTATACCATTTCAGACAAGTGACTGTCCAGTCTCTTCTTAAATCCCCCTCCCCGGGGTGGGCTCCTCTTACCTGCCTACTGGTGCGCTGCGCATGCATAATCTCATTTCGTGCACATGCACGCTCACTATGCGCGTGCATCCCCTCACGCAATTTTGCTTCCTGCACATGCGCGGAAGCAAAATTTCGTGAGGGGATGTGCGTGCACATGAGATTTTGTCATTTTTTTGTTTCTGTGCATGAACAGAAGGAAAAAATCACCGCAATCTCATGCACGCGCATGTCCACTCATGGGATTTTGTTTCCGCGCATGCAGCAAAAAAAGCCCAAAAATTCCAGAAAAAAGATGGCCCCGTGCGACAGACCAGCAAAGACGGCACCGGAGTTGTCGCGCGCAAATTGCGCAATCGATGGGTCCTTACCGGACCAGTAGGAACCCACCACTGCCCCTCCCCAGTGATGAAGCACACACAACTTCTGAAAGCAAGCTGTTCTACTGGTTGTCCTCACTATTAGGAAGTTTCTCCTTAATTCCAGGTTGCTTCTCTCCTTGATTAGTTTCCATCCATTGTTTTTGTCCTGCCCTCTGGTGCTTTTGAAAATAAATTAACCCCCTCCTCTTTGTGGCAGCCTCTCAAATACTGGAATACTGCTATCATGTTCCTCCTAGTCCTTCGTTTCTCTAGACTAGCCAAACCCAAATCCTGCAATCGTACTTCATATGTTTTAGTCTCCAAGCCTTTAATCATCTTAGATGCTCTTCTTTGCACTTTTTGTGGTGACCAAAACTGGATGCAGTATTCTAGGTGTGGCCTTACTAAGGCTTTATAAAGTGGTACTAATACTTCATGTGATTTTTATTCTATGCCTCTATTTATACAACCAGTGATTGTATTAGCTTTTTTGTCTGCTGCTGCATACTGCTGACTCATGTTTAAGTCCATTAGGACTCCATGTTACTGTTTTTGAGCCAGGTTTCACCTAATCTGTACTTATACCTTTGGTTTTTTCTGCCCAAGTGTAAAACCTTGCTTTTCTCCACATTAAATTTCATGTTGTTGGATAGGGCCCATTGTTCAAGTCTATTAAGATCCTTTTGGATCCTGAATTTGTCTTCTGGGGTGTTGGCTATTCCTGCCAGCTTAGTATCACCTGCAAATTTGATGAGTTCCCCTTCTATTCCCTCATCTAAGTCATTTATGGAGATATTGAAGAGTACTAGGCCTAAGACGGAACCATGTGATAATACCCCACTGCTTCCTTCCCTCCATGTAGATGTAGTACCATTAACAACTACTCATTGAGTACAATTTGTCAGCCAAATCCATTTGGTGGTGATACTGTCTATCCCACATTTTTCTAGTTTACCAAGAAGTAGATTGTGGTCTATTTTGTCGAATGCCTTACTGAAGTCTAAATGTACTATGTCCACAGCATTTCACTGGTCTACTAATTTAGTCACTTTGTCAAAGAATGAAATAACATTGGTTTGACATGATCTGTTTTTAACAAACCCATTCTGGCTTTTAATTATAACTTTATTTGTTTCTAGAAGTTGGCAGATCTGTTTTTTTAAATGGTCTTTTACAGTATGGTTTCTTCCCCAAACCCCAAAAACTTTAACCTTAGACTGTCTACAGTTGACCTCACCCCATTCCTAAGAGGTCTGTAAGGGGTGTGCATAAGCGCACCATCGTGCCTACCGTCCCTGTCCTTCTGTCCTATTGTCTAATTTTTACCTATACATACTTTGCTTTTGTTTATGTTTATATCATATCTGTTATCTTGTACACGTGTTGACAAAATAAATAAAAATAAAATAAAATAAAAGTATTTTCACAGGTATTGATGTTAAGCTGATTGATCTGTAGTTTCCTGGTCTGTTTTTTTTTTTCTTTTTTGAAGATGGGAACCACATTATCTCTTTTCCAATCCTCAGGTAATTCCCCGTTGTTCCAGAATTTTTGAAAATTATGGTACAATGATTTTGAGATAACATCTGCCAATTCCTTCAGAACTCTGGGATGTAATCCGTGAGGCCGAGTGATTTATAATCATCAAGATCAGACATTGCTTATTTTAATTTTTATATGAAAACATGATTTGAATGGCTTTTGGAGACTGAGAGAATGGGTATATTTCCATTCATATTTTATTTCTTCAAACATCAACTTCTATCCCATTTCTCATTAAATACCTGTCTGAGTTTGTATTTTATTTCTATCTCTTTACATGAAAAAACCCAAAGTATAATACAACATTTTGGAAGTGGTAGATAATTATGTTCTGATCAGCCCATCAATCTAGAAATAACAGATAAAGTCAGTTTTTATAAAAATTCATGAAGCTGACCTTTCTTGAGCATGTTTGGTAAGACATTTGAAAACTGTGTCTGTAAGTACCACTTTACACAATTTGATTCTGAATGCAAGGGGAATGTGCGGTATATCACTGTTCCAAATAACTTATAATAAAAACACAATTTTTGCACAAACGTAAGTTCCAAATGCTGTTCTTTTAATATATAATAATACTAAAACTAATCAAAATACAGTTGGAACAGATATTATTTCCTTTGGAACTCTAATTTATTGTTCCTGTGGGTGAACAGACTTCATGTTTCAGTTAATAATGACATACCTATGACAGCAAGGTTCTCATTAATTTTTCTGTTCTTGTGAGATCTTTCACACCCTAACTGGCTATTGGTTTCATAGGGAAATACAAAAAGGAAGACAATGTATACAACAGAATAGTTGTTTTAAAACTTGTCAAACCTGCCCCAGTCTGATCCCTTAGGGAAGTAAAACTCTTGACTCCATTTGGTTGAAGTGCAAAGGCACTTTTACTAAGAGATTCTGATTGCAGTAAAGTTAAGCGTAATCTAAAATTCCTGTGCACCAATACAGAACTTAACCCATGGTTTCCCCTTTGCTTCTCCCAGTGGTCCATCCATGTGTAGCCAATCCAGCACCCCCAAGTTGTTTTGGGAAACACTGAGCTATTTGGGTTGATGAAATTCCACTCTCAGGGCAAACAGATGTACAAGGTGCCGGTGTGCCAACATGAAGCAGATACTGTACTATAATTTCAAAATATGTCATTTCTGAGTTTTAAACAACAGTCAAGGGAAATCATGTTCTGTCTCTTCCTTCTCCTGTTGTCATTATAGCCTAAACAGAGTCTTCAGGCTTCAAAACCTACAGAGAGCATCTGAACATGAACAGGAAACCAGGACTTTTTGAAGACATGGTTTTGATTTATATCATTGTGAAACTTTTGAAATTTCATTGGATTCAGAGAAGGATGCTAAAGTACAATCCAATTGAAAGGGATACCAACATTTGAAAGTCCAGGCATAGAAAAGTAAGAAAAATTGTCTGCTTAGAAGTAAAAAGATAGTTGAAATGGAGCCCTGTTCAGAATGACAAATGATTTCCAAATAGCATAAACCTGGGAAGCGGCTTTCATAAGCTCCTTTAGATCCCAACAAACCAACATCTCTGCCATCTTAAGACATTGCCCACTTCTGCATAACTTCTTCATTCCTAGATTACTTCTGTAGAAAATGACCAGGCTGAGCCTAAGGGCGGAGTCAAGCACATCATCAGTTTGGAGTCACTATGAACCCGTGAAAGACCCAAATCCAATCCCCCTTGAAGTCCATTGATTTTTATCTTGCCTTGACCATTAGTAGTTCAGATTATTGTGTATAGGTAGGATGAAATAAACTTATAATACTTTTGAACTCTATCCTAGTTCCTGACTTCTTGCTCCTAACAACTTCAGACCTTATTTCATATTCTGTTTCTGCTTGATATCTCACTTTTGATCTGAAACGTCTCTTTGATCTTAATCCTGATTTCTTATCTCTGAATCTAAACCAAGAGAGTCTTTCCCAAAATCTTAGTACTGATCTCTCGTCTACTGATACTCTGCTCTATCCCTT
The DNA here is from genome assembly GCA_023053685.1 of Diadophis punctatus similis. Classification (NCBI taxonomy): domain Eukaryota; kingdom Metazoa; phylum Chordata; class Lepidosauria; order Squamata; family Dipsadidae; genus Diadophis; species Diadophis punctatus. Next base: position 6,550,007 of record JALIGW010000017.1, read on the forward strand.
TCAATATCTGTTGCTGTTACCAGTATGACCACAGAACCTCCTCCTCTTTTAAAAGTGATTCATACAAAAGGTCAATATTTATTATTTTAGTAGAGGAATGACAAGAATTAAAAGCCTATGAATGCTATAAATCAACACTGAAGTACAAAAAAATAAACATTTTATTGGATTGGTGCAACTATCCTTTGCCAATGCAGAGCAACTGTGCTAATCTTCTCAACATAGAAGCCCCAGACAGAATTCTGCCTTTCCCAGGAATTCCTCATTTTCACAGATGAGACTCAGAATGGCTGAATGTGCTTCTATATCCTCTACTTTGTCCTCCAGCAATCCATTCAGCTTGTACTTGGTGCCGGTATAATTAGAGTCCTCATATAAACAAAGAACATACCCTTGTAGGTGACCTGTGCTACTAGCTTCTTTCTCCACGACTTTGTTACTCTTCAGGATTGTGCAGATGCAAATAGGTATTCCCTTGTAAACTTCCTGCTTTAGAATGAGATTCCTATGGAGGAAGAAATAATTAATAAAATATTGGATTGCGCAGAAATGAATAGATTGACCTTGATACTTAAAGAGAGGAATCGGAATATTTTCAGGTATGGGGTCAATTTTATGATTGGTTGGAGAAGAGATATGTATAGAATAATATTGTAAAGAAAGAGGGGTGAAATGTTATAACAAATGAAATGATAAATATTAGGATATGAAAAATAACGGGGGAATAGGGAGAAGGAACAGAAGAAGCAAGCAGATGATGCACTGATGGATTAACTATGTATTGTATGTTTTTTGTCTATAAAAATAAAAAAACTTTATTTTTTAAAAAATAGAATATTTATTGTAAGATTCATGCTCTTAAAAGACTATTATAAGGGTCCCTCTTATGGCAAAGATTTAATTCTATTACCATGAAAACAATAAGTTGGCATATAATCAAGTATTCCAATATCATCTTTGAAGGCTTCTCTCCCATTTGGTGTAGACCCCATGAATCTAATCCAGCTACCAAGATTTGGATTAGAATGAAATGCATGCATAAAAATCAGCTTGTACGCCTTGTTTCAGAACACAGAACACAAGTACACCAGGGGTGGGTTCTAAGTTACCTTGCTGCCGGTTTGCTTCCTCCCGCGCCGCATGGCTGCACCTCGTGGGTGCACACGTGCTTTTCATACGCAGTGCCGAAAAATAAAAATAAAAAATTCCAAACAAAAAAAAGCCAAAAACAAGATGGTGATGCATGTGCAGTGCCGGAAACTCATCTTCTGCACATGCACAGAAGAAAAAAACCCAGGAAAAAATCCCCCCTGCCAAAAATCCCCCCCCCAAAAAAAAATTCCAAAAAAAATCCCAAAAAAAGATGGTGGCGTCCACGGACCGGCACCGACAGAACCGGTTCTGTGACATCATCATGACATCACCAGCGGCTTGCTACTGGTTCAGACGAACCGGTCCGAACCGGGAGGAACCCACCTCTGAAGTACACTGCTTTGGAATATGGCTCCTCTTTGAAGAAAATCTGTTAACTATAATACATTTTAAAGGATATTTGAACATGAAGAGTAATATTCCCATGTACAAATGTTTGCTGTTATAGTAGGGGTTTTTTTGGGGGGGGGGGGGGTTTACACAATCAGAATGGAAGGAACACTTTTAAAATAATGAATAATTTATCCTGAAATCTCATGTTGGTGGCTGTTGGCAGTAATTGTTCTTCTGTAAGAATACTTATGGCCTTGAGGGACATTTTAAACAAACGAATAATCTGGAGATTTAGTATAAATGAAATGCTCATCAGGGGTTTGATTCATGGTCCTTCCTTTTTAATTTAAAGTTCCAAAAAATAGTTAAAAAGGAAAAAGAAAAGGAACTATTGGGTTTTTAACTTCTTCTTTTTGTACATCTGTTAATTTGCAATGTTTTTAGACATTTATATTTATCTTAGAAGCCAAACTGTTAGTGATGATATTTAGCCTGCTGCATGATGTATTGTATGTATAGAAACCATTCTTGCTTAAATTGGTTAAATTTCTATTGTGTATATATACTGTTACTTTTTCGATGGCTGCATAATCTTCAAGTTTACGTTCCCAAACAGACCTTGTCAGAACTGTATCTTTCTTGTCTAATGTTGAGCAAAATTTATTCTCATTGCTGTAAACATATATCTTAAATTATGACGTTGATTTTTTCTGAGATTATACCTAGTGAAACAAAAGTTGTGGCTTCATTTCAAATTTAAATTCCAAAATGTTCTGCAATGTACTATTTTCTAGTACTATTTTTCTAAATGTACTGCATCTTTCTTGGTTTCTTTTTGTATGTCCACCACATGCGATAAAACATTCCTTCTATTTCATGACATTTCCAACATTTATTGCTATATGGGGGCAGTGTGATGACTCAGCGGTTAAAAAAAAAAAGACACTGAGCTTGTCAGCTGGAAAACTGACAGCCCAGGTTTAAGACCCAAGCGCTGAGCAACCGAGTGAGTTTTTGTTACTCACCCCAGCTGCTGCCCTCCTAGCAGTTCAAAAGCATCCAAATCATCATCATCTTCTTTTAACAACCCCATAATCCCTTGCAGGGTGGAGTCTGGGCAACTGAATGGACCAACGGAGCATTTAATGGCCGGATGCCCTTCCTGTCGCCAATGCGGAGCTATGTTCAGCAGATACATTCTCATTGTGCCCAGAGACAGAAATATCTGCCTCTACCTAGGATCGAACTCACAGCCTTCTGATTGTGAGGTGAGAGCTCCACATCTAGGCCACCGCACCACTCCTTCAAAAGCACACAAATGCAAGTAGATAAATGATTACCGCTTCATCGGGACAGGTTACTGCATTCCAGTGGTGGGTTGTAAATATTTTTGCTACCGGTTTGCGTGCGCGCTTGCGCGACGCTTCTGCGCATGCGCAGAAGCATCCCGGGCACGTGGGCAGAGCCTCCCACCACCGGTGCTACCGGTTCTAAGAACCGGTCCGAACCAGGAGCAACCCACCGCTGCTGCACTCCATGCTTTCTTGATGATGGAAACAGCCCTCAGACAATGCAGTCTTCCTCGACCGAGAAATGGAAATGAGCACTGCCCCCTTGAGTCAATCACGACTGGACAGGGGAAACCTTTATACCTTTTATATACCTATTGCTGTATGGTTTGTCGATCTGAGGTATTGTTGATGGAGTTATACATCATCTGTGAAACATTTTATACCCATTTTCCTTTAAGTTATATCTTGGTATAAGTTTTATAGATATATTCCATAATTCTTCCCATTGTTGTGTTGTAACTGTTTCTTTAAAATTTTACATCCGTTTTATCATACAGTTGTTTGTTGCTTCTGTCTCTGTATCTTATCTATGTAAAGGTTTACATATGTACTCTAGCATATGGTGCTAGTTCTATATCAACATTTCAAATTCTGTCTTTTTTCTTAATATTCTTTCTTTCTTTCTTTCTTTCTATCTTTCTTTTCTCTCTCTCTCTCTCTCTCTCTCTCTCTCTCTCTCTCTCTCTCTCTCTCTCTCTCTCTCTCTCTCTCTCTCTCTCTCTCTCTCTTTCTTTCTGAGATTTGACTTAATTCTTCCGACAATTTAATACATCAACCACTGCATCTTCTGGCCTTCACTAAGTAGTTTGAGTTATGCTTTAAATCTATTCCTAGAGTGAACCTTATTTGCATATGTTATTACATTTTTGTTGCTGTAATTGTCTCCAGCATCAAAATCATTTGACAGAGAAGTTGGAGGTAAAGTTACTTACTTATATTGTCAAACTCCATGCTTTAAGTAAACTTTGTCTAATGTGTCCTTTTAAATTTTTGTCCTTCTTTGTATCTCGGTACCAACTATATTGGTTGGTATGATCTAAGTACCGTATTTTTCAGAGTATAAGATGCACCTTTCCCCCCCCCCCTAAAAGAGGGTGAAAATCTGGGTGCGTCTTATACACCGAATGTAGCTCTGTCCAGCCTCTGAAACGGACCTTTGCAAGGCTAAAACAACCTCTCAAATCGAGCTTTGCAAGCCTGAAAAAGCAGCCTTTAAAACGGACCTTTGCAAGGCTAAAACAACCTCTCAAACCGAGCTTTGCAAGCCTGAAAAAGCAGCCTTTCAAATGGAGCTTTGCAAGGCTAATAGATAGATAGATAGAATAGATAGATAGAATTCTTTATTGGCCAAGTGTGATTGGACACACAAGGAATTTGTCTTTGGTGCATATGCTCTCAGTGTACATAAAAGAAAATATACATTTGTCAAGAATGGTTGTCATAGGGTTCAAGTAAGCAATCAGGAAACAATCAATATTAATATAAATCGTAAGGATACAAGCAACAAGTTACAGTCATACAGTCATAAGTGGGAGGAAATGGGTGATAGGAAAGATGAGAAAAACTAATAGTAATAGTAATGCAGGCTAGTGAATAGTTTGACAGTGGTGAGGGAATTATTTGTTTAGCAGAGTGATGGCATTTGGGAAAAAACTGTTCTTGTGTCTAGTTGTCTTGGTGTGCAGTGCTCTATAGCGACGTTTTGAGGGTAGGAGTTGAAGTAATTTATGTCCCGGATGCGGGGGTCAGTAAATATTTTCACGGCCCTCTTTTTGACTCGTGCAGTATACAGGTCCTCAATGGAAGGCAGGTTGGCAGCAATTGTTTTTTCTGCAGTTCTGATTATCCTCTGAAGTCTGTGTCTGTCTTGTTGGGTTGCAGAACCAAACCAGACAGTTATAGAGGTGCAGATGACAAACTCAATGATTCCTCTGTAGAACTGTATCAGCAGCTCCTTGGGATGTTTGAGCTTCCTGAGCTTCCTAATATACCTGTTCCAGGCTGTTTGCTAAGGACGCTAGCCAGATGGATGCTGATAGGCAAAAAAATTTTGTTCTTATTTTCCTCCCCCAAAACTAAGGTGCGTCTTATACTCCGGTACATCTTATACTCCAAAAAATATGGTAATTGTTTTGTTGTAGGTTTATCTGTGACTATCACAAAGCTAAAGTGTTGGGTTCTTGGGTTCTCTGAGTTCACTGAAGCTAATGAAACATCCACAAGAAGACAACCAAACTCAGAGAGAACCAAGAAGCTCCAAGTTTGTAGGGATTCCCTCAGTATCAGGAAATCTCCACAGACTAATCCCTCCTACATGTATTAAAGATGTATCTTAACAAGAACAGTTCTCCTCCCCATAAGTTTAAATAGGGAAGGAATAATGTCCTACAGATTTTGATTTTAATTTTTCCTGGAACAGCAGCTGGCTTTTGGGAAGTATGTGTAGGTAATCCTCAGAAACAGTAGTTGGGACCAGAGTTTCCATCACAAAGTGATGCAGTTCATAAAGCATGATGTCATGTGACCACATCACTTAACAATGGCAATCCTGGGAGTTCCTGTTGCTGTCATTAAGACAGGATTGCAGATTGTTAACCAAGGATCTTGTGTGACCACAACTTTTGACTTCCTGTCAGCTTTCAATAAGCAAAGTCAGTGGGGAAGTGAGGAAGTCGCACTCATGACATGCTTTCTTTAGGCAGCCCATAAACAAGTCAGCAGGCAGGTGTGTGCGATGGCGTGTGGGTGGGCAGAGGGGACTGTGGAAGATCACTTAACAAATGGTCACTAGCTGAGGACTATCTGCAAAGGACTCTAAATAATCTTCCATGTTGCTAGATGAAAATTTACAAGTATACAAGAAGACTTTAGATATCTATATAAGATTGGCATTAGGATCTGGCTTTTTTTTCCATGTCTTGCTCAAGAGAAATGTTTCGTTTTCTTCAATTATTCTCCACATCATCATTTTAGAGGGCATTTTTTATTTTTTTTATTAATTTTCATATTTTACATATTACAATATTTGTAGACAGATCTGCCACCATTTATATATATCGCTACTATATTTATACAATTTATACATTATTTTATCATATTTTCTAATCCTGTGTCCTCGTCCCACACTGTTTCTTCAAATTTCTATTATTAGTCCAGTTGTACCATTTTTCCCAAATGTCTTAGTAATCTGAATTTTTTTGTCCTCTGAGTTCAATCGTTTGTTTGTCCATTTCAGCACAGTCGTATATTTTTTTGATTATCGAACTGTCCATAGGTATATTGGAATTCTTCCAGTTTTGTGCATATACAATTCTGGCCGCCGTAGTGATGTGGAGGATTAGTTATTTGATGCTTTGGCTATATTGTCCTTTAAATATTCCCAGTAGAAAAAGTTCCGCCGTATATTCTACTGATGAGTCCACTATTTCCTGTAACAAGTGGTGTATCTTTATCCAATATTTTTTCACTTTGGGACACAACCACCACATATGAAAGAAGGTGCCCTGCTCTTTTTTGCATTTCCAGCAATTCAAATTCAAATTTGAGTAGATTTTTGCCAATCGTGCTGGTGCCAAATGCCACTTAGAGGGCATTATTGTTATTTCGGTGTTCACACTTCTTTTGAAGCCTAATTCTTTTTCTTTAACACCCACTTCTGATTTCTTTGATAAATGTGTCCTCAATAACCTCTCAACTGTATTTTGACTCTGTGTGTTTAATATCTATGTGTGTCTTCTGGGGGTGCTATTTTGGTAGTTTGTGGGAAGTTCTAGATATCTGCAGATTGACTACCATATCACACATGACTTATGTTCCTCTGTTAGCAGAAAGAAGGTATTTTTCTTTCTTTTGGGTGGGTGAGTGGGGGGTTGCTCCAGAATTTTAGGGGAGGGAAGGAAAGTAGTGACAGACAATAATTCCTGTATCAACTCAAGCTATTCTGGTTGGGTGAGGAACCCCTGGTAGTAGAGAGATTCTTTATTACATGTTTGTCCTAAACCCTTGAAACTAAACTGATACCCTTCCTGTCAGATCCCTGAATCTGCCATTCTTCAGGGGAAGGGGGACCCTGGTTTGCATTATTTACTTTATTGCCTTCTTCCATGCACCCTATATCCTGCATGCTATTGATTTATAACCTTTTTGCCTGGTGCCTAGGTGCCCTTCGTGCCTTTTGGGGAATGTAAGGGGAGGGAGGGCCATGTGGGCTGCATTGCCTGAAAGCCGGCAGAAGATGACCCTGAGAAACTTCCCTTAGCGCATGCTCAGAGCGGCCGGTACAATAACATCTTCATACCTGCGGATTGGCTGAATCCACATTGGACTGTTGGGAGGGGTGCCTAATTCCTTTAATTCTACTTGCTTTGCCTGAGGGATCTCAGACCCTGCTTTTATTTCATCCTGCTATCACTCCTGTTCAATAAAAGGGTCCTTTTGAAATGCCAAGTTTCAAGAGTCTTTACTTTCTTGAATAAGGGGGAGAGGCCGGACCTTACACTTCCTGTGTGAAGGACATTGTCCCATCAGCAATATTAAAATACTGTTCACCTACTGTGTAGATCACCTTCTGACACAGAATTGGAGCAGCATTTTCTTGTCCTTTCCCTCAGGGCTGAGGTCACTCTGGGTAAAGCAAAGCAATGGGAATGTCTCAATAACAGGTATCTACAATAGGCGTCAAGAAATCATTGGCAAGAAGGTTCATTTGGAGATTGTAAAATGTAAAAATTGTAAAATATTGGCTCATAACCAAGGTTTGTTGAAGCTGCTGACTGTGGAATCATTGGTTATCTATTAATTGTTTGGCATCGTGCTGCTGGTAAACGGATTGATAGCACCATGCTGCTAAGTTTTCATTTTACCCTTCTTTTAAAAAGATGGACAGGATAAATCTCTACAGTACCTTTAATATGGGTATACAGATGCCCCTTTTATTCCATGGTTCCAAGCTCTAGGTTTTCAATTAAACTTCCTTAGTCTATTTTTGGGTTGACCATTTGAACTTTGCCTATCAGTTTGCAACAAAAGTGGTGTTCAGCCCTACTCTGCAGAAACAATAATTGAATGTGCAAAAATTCCATCAGAATGTCTGGATTTGGTCTGCTATGTTGTAGATATATTGCAACTGTTGTTAAAACAAGGGGATACGAAAGCCTTTTTCTTGGGTCAAAGGGTGTGTCTCACAGAACCTCAGACTCAGAGGTGGTATTCAGCCGGTTGGACCAGTTTGGGCGAAACGGTAGTAGCGACCTTATTTAGGGACATTTTGAAGCCGCACACATGCGTGAAAGCTGCGCACGTGAGCAAAGCACATCCGGGGAAGGGCCTGCACATGCGCAGAAGGGGCTGGTGCAAGCAAAGCAAGTGCGCATGCGCTCACATTTGCGAACCGGTAGGGAAAGTAAGTGAATAACACCTCTGCTCAGTCTCTCAGGCAAGCTCATTAAAATGTTATCAATCTGTAACCGAGACCTGCTTGAGAACTATCAGTCAGATCCCAAAGGGCTAGACTTGGCATGGCTCCCACGGATTTAGCATCATCTGTTAAAGAAGGAAGGCACTAAGTTTTATGCAGCTTGATTCTGTGTCTTTTGTAGACTCTGAAAAATGAATGGCCTTCCTTAATGTATGCAAATGGAGGGAAAGTAGTAGAACTCTAAGCACTATATTTTATGAGGGCAAGGCTATATTTCACTCGGATATAATTTTTTTTTAAAAAACAGCAATATTGATAAGGGAGGAACATTAGCAGAATGGATGAACTGCGCCTCTTGAATACCTGGCTATACACTTGACGTATATAACTGAGAGCTAAAGTAACTCAAAATTTTTGGCTTGTAATTATTGGATACAACATCCAGTGTAGTGTACTGTTTTGTATCTAACCTTCCCTTTGAAATTCCCTTCAGTTTTGTTAGATTACAATACCATAATTCCTTGCCAGAAATGGATACTCTGCTGGGAATTTGGGAAGGTGAATTCCACATATTGAGTAGGAACATGGTGGGAAAAGTAAGAAGACTACATTTCAAACAGCCATCGCTCAAGTAATGACTTACTTGACAACGTTTTGGCTTAAAAGAACAGATGGTCAACTTCGTGACTGCCCTTAAAACTAATTTGGAAAAATCAATAACATATTTTATTTATTTATCTCATTTATAAAACACATGCTAATGGACAGCCCTAGAGGAATAACATCTATTCTCTTGCTTAAATTGGGCTGAAGCTTTCAATAAAGAATGTGAAATCCAGTAAAGTCAGAATATGCAGTAAAAAATAAGATACATATTATTATATAGTTCAACCATAATGGTACATGGGCTTATTTATTTTTTTGCAAAGGGTTGTCAGACACAATTAATTATCTATCTGAACGTTGATCAAATAAGTCAACCTTTTATTCTTTCCCTATCCTTTTAACAATCATAATTCTTCACCCCTTCAAATAGCATCCTACAGCTTAAGTTCTTGTCATCTTTTTGTATTGTTTCCCAAAGATGCTTTAGAAGTTTGGCAAGTCTGTTTTGTAAATCCAGTAAGAGAAATTCATCCTTTTTTTCACTTCTAAGAAAGTCCTTCAAAACTTTGACAGATCTCTTTTGTATATCCTGTAAAAAAATATCCATCTCTTTTTTATGGTTTAATAGTTGTACATCTTCTTTAGACATTGAAGTATCATCCACTTTCATCTGAAAGTCCATTTGATCGTTTTAGCATCTTTTTTATTTCTTGCCAGATTGATATCCACATTCAGATTAATTTCAAACTTATTCTGGGTATCTTGTTCTTCTTCCATTGCATCCGTAATTGTCCATTTATCAATCATTTCTGAGAGCTCAAAGACCATTCGTCATAGACTTTCACAAAATTTTCACAATTTTCTAACAAACCAAATATTTCCTTCCATTCTTTTGTTATCCTCCAGCTCCCTCTAGTATATAACATTTGAAGTCCCATTATCTTGTTATGATTATAAAGAAAGAATAAACAATGCCACTTTCTCACGAGAGGTTTTTTTTTTTGCCTCAAAAAAATTGTAATTCCAAATCAATTCTAATCCTTTTTCTGTTCAATCTGGAAAGTAATATTTTTCAAAAGCTTTTAAAACCATTAAAAAAAATTCTCTAAGGAAAAAGCAACTCACTTAATTTATTTATTTATTTATTTATTTAGACGCTCTTATAGGCCGCCCAATCCCGTGGGACTCAGGGCGGCGTACAACATGAGTAAGAAGCGTACATTTAAAAACAATAATCATAATTAAAATATAGTTAAAAAGAAAAACATTATAAACACAACATTCAGGGGGAATCTGATTATCCTATTCACCCCATCTGCCGGAAGAGCCATGTTTTTAAGGCTTTACGGAAGGCCAGAAGGGTGGGGATAGTCCGGATCTCTGGTGGAAGTTGGTTCCAGAGGGACGGGGCTCATTAATGAATGCAATATAATTTGTTTTCCAAAGAATCTTGATTCTTCTAAAGCAAAACAAAAAAACAGAAACAAAAACCCATCTGCAAATCCATACAGGTTAAGAATTGAGGCTTGGTCAAGCATCCTGTATTTTAAAAAGGCTGCATTAACAACTGTGAAATATGGTTGCTTCCTCAATTCATAGCCACTCAAACCATAGGCAAACCATGAAACAGTGATTCCTGTGGTTTACTCACAAGAAACACAAATAAGGAGACATGTGGCTATCAATAAGAAAGAGTGCAGAGAAAAGCAACAAAGATGATAAGAGGTCGGGATGCAACCGTATGATGAATGGTTAAGAGAACTGGGTACATCTAGCCCAATAAAGAGAAGGTTTAGAGGTGGCATGATAATTGTCTTCCAGTACTTGAGGGGCAGACAGAGCAAAGAGAGGATTGATGTATTCTCCAAAGCACCATGAAGCATGTTAAAGAGAGCTCTGACCTAGAAATAAGGAGAAATTTTCTGACAGTGAGAATAATTAGTCAATGACATGGTCTGCCTTTTGGAATTGTAGGTGCTTCCTCACTGGAGGTTTTCAAAAATAGATTGACTGAGATGGCATAAGGCTCCTGTCTTGAGCAGCGGGTGGGACTAAAAATCCCTTCCAGCCCTATGATTCTATGATTCACAAAGACCTTGACTTAATGACAAAGAAAAATTCGGCAGCCGTCTGAGGCAGCAGCAGACTTGGGAGAAAGATCAAACGGAGGAAGTACCATGGCAAGACAAGACCCTCTTTGAGATGTACCATCTATATCGACATGGCAGACATTTGAGAAATCCTACCAGTGTCTGGAAAGGGCTGGATTAAAAGATAGCACTACCACAACTGAAGTGCAGAATATGGAGAGAAAGAGAGTGTCCCACACAGAGTGTCAACATACATTGAACGCACAACAGTTTCTGTCATGTCCAAATGGGAGATTCCACAGAAGGTTGTGGAGAATTTTTATTTATTTATTTATTTATTTATTTATTTATTTATTTATTTATTTATTTATTTATTTATTTATTTATTTATTTATTTATTTTGTCAAGCATATATAAGATAACAGATAAAAGTATAAACATTTTTTTTATTTTTTTATTTTTTATTTATTTCATCAGGCATGTATTATATGAAATGGATATGAATAAAAGGGAACATTAGGACAGGGATGAAAGGCACGTTGGTGCGCTTATGCACGCTCCTTACAGACCTCTTAGGAATGGGGTGAGGTCAACAGTAGACAGTCTAAGGTTAAAGTTTTGGGGGTTTCAGGAAGAAACCCCAGAGTCAGGTAGTGCATTTCAGGCATTGACTACTCTGTTGCTGAAGTCGTATTTTCTGCAATCGAGTTTGGAGCGGTTTACCTTAAGTTTGTATCTGTTGTTTGCTCATGTATTGTTGTGGTTGAAGCTGAAGTAGCCATTGACAGGTAGGACATTGTAGCAGATAATTTTATGTTCTACGCTTAGGTCAGACAGAAGGCGGCGAAGTTCCTAAGTTGTCTAAGCCCAAAATTTCAAGTCTGGTGGCATAAGATATTTTATTGCGGGTAGAGGAATGGAGGACTCTTCTCGTGAAATATCTCTGGACTCTCTCAATTGTATTAATGTCTGATATGCAGTGCGGGATTCAGACAGATGAGCTGTATTCGAGAATTGGTCTAGCAAATGTTTTGTATGCTCTAGTTAGTAGTACAATATTACCAGAGAAAAAGCTAGGCAAGATGAGGTTAACAACTCTTAATGCCTTTTTGGCAATGTTGATACAGTGGGCTCTGGTACTTAGATCTTTAGAGATGAGTACTCCAAGGTCCTTGACAGAGTGTGGGTCATCTACAACATCATGTTCATCTAGCTTGTATTTTGTGTTCTGATTTTTTTTTTTGCCAATGTGTAAGACAGAGCATTTGTTGGTTGAGATTTGAAGTTGCCACTTGTTTGACCAATCTGACACATAGTCAAGGTTTAGTTCCTGTGGGACTTCAAGATCCAGATGGACAGGGAGGTGCTAACTAATCAACCAGCCACAGACCAGAAGACAGCAATGATGATATATGCAAGGGTGCTAAGTGACAGTAACATCAGGAAGGAGTATGAGAATTGGAAGAAGTATCAGGGCCTGAAGGAGGAACTGGAGAGGATGTGGAAAGCAAAGGCCAAAGTAGTTCCAGTGGTGGTAGGAGCACTTGGGGCTGTAACTCCTAAGCTGGGAGAGTGGCTCCAACAGATTCCAGGAACAACCCTGGTGCTGTCTGTCCAGAAGAGTGCAATGCAGAGATGGGTTCCTGCCGGAGCTGCCCAGTGCACAGCTCCTGTAGGGAGCGGCCGATTGCGCAATTTGCATGAAACCACTCTGGAGCCCTCTCTGCCTGTCCACCGCGCATGTCGCCATTTTTTTCGTGAATTTTTGGCTGATTTTGCTTCTGCGCATGCGCGGAAGCAAAATCGCGCCAAAATCTCACGAGGGGATGCGCGCAAGAGAGAGAGATTTTGGCGAGATTTTGCTTCTGTGCATGCGCGGAAGCAAAATCGCGCCGAAATCTCACACGCGTGCACGTCCCCTCACGAGATTTTGGTGCGATTTTGCTTCCACGCATGCGCAGAAGCAAAATTGTGCGAAGGGGCACATGCCCGAAGTGAGCGAGCGCGCGCACGCCTGAAGCATGGAGATGCACGCGCAGCACACCAGCACCGGTAAGGGAGCAACCCGCCGCAGGTGCAATGCTAGGAACAGTTACAATATTATGCAGAATCCTGGGCCCAAGATTGAGGAAGACACGGAATATGCATAGGGGTGAGAAGGGCATTTATTGCCAGTCTAGTATGACTGCTTACAGTGTGAATGACAACTCACATGAAATACCTGCAGTGAACTATTAAGAGTAATTGAATGGTGGGAAAACATCCCTCTTGAAAAGCATGGGGGGGGTCTTGTTTCTAAGCCCTATAGTTTTCTGTGAGATCTGTTCTAATAAAAAACTGAAATGATGCAACTGGAACACAAATGAATATTAAAACAGATGAATATATTTTATAGTGCTAGAATGCTTTGTAATTACAATATCAGCAATAGCAAACAATTTGATTAGAGGCTAACAAAGAATTCTCATTATGTCAAGTTATTTATGTGGGAATTTGTACATTCTACTGAATAATCTGCTTCAGGAACCACTTGTCCTTCTAAAAATAATAATTTTCACCTTTTATCTTTTAGTGAAATTGGCTGATGCCTGACTTGTGGCTCTTTTAACACAACTAAAATTCAGAGGCTGCTTTCTCAGCATTCTTATTGTGTTCCAAAGTGTTTGGAATGAGAAGAACACTGGAAGTGCTGGAGATACAACTAGGTAAACTTAAAGTTGCTAATGGTGTGTTTCAAATTAGGCAGAATACAGTCTGCAGAAGACATTTTATTTATTTATTTATTTATTTGTCAAGTACATGTTGGTAATATACATAGATAAAACATTGTTTATATACATAAGATGGGTACTGATAAGCGGGAACATTAGGACAGGGATGGTAGGCACGCTGGGTGCACTTATGCATGCCCCTTACTGACCTCTTAGGAATCGGGTGAGGTCAACAGTGGACAGTCTAAGGGTAAAGTTTTGGGGGTTTGGTGACGAAACCACAGAGTCAGGTAGTGAGTTCCAGGCATTTTCCACTCTGTTGCTAAAGTCATATTTTCTACAGTCAAGTTTGGAGCGGTTCACTTTGAGTTTGTATCTGTTGTGTGCTCGTGTATTGTTGTGGTTGAAGCTGAAGTAGTCATTGACAGGAAGGACGTTGTAGCAGATAATTTTATGAGTTATGACATGGCAGCACTGTGGGTGCTCCAACACTGAAGGTTTTTAAGAAGAGATTGGACAATGTCTGAAATGTTATAGGGTTTCCTGCTTGAGCAGGGGATTGGACTTGAAGACCTCCAAGGTCCGTTCCAACTCTGTTATTGTGTTATCTTCTAAAGTAGTGCTTCTCAAACATGGCAACTGTAAGACGCGTGAACTTCAACTCAAACTTGGAATCTTTAAGATGGATGGGCTTCAATTCAAACTTGTCAACTTGATTTATGTGGACTTCAACTTTCAGAATTCCCCAGCCTTGAAAAACATATTCTAAAGAATGTTCCTTCAGAGATGAGTTTCTTCTAACACATATCACCCTAATTCTACAATGAGTAGTATATAACCCTTTGTTGGCCTTAATAAACTAAATCAATCAACTTTAGCATAAATCAGTTTTCATTGCAGCATGGAATCCAACAGCAACGACTGCAAATGTAGGTTGATTTATTCCTTAATCAGCATTTCTTTTAGGCACATGAGATAACACATGAGCCGAGGTGGCTCAGAGGTTAGAGTGGGGTACTGCAGGCCACTTTAGCTGACTGTGATCCACAGGTCAGTGGTTCAAATCTCACTGGCTCAAGGTTGACTCAGCCTTCCATCCTTCTGAGGTAGGTAAAATGAGGACCCAGATTGTTGGGGGCAATGTAAATATATACATTGCTTACTGGTGTAAACCGCTTAGAGCAGCGGTTCCCAACCTGGGGGTCGGGACCCCTTTGGGGGTCGAACGACCATTTCCCAGGGGTCGCCCTGGCATCCTCAGCTCCCCCCCCACTGCCACAAGCCTGGCCATATCGCGCCCCACAACCCGCGCCCCCACCGCGCTCCACCCCGCTGCCGCCATTTGGGTTATTTTACCATCTGCGCATGCACAGCATGTTTTGCGCATGCGCAGAGGGTAAAAGAATCCAAATGGCAGTGGCGGAGTGGGTCATGGTGGGGGCGCGGGGGCGGGGCGTCAGTCACGGCATTAGGAAGGTTGGGAACCACTGGCTTAGAGAGTGCTTGCAGTGTGAGGCGGTATATAAATGTCACTAATAAATAAATAAATAAGTAAACTGCAAAGTGATTATTTATTATAACAACATGGCACCTATCAGGCTACCAATGACATATCTCCAAAAGAATGCATGCAGCCATAAGCATATGGTGAAAGGCAAATTGTGTAAATTATATCAAATGAAGGATGCAATACAGCATCATGGGAAATTATGATTTGCATTGCCCATGTGACTGACATGATGTCACTTGTCCCCTTGCCACCCTCTTCCCATAGATGCCTATACCTGCAATCCGAATTGAAGTTTTCCTTTACTAAACTAATTGCATCTCCAAAACATGCAGTTTCCCCACTCTCACACAAGACTTAGCAAAAGTTTGAGTGGGACTGCCAAAAACCTCAAGATTTAGTATTTTCTAAGAATAGAAATGAATTATGTAGATCCCTGAGCTTTTACTCAAGAACATGTCATAGCTCCAGATTGGAAAGTGTGCAAGGAATGGTCAAAAAAAGGAGTTCATCCCTTCCTTTATTGCAATATGGAATGTCCAAAGCAGTGAACTGGTTTAGCTTCATGTCAGGTTTTCAAGCTCAAATCCTAAAACAGTTCAGCTCAAGAACAATTTCTATCTTCTTTTCCACCGGTTCACATATTTTTCTTGTTTACTAAATTGAGTGGTTTAATCAGAACCAAGATGGTTCATCTCCAAATTAAAGGCCAAAAAAAAAAAAGATAAGGAGAAGGAGCTACAGAACACCCCGTGTTATATTTAGGGATATCTAGCTACAATTCTGTGCAAATGTATGAACAAATAACAGGGGCAAATAGAAGTAGTTGCAGCTGCTGAAGGATTTTGCATGTCTCTGCACTTCTATAAAGGTGAAAAACCATCAAGCAAATCCACCCGCTTTAAAATAGGATTTGGACTGTTGATTAAAAGAACTCTCCAAGTTGGGTTGGTGAGATGACATCTAGGACAAGACATATTATGCATTGATTGACTACTCAGTGTTCTAGGTTTTATCCTCCTTTGTGATGGCTGGTTAGATTTTTACAAAGCAAGATCGTGCCCAGCATTTCAACAGTAGTATACTTTTTATTTATTTATTTGTGAGATTTATATACCGCCTCACAGTGCAAGCACTCCCTAAGCGGTTTACGCCAGTAAGCAATGTATATTCTGGGTCCTCATTTTACCTACCTCGGAAGGATGGAAGGCTGAGTCAACCTTGAGCCGGTGAGATTTGAACCGCTGACCTGCGGATCACAGTCAGCTAAAGTGGCCTGCAGTACTGCCTCTAACCGCTGCGCCACCTCGGCTCTTCTATACTTACCAGTATACTGAAATAAAAATGGAATAGGTTTAGCCTTTGTTATAGAAAACATATTTATGGTGACAAAAAAGCTTACATCAAGTGGGTTTTAAATGTAAACCAGAACAATAGGTGCAATAGTGAAGAGTCCATTCTGCTGTAAATCGTGGGGCGGGGTGGGGGATGGGGAAGTAACATTATAATAGAATACAATAAGTGCTCATCTTGACTGGATTTAAACTAATCAAAACGTATTTTATGGGGATCCATTAAACTGTATAGAAGTGTCATATGATATAGAGGGGGAATATAAATCCTCATCTTTACCATTCGTTGCTTCAGGGATATCATTTCATGTGACTAAAAGGTTCCATAGGAGGTGTTTTAAAAAAAATCAAGATGGCAGCCACAACAGGATGATGAAGCTCTTTTTTAAAATGTGTGATCCTAAATAACAGGTGGCGCTTCAATCAACCATTGCTGCTGCCATCTTGACTTTTTTAACCAGACCCTGCAGATCAGGGGTGGGTTCCAGTTTTCTTTGCTGCCGGTTCGCTCAACGACGTGCCTGTTGTGGCCCGCCAGCAGCCTGTGCATCCAGGGCCTTTGGAACCTCCAGCACCTCTTGGCAGTGAGGAGAAAGGAGGGGCTACTCCTTTCCTGAATGCAAGAGCACACAGGGCTGCCAAGAGGCAGGAAGGTTTACTCCGGAGGAGGTCTCCTCAGGAGTAAGACTGGGGGCTAATTGGCCACTCCCCTAGTCTATTTAAGAACAGTAGAGGCAGCTGGAAAGCTGCAGGAAACAATAGTTCAGACTCGGATCTCTGTCGTGCCTTGTATTGTGAAGTCCTGTTTTCCCTGCGTTGAATATCTTATCAAGAAAGTCTGCTGGGCATTTGGCCAAGCCTTCGGACATTATGTGAGATAACCAGAACTAATTGCCTTTGTTTTGAGCTAAGACTGACTGAACTTACACCAGCTGCTAATGAAGCTGAATTAGCAGCTGACTGATGCAAGCAAGGATTGCTTCTTTTGATTTGCGTGTGTTGCCACTGCTAAGCCACTTACTACGTCCGTTCAAACAGTGTGTTTTTTGATATGTTCATAACTGGGGACAAAACAGCGCCATGGGGGTGCACGCGCATACGCAGTACTTAAAAAAAAGCTTCTGTGCATGCGCAGAAACCCAAAAAATGGGGGTGCCTATGGCGCCGCTGGGAGAAGCAGCTTGGGGGTGTGGCAGGCCTGGGTCACTGTCGGTTTAAGCAACCCAGGCCACCAAGCTACTACTGGTTCTATAGAACCGGTCCAAACCGGGAGGAACCCACCTCTGCTGCAGATACCCATGATCTCTTCCTGATTGGGCCTGGTATTTTTTAAAGAACTACCACTGCAGATCCGCAGGGAAGAAGCAATACAATGGCAGTTTGCAGAAGGGGAAGGGGGCGGATTATTAATTTATTTCAAAATTCCGGTGGGCTTGGATTTTGTTTCGCTCTGTTTGTAGGTTTTCCTTTCCTCAACTTTTAACTAGGCAAAAATAAGTCTTACTGTTTCATTTCCTTTGGAGGATTTGGGGTTATTAAGAAACATTTCATTGATACTGAAAGCATCTGGGACCACTTTGGGTTATTTTAGAAATCTGTTTCTAATGTTTTTTCTCTTTATTTATCCATCTTTGCTTTTCTTGCTAGGTTTATTATGACTCTTTGGAGGCCATTATCAACTCTCAGCTGCTGAAGCTCCATTTCTAAATATATGAATTCAGTTGCTGTATATGATAGACAAAAGGGGCTTAATAGTTATTCCTGAGTAAAGATCAAATACATATTCAGTAATAGACTTTTAAAATCCCTTTCCAGTTGGGATAATAAATAAATATGATCCATACGATTTTAGATCCGAGACTATTTCTATTTAGCATTTTGTTGTTTATTTCAGACTCTTTACATTTTCAAGATTACGATTAAAAGCTTCTTTCATTCAGGATTGAAATCAGACTCACCTGGCATTTTCACACTTGCCATTCCAAAACTTCCTAATAGCTTAGAAGTAGTTAATGGGCAATTTCTGAAAGTGATTAGAAAGTGAAATTTGTAAATGTAGTGTCCTTTATAAGCCTTCCCTGTGGTTGTAAGCAAGATGGCTAATCCTGCCATCTCCTGGCACTCAGATCAACAGAAAACCACTGCCCTGTGGTCTTCTCATGTGGACCAAGTCTCCAGATCATATGTAGGTGATCCTCCATCCCCTCCTTATCCAAAGAGGTTTCAAGGAACCAGTCTACCTACCTGTTCCTTAGTCTTTGCTGTGGTTATTGGATCCACTTTTCCAGAGGTGTCTTCACCATACCTCCCCTGGAAATCCAGTTTTTGTTAAAACTTTTAAAAGCATTTAATGTTTATTGTTAGAAGGCAGATTTTTGTCATTGTAAAACCAAGGAATAAAATACATCTATCCCAGCATTAATGGATTTTAAAGCATGATTTAAAAATATTGGCAAATTAAATGAGCAACAGCAATGTTTGAAAAATAGCAATAACAATAGAACTTAGACTTATATACCGCTTCACAGTGCTTTACAGCCCTCTCTAAGCAGTTTACAGAGTCAGCATCTTGCCCCCAACAATCTAGGTCCTCATTTTACCGACCTTGGAAGGATGGAAGGCTGAGTCAACCTTGAGCTGGTGAGATTTGATCTGCCAAATTGCAGGCAGCCAGCAATCAGCAGAAGTAGTCTGCAGTACTGCACTCTAACCACTGCACCACCTCAGCTCACCTCAAAAATTCTGGAATAAAAATTTATTTTATCAAATCTATTATATTATTTCTGATAGGTTGTCTCTTAGTGGCACAAATATAATTTCAGGTATATTAAAAGTTAATATTATTTTGTGTATTTTTTTCAATTGTATTTGTATTAACAATTCTTTACCCCCCAAGGCATAAGCTTTATTTATTTTCTCTGATCCTGTTTTTGGATTGGTTTGTTTCAGTTCATTTCTTATTATTGTACTTGTTTAATAAAAAAATATAAAATAATAGAATAATATAGAATATAAAAATCTAAAAATAATCTAAAAATCTAAAAATAAAAAATCTAAAAAATAAAAATCTAAAAATCTAAAAATCCAAAAATCTAAAAATATAAGAATATAAAAATATATAAAGAATATAAAAATCTAAAAATAATATAAAAATCTAAAAATCTAAAAATCTAAAAATCTAAAAATCTAAAAATCTAAAAATCTAAAAATCTAAAAATCTAAAAATCTAAAAATCTAAAAATCTAAAAATCTAAAAATCTAAAAATCTAAAAATCTAAAAATCTAAAAATATAAAAATATAAAAATATAAAAAATAAAAATAAAAATAAAAATCTAAAAATCTCAAAAAATCTCAAAATATAAAAAATATAAAAACCTAAAAATAAAAAAATAAAAAATAAAAAATAAAAAAATCTAAAAAATAAAAATCTAAAAATCTAAAAATCAAAAAATCAAAAAATCTAAAAATCTAAAAATCTAAAAATCTAAAAATCTAAAAATCTAAAAATCTAAAAATCTAAAAATCTAAAAATCTAAAAATCTAAAAATCTAAAAATCTAAAAATCTAAAAATCTAAAAATCTAAAAATCTAAAAACATTATCAAAAATTATCAAAATTATCAAAATATCAAAATATCAAAATATCAAAATAATATAAAATCTGAAAAGTAAAAATCGAAAAATCGAAAAATCTAAGAATATATATATATATATATATCAAAAAATATCAAAATCTTAAAAATCTGAAAATAAAAATATATCAAAAAATATCAAAAAATATCAAAAAATAAAAACCTAAAAATAAAAAAATAAAAAAATCTAAAAAATCTAAAAAGTAAAAATATAAAAATATAAATATATAAATATATATATATAAAAATATCAAAATCAAAAAAATATCAAAATCTTAAAAATCTAAAATCTAAAAATCTAAAAAAAATATAAAAAAATAAAAAATATAAAAACCTAAAAAAAATCAAGAAATCAAGAAATCAGAAAAATCTAAAAAGTAAAAATCTAAAAATCTAAAAATCTAAAAATCTAAAAATCTAAAAATCTAAAAATCTAAAAATCTAAAAATCTAAAAATCTAAAAATCTAAAAATCTAAAAATCTAAAAATCTAAAAATCTAAAAATCTAAAAATCTAAAAATCTAAAAATAATATAAAAAATATAAAAAAATAAAAAATAAAAAATATAGAAAAATGTCAAAATATAAAAATAAAAATATAGAATATAAAAATATAAAAAATCTAAAAAATCTAAAATATAGAATCTAAAAATCTAAAAATCTAAAAATCTAAAAATCTAAAAATCTAAAAATCTAAAAATCTAAAAATCTAAAAATCTAAAAATCTAAAAATCTAAAAATCTAAAAATCTAAAAATCTAAAAATCTAAAAATAATCTAAAAATAATCTAAAAATCTAAAAAACCAAAAATCCAAAAATCCAAAAATCTAAAAAATATAAAATATAAAGATATAAAAAAATATAAAAAAATAAAAAATCTAAAAATCTAAAAAAATATCAAAAATGAAAAATATAAAAAATATAAAAACCTAAAAACCTAAAAATAAAATAAAAATAAAAATCTAAAAAATCAAAAATATAAGAATATTAAAAATATATAAAGAATATAAAAATATAAAAATATAAAAATCTAAAAAATAAAAACCTAAAAATCTACAAATCTAAAAGACTAAAAAAATTGAAAATCTAGAAAAATCTAAAATCTGAAATCTAAAAATCTAAAAAATTATCAAAAAATATCAGAATATAAAAAAATAAAAATCTAAAAATCTAAAAATCTAAAAATCTAAAATCTAAAAATTTAAAAATTTAAAAATCCAAAAATCCAAAAATCCAAAAACCTAAAAAAATATAAAATATAAAGATATAAAAATATAAAAAATTATAAAAAAATAAAAAATCTAAAAATATCAAAAAATATCAAAAAATGAAAAATATAAAAACCTAAAAATCAAAAAAATAAAAAAATAAAAAAATAAAAAAATATAAGAATATAAAAATTGTATAAAGAATATAAAAATCTAAAAATAATATAAAAATATAAAAATATAAAAAATAAAAAAATAAAAACAATATCAAAAAATAAAAAACCAAAAAACCTAAAAACCAAAAAACCTAAAAAAAAATACAAACATATAAAAATCTAAAAATCTAAAAATCTAAAAAAAAAATCTAAAAAATCTAAAAATCTAAAACCCTAAAAAAATCTAAAAATCTAAAAAAATCTAAAAATATAAATATAAAAAATAAAAAACTGAAAATCTAAAAATCTAGAAAAATCTAAAATCTAAAATCTAAAAATCTAAAAAATTATCAGAATATATCAAAATATAAAAAATAGATATATAAAAATCTAAACATCTAAACATCTAAACATCTAAAAATATAAAAAATAAAAAATAAAAAAATAAAAAAATAAATATAGATATAAATTATTTAAAAATTTAAAAATTTAAAAATTTAAAAATTTAAAAAAATAAATATATATAAATAATAATTTAAAAATTTAAAAATTTAAAAATTTAAAATCTAAAAATATAAGAATAGAAAAATATAAAAATATATGTATAAAAATGTAAAAATCAAAAACTATCAAAAAATAAAAATCTAAAAATCTAAAAAAATATCAAAAAATAAAACTATAAAAACCTAAAAATCAAAAAATCAAAAAATCAAAAATCAAAAAAATCAAAAAATAAAAATCTAAAAATATAAGAATATAAGAATATAAAAAATATATAAAGAATATAAAAATATAAAAATATAAAAAATTAAAATGTAGTAATAGAAACCTAAAAATCTAAAAATCAAACAAATCGAAAAAAATCTAAACATCTAAAAAAATCTAAAATCTGAAATCTAAAAATCTAAAAAATATCAAAATATAAAAAAATAAATATCTAAAAATCTAAAATCTAAAAATCTAAAATCTAACAATATAAAAATATGAATATATATATATATATATAAATGCTACTGCCAGCAGAGACAAGAGGCGCATTCTTAAGATTGTCAAGAATGCCAGTAAGGACTGTGATGTTGATGCTATTATACATCTTGGCACAAATGATCTGTCCCAAAAAGATGTACTTTCTGTGCAGAATGACTTCCAGAGCTTGGGGTATGAACTTAGTAGTATAGGTTGTAGGCTTAACTTTTCAGAGGTTTTACCAGTATATAAGGAACAAAAAGGGAAAGGCCAATGTGTAGCAGAGTTTAATGTGTGGCTAAAGGAGTGGTGTAAAAGGGAAAGCTTTGGTTTTATTAGTCATGATGTCTGCAGCTGGTCCAATGAAAAACTGTACAAAAGAGATGGTTTGCATCCATCAAAGAAAGGGACTGAGCTACTTGGTATTAAATTCAGAGATTTCCTGGATAAACATTTAAACTGAACAGCGGGGACAGAGAATTAATTGATACAGATCATTTCTGTCCCCAGCAATCTAAAATTAATAGGGTTAACAGTGTACACAACATAGATGTGTGTGCGGGTAAGTTTATCAGCTCTGCTGTCAAGCAAAGCCAAGCATTTAATAGTGAGTGCCATACCATGTGCACTAATCAAACAGGTGGCAAGAAAGTAGGGGCAGTCAGGCACAACACAGGTTATGTAGACAATAAACACAGGGTCAATCAAAATGGACTTAAATGTCTATACACCAATGCACAGAGTATGAGGAATAAACAGGGAGAATTAGAAATTCAAGTAAATGAGGGAAGATATGATATAGTTGCCATAACGGAAACTTGGTGGGATGAAACTGACAAATGGAATATACAGCTAGAGGGATTTAAATTATTTAAAAGAAACAGACCAAATAAAAGAGGAGGTGGAGTTGCAATATACGTAAGAAATAACTACATCTCTACAAAAATAGAGCACAACAATAATGAAAATCATCTTGAATGCATTTGGGTCAATATTAAAGGGGAGCGAAATGACATTGCCATAGGTCTATACTACAGGCCACCCAACCAAACAGAGGAAGTAGATGAACTTTTTGCTAGTCAGCTAACTAAGGTATGTAGGAAGCACATCACAATAGTAATGGGGGATTTTAACTACCCTGACATCAACTGGGAGACAAACTCTGCTCCAAGTGGAAGATCCAACAGGTTCCTAACAAACCTAGCAGACAATTTTGTTTCCCAAAAAGTAGAGAAGGGAACAAGGGGATCAGTTATATTGGACTTAATTCTCACTAACAGAGACGAAATTATAGAAGGTGTTGAAGCTAAAGGAACCTTGGGGGCAAGTGATCATGCAATATTGGAATTCAACATTATGCAAGCACAAGCAGTAGAACAAAATCAAACTAGAGTCTTGGACTTTAAGAGAGCTAATTTCAATAAACTTAGAGAGAACTTGGGAAAGATTCCATGGATGAGAATCCTCAAGGGGAAAACAACTCAAGAAGCTTGGGAAATTTTGAAAAGTGAGATTATAAAAGCCCAGACTAGCACAATACCAATGAAGAAGAAAAATAATAGGTCTCAAAAGAAACCAGCATGGCTGCATAAAGAACTCTCTGACAAATTGAAAGACAAACAGGACAAGTATAAAAAGTGGAAAGAAGGGGAAATAACGAAGGTAGAATACCAGCAAATAGCCCGAGCCTGTAAAGATGAAGTGAGGAAAGCTAAGGCTCACAATGAACAAAGGCTTGCGACAAAAGTAAAAAGTAACAAAAAAAGCTTCTTCCAACATATTAAAAACAAGAAAAAAGTCAAGGAAACAATTGGTCCATTGCAGGGAGAAAGTGGCAAGAAGGTGACAAGCAACAGGGAGAAAGCAGAGCTACTTAACACGTATTTTGCATCTGTCTTTACACAAAGGGAAAAAACAGTCCAACCTATCAAAAACAGCATCACAAAAAACATATTAGGAACACAAGTTAAAATAGGGAAGAAAATGGTAAAGGAACACCTGTCTACCCTAGACGAATTCAAATCACCAGGATCAGATGGATTACACCCCAAGGTTCTGAAGGAACTGGCAGATGAGATCTCAGAACCACTGAACTATATCTTTCAAAGATCCTGGAGCACCGGGGAACTGCCAGAGGACTGGAAAAGAGCTGATGTAGTTCCCATCTTCAAAAAAGGGAAAAAAACAGATCCAGGAAACTACAGACCTATCAGCCTGACCTCAATACCAGGGAAGATTCTGGAAAAGATAATCAAGCAACGAATCAATGATCACCTAGAAGCAAACAAAGTAATAACCAAAAGCCAACATGGGTTTGTCAAAAACAGATCATGCCAGACTAATCTTATTACATTCTTTGACAAAGTGACAAAATTAGTGGACCAGAGGAATGCTGTCGATGTGGTTTACTTGGACTTCAGTAAGGCATTTGATAAAGTAGACCATAACCTACTTCTAGATAAAGTAGAAAAATGTGGGATGGACAGCAACACCATCAGATGGATTCAAAACTGGCTAACCAACCGCACTCAACGTGTAGTGCTCAATGGAACTGCATCTACATGGAGGGAAGTTTGCAGTGGAGTACCCCAAGGCTCTGTTTTAGGCCCAGTACTCTTCAACATCTTTATCAATGACTTGGACGAGGGAATAGATGGGGAACTCATCAAATTTGCAGATGACACCAAACTGGCAGGAATAGCCAACTCTCCAGAAGATAGGCTCAAGATACAGAAGGATCTTGACAGACTTGAGCATTGGGCGCTATCAAACAAAATGAAATTCAATGGTGAAAAAAGTAAGGTTCTACATTTAGGCAAGAAAAACAAAATGCACAGGTACAGTATATGTGGTACCTTGCTCAACAGTAGTAACTGTGAGAGGGATCTTGGAGTCCTAGTGGACAACCATTTAAATATGAGCCAGCAGTGTGCAGCAGCTGCCAAAAAAGCCAACACAGTTCTAGGCTGCATTAACAGAGGGATAGAATCAAGATCACGCGAAGTGTTAATACCACTTTATAATGCCTTGGTAAGGCCACATTTGGAATACTGCATTCAGTTTTGGTCGCCACGATGTAAAAAGGATGTTGAGACTCTAGAAAGAGTGCAGAGAAGAGCAACAAAGATGATTAGGGGACTGGAGGCTAAAACATATGAAGAACGGTTGCAGGAACTGGGTATGTCTAGTTTAATGAAAAGAAGGATCAGGGGAGACATGATAGCAGTGTTCCAATATCTCAGGGGTTGCCACAAAGAAGAGGGAGTCAAACTATTCTCCAAAGCACCTGAAGGTAGAACAAGAAGTAATGGGTGGAAACTAAACAAGGAGAGAAGTAACTTAGAACTAAGGAGAAATTTCCTGACAGTTAGGACAATTAATCAGTGGAACAGCTTGCCTCCAGAAGTTGTGAATGCTCCAACACTGGAAGTTTTTAAGAAGATGTTGGATAACCATTTGTCTGAAGTAGTGTAGGGTTTCCTGCCTAGGCAGGGGGTTGGACTAGAAGACCTCCAAGGTCCCTTCCAACTTTGTTATTATTATTATTATTATTATTATTAAAAATCAAAAAAATATCAAAAAATATCAAAAAATATCAAAAAATAAAAATCTGAAAAATCTAAAAAATAAAAATATAAAAATATAACAATATAAAGAATATAAAAATATAAAATAAACATATAAACATATAAACATATAAACATATAAACATATAAACATATAAACATATAAACATATAAACATATAAACATATAAACATATAAACATATAAACATATAAACATATAAACATATAAACATATAAACATATAAACATATAAACATATAAACATATAAAAATATAAAAATATAAACATATAAAAATATAAAAATATAAAAATATAAAATTTTTAGTTTTTAGATTTTTAGTTTTTTAGTTTTTTAGTTTTTTAGTTTTTTAGTTTTTTAGTTTTTTAGTTTTTTAGATTTTTTGAATTTTTGATTTTTTGATACTTTGAGGTTTTTTAATTTTTTAATTTTTTGGTTTTTAGGTTTTTATATTTTTTATTTTTTAAAATTTTTTATATTTTTATATTTTTATAATTTTTTTATATTTTTATGTTTTTATGTTTATATATTTTCATATATTTTGATATTTTGATTTTTTCATATTTTTATATTCTTTATAAATTTTTTATATTCTTATATTTTTAGATTTTGGGATTTTTATATTTTTATATTTTATATTTTTTATAATTTTTTATATTTTTTATATTTTGATTTTTATATTCTTTATATTCTTTATATATTTTTTATATTCTTATATTTTTAGATTTTGGGATTTTGATATTTTTTGATATTTTTGATATTTTTTGATATTTTTATATTTTTATATTCTTATATTTTTAGATTGTTTTGATTTTTTAAATTTTTTTGTTTTTTAGTTTTTTAGGTTTTTAGGTTTTTATATTTTTTATTTTTTTATTTTTTTTGATATATTTTTTATTGTTTTTATTTTTTTATTATTAGATTTTTATATTTTGATATATTTTGATATTTTGACATTTTTTAATATTTTTTATTGTTTTATATTTTTATATTAATTTTGGATTTTTAGATTTATATATATATATTTATATTCTTAGATTTTTAGATTTTTAGATTTTTGGATTTTTAGATTTTTAGATTTTTATATTATTTTTAGATTTTTAGATTCTTTATATATTTTTTATCTTCTTATATTTTTAGATATTTTGATATTTTTTGAAAAAAAATTATATTTTTGTTTTTATGTTTTTTATTTTTTACAATTTTTACAATTTTTTATATTTTTATTATTTTTTATAATTTTCATAATTTTTGATATTTTGATATTTTGATATTTTTTTTATTTTTTATATATATTTTTATCTTATAGTTTTAGATTTTTGGATTATTATATTTTTATTTTTTATATTTTTATATTGTTATTTTTTATTTATTTATAATTTTTTGATATTTTTATATTTTTTATATTTTTATAATTTTTTATTATTTTGATATTTTTGATATTTTTTGATATTTTTTTATTTTTTTATATTTCTATATTATTTTTAGATTTTATATTTATATATATATTTATATTCTTATATTTTTAGATTTTTAGATTTTTTTAAAAAAATTAGTTTTTTTAGATTTTTAAAGATTTTTTTTTGATTTTTAAAATTTTAAAATTTTAAAATTTTTGAATTTTTAGATTTTAGATTTTTAGATTTTTAGATTTTTAGATTTTTAGATTTTTAGATTTTTAGATTTTTAGATTTTTAGATTTTTAGATTTTTAGATTTTTAGATTTTAAGATTTTAAGATTTTAAGATTTTAAGATTTTAAGATTTTAAGATTTTAAGATTTTAAGATTTTAAGATGTTTTAAAAATTTTTAGATTTTTTTAGATTTTTAGATTTTTAAATTTATATATTTTTTAAATTTTTAAATTTTTAAATTTTTAAATTTTTAAATTTTTAAATTTTTAAATTTTTAAATTTTTAAATTTTTAAATTTTTAAATTTTTAAATTTTTAAATTTTTAAATTTTTAAATTTTTAAATTTTTAAATTTTTAAATTTTTAAATTTTTAAATTTTTAAATTTTTAAATTTTTAAATTTTTAAATTTAATTTTTAAATAATTTTTAAATGTTTAAATTTTTAAATTTTTAAATTTTTAATTTTTTTTATTGTTTTGATTTTTTGATTTTTTGAATTTTTGAATTTTTAAATTTATATATTTTTTAAGATTTTTATATTTTTATATTATTTTTTGATTTTTTGATTTTTAATATATTTTTTATATTCTTAGATTTTTAGATTTTTTTGATTTTTGGGTTTTTGAGTTTTAAGGTTTTTAGTTTTTAGTTTTTTATTTTTTAAATTTTATATTTTTATATTATTTTTAGTTTTTTATTTTATATATATATATATTAATATTCTTACATGTTAGATTTTTAGATTTTTATTTTTTAGATTTTTAGATTTTTATATTATTTTTAGATTTTTATATTATTTTTAGATTTTTATTTTATTTTTAGATTTTTATATTTTTTATATATTTTTTATATTATATTTTTAGGTTTTTAGATTTTAGATTTTTTTTAAAAAAGTAGATTTTTTAGATTTTTAGATTTTTAAATTTATATATTTTTTATATTTTTTAATTTTTTAATTTTTTAATTTTTTAAATTTTTAAATTTTTAAATTTTTAAATTTTTAAATTTTTAAATTTTTAAATTTTTAAATTTTTAAATTTTTAAATTTTTAAATTTTTAAATTTTTAAATTTTTAAATTTTTAAATTTTTAAATTTTTAAATTTTTAAATTTTTAAATTTTTAAATTTTTAAATTTTTAAATTTTTAAATTTTTAAATTTTTAAATTTTTAAATTTTAATTTTTAAATTGTTAAATTGTTAAATTGTTAAATTGTTAAATTGTTAAATTGTTAAATTTTTAATTTTTTTTATTTTTTTGATTTTTTGATTTTTTGAATTTCTGAATCTTTAAATTTATATATTTTTTAAGATTTTTATATTTTTATATTATTTTTTGATTTTTTGATTTTTAATATATTTTTTATATTCTTAGATTTTTAGATTTTTTTGATTTTTGGGTTTTTGAGTTTTAAGGTTTTTAGTTTTTAGTTTTTTATTTTTTAAATTTTATATTTTTATATTATTTTTAGTTTTTTTATTTTATAAATATATATTTATATTCTTATATGTTAGATTGTTAGATTTTTATTTTTTAGATTTTTAGATTTTTATATTATTTTTAGATTTTTATATTATTTTTAGATTTTTATATTATTTTTAGATTTTTATATTTTTTATATATTTTTATATTATATTTTTAGGTTTTTAGATTTTTAGATTTTTTTAAAAAAATTAGATTTTTTAGATTTTTAAATTTTTAAATTTATATATTTTTTATATTTTTTAATTTTTTAATTTTTTAATTTTTTAATTTTTTAATTTTTTAATTTTTTAATTTTTTAATTTTTTAATTTTTTAATTTTTTAATTATTTTTTAATTTTTTAATTTTTTAATTTTTTAAATTTGTAAATTTGTAAATTTGTAAATTTGTAAATTTGTAAATTTGTAAATTTTAAATTTTTAAATTTTTAAATAATTTTTAAATTTTTAAATTTTTGAATTTTTAAATTTTTAAATTTATATATTTTAAAATTTTTTAAATTATATATTTTAAAATTTTTAAAATTTTTTGATTTTTTGATTTTTTGATTTTTTGATTTTTTGATTTTTTGATTTTTTTTGATTTTTAAAGTTTTAAATTTTTAATTTTTAGATTTTTTAAAGATTTTTTAAGATTTTGAAAGATTTTTTTAGATTTTTTTAGATTTTTTTAGATTTTTAGGTTTTTAAATGGATATATTTTTAGATTTTTAAATTTTTAAATTTTTGAATTTTTGAATTTTTAAATTTATATATTTTTTAAGATTTTTATATTTTTATATTATTTTTTGATTTTTTGATTTTTAATATATTTTTTATATTCTTAGATTTTTAGATTTTTTAGATTTTTGGGTTTTTGGGTTTTTAGGTTTTTTAGATTTTTAAATTTTTAAATTTTTAAATTTTTAAATTTTTAAATTTTAAATTGTTTAAATTTTTAAATTTTAAAATTTATATAATTTTTTTGATTTTTTGATTTTTTGATTTTTTGATTTTTAATATATTTTTATATTATTTTTATTATTTTTATTTTATATATATATATATTTATATTCTTATATTTTATTTTTTAATTTTTTAATTTTTTAATTTTTTAATTTTTTAATTTTTTAATTTTTTAATTTTTTAAATTTGTAAATTTGTAAATTTGTAAATTTGTAAATTTGTAAATTTGTAAATTTGTAAATTTTAAATTTTTAAATTTTTAAATTTTTAAATTTTTAAATTTTTAAATAATTTTTAAATTTTTAAATTTTTGAATTTTTAAATTTTTAAATTTATATATTTTAAAATTTTTTAAATTATATATTTTAAAATTTTTAAAATTTTTTGATTTTTTGATTTTTTGATTTTTTGATTTTTTGATTTTTTGATTTTTTTAGATTTTTAAAGTTTTAAATTTTTAATTTTTAGATTTTTTAAAGATTTTTTAAGATTTTGAAAGATTTTTTTAGATTTTTTTAGATTTTTTTAGATTTTTAGGTTTTTAAATGGATATATTTTTAGATTTTTAAATTTTTAAATTTTTGAATTTTTGAATTTTTGAATTTTTAAATTTATATATTTTTTAAGATTTTTATATTTTTATATTATTTTTTGATTTTTTGATTTTTAATATATTTTTTATATTCTTAGATTTTTTGATTTTTTAGATTTTTGGGTTTTTGGGTTTTTAGGTTTTTTAGATTTTTAAATTTTTAAATTTTTAAATTTTTAAATTTTTAAATTTTAAATTGTTTAAATTTTTAAATTTTTAAATTTATATAATTTTTTAGATTTTTTGATTTTTTGATTTTTTGATTTTTAATATATTTTTATATTATTTTTATTTTTTTATTTTATATATATATATATTTATATTCTTATATTTTATTTTTTTATTTTTTTATTTTTTAGATTTTTAGATTTTTAGATTTTTATATTATTTTTATATTATTTTTAGATTTTTATATTATTTTTAGATTATTTTTAGATTTTTATATTATTTTTAGATTTTTAGATTTTTAAATTTATATATATTTTATATTTTTAAATTTTTAAATTTTTTGATTTTTTGATTTTTAGATTTTTATATTATTTTTATATTCTTAGATTCTTAGATTTTTAGCTTTTTAGATTTTTAGCTTTTTTATTTTTAGCTTTTTTATTTTTTGACTTTTGGGTTTTTAGGTTTTTAGATTTTTATGTTTTTATTTTTTATATTTTTATATTTTTATATTTTTATATTATTTTTTTTCATTTTTTATTTTTTTTATATTCTTATATTTTAGATTTTTAGATTTTTAGGTTTTTAGGTTTTTTGGTTTTTTGGTTTTTTGGTTTTTTGGTTTTTAGGTTTTTAGGTTTTTAGGTTTTTTTGATTTTTGGGTTTTTGGGTTTTTAGGTTTTTAGTTTTTTATGTTTTTTATGTTTTAGATTTTTATATTTTTATATTATTTTTAGTTTTTTTATTTTATATATTTTTTATATTCTTATATTTTAGATTTTTAGATTTTTATTTTTTAGATTTTTAGATTTTTAGATTATTTTTAGATTTTTAAATTTTTAGATTTTTTTGAATTTTAGATATTTTTAGATTGTTATATTTTTATATTTTTATATTTTTATATTTTTATATTTTTATATTATTATATTATTATATTATTATATTATTATATTATTATATTATTATATTATTATATTATTATATTATTATATTATTATATTATTATATTATTATATTATTATATTATTATATTATTATATTATTATATTATTATATTATTATATTATTATATTATTATATTATTATTAGATTTTTAGATTTTTCATATATTTTTATATTATATTTTTAGATTTTTAGATTTTTATTTTTTAGATTTTTACATTTTTACATTTTTTCATTTTTATATTAAAAATATAAAAATATAAAAATAATATAAAAATATAAAAATAATATGAAAATAATATGAAAATATAAAAATAATATAGAATAAAGAATAAGATTTTATTAGATTTTTATCCCACATTTATTTTTGGTCAAGGTGACAAACACACTATTTCTCCCATTTTCTCCACAACAACAACCCTCTGAAGTGAGTTGGCTGAGAGAGAAAGAATGGCCCAAAGTCATGCAACTGGCTTTCATGCCTAAAATGAGACTAGAGCTCACAATCTCCTGATTTCTAACTTTGTATCTAATCCACAACAAACCGAGGCTCTAGATCTGTGGTGGCGAACCTATGGCACGTGTGCCAGAGGTGGCACGCGGAGCCATAGAAGCCGGCACGCGAAGGTTTCCCACCGGCAAACCGGAAGTGCGAAAAAACGCACTTCCGGTTTGTTGGTGTGCTGTTTTTTGCACTCCGGAGGGTTCAGGGAAGCTCCCTGAAGCTCCGGAATGCAAAAAACTACAAAACGGACAAACCGGAAGTGCACTTTTCCGCACTTCCAGTTTGTCCGTTTTGTAGTTTTTTGCATTCCGGAGCTTCAGGGAGATTCCCTGAACCCTCCGTAGTGCAAAAATCAGCATACCGGCAAACCGGAAGTGCGTTTTTTGCACTTCCGGTTTGCCGGTTTCGTCGTCCCAGGCCTTTGCGCGGGGGTGGGGGGGGTGCGCATGCGCAGGGGGAAGCATGGGGGGGGTTGTTGAGATAAGAATTACTCTTATCAGAGGCGAAATGAATCTTTTCCTGGAACTCTGACATTGTCAAAATAAACCGCATTATAATTCTAATGTAAAAGATATTTATTTCTTATCAAAAATAGTTAATTACATATTGGCTATATAAAAGAGATGTTGCTTCGTCAGAAGCAGAGTACAAAAGGGAAGAAGGAATGTACACATGCGTACTAGGAACATTAATCACGTGGTCAGGAATAAACCATTATATTTGATAGGGATGCATCTCCCTGCATATACATGTAACAGGCAATATAAAATCACTGCGTGACAGGGGTGTTGTGCGCATGCGTGGGGGGGAGGGAATGGGTGTGGGCACATGAGCGCGCGCCAGCGCACCCCCCCCTTTTTGGCACGCGAGCTGAAAAAGGTTCGCCACCACTGCTCTAGATTATGTTAGGAGAGAAGAGGTAGTCATGGGCAGATAGGTCTGTGTAATTTGTATAATTTCTAGTATATCATCTTCAATTAGGACTGCCAAATCCTAATTGTTTTACTCTTCATTTTAGTAGATCAGAAATGAACCACTTATAGGCCCAAGGACAGAGGGTCCCTTGTATTCCTTCTGTCAGAGATCCCTAGAAAGGAAAAGCATAGCTTTCTGTCTTTTTGAGGTTGGAAACAGTTTACAACTCTAGTGAAAGTTTTATTTATTTATTTAATTTATTATTGTCGAACATGTACTATAACAAGTATAAGTATAAACATGGACATGAACAAGGAATGAGTACAAGTAAATGGGGACAGTAGGACAGGGACGATAGGCACGCTGGTGCGCTTATGCATGCCCACTTTACGGACCTCTTAGGAATGGGGTAAGGTCCACGGTAGACAGTTTAAGGTTGAAGCTGTGAGAGTTAGAGGATGTAACAACGGAGTCAGGTAGAGCATTCCAGGTGTTGACCACTCTGTTGCTGAAGTCGTATTTTCTGCAATCGAGTTTGGAGCAGTTTACCTTGAGTTTGTATCTATTGTTTGCCTTTGCATCCAGTGTTGTGTGCCTATGGGCACCAAATAATTTCCATTCCTATTCTAACATGTACTAATGAATTGAAGAGAAGGAATCAGGAATGCATTTTTCATTCTGGAAAAACTAATCTCTGTATCCTCTGCATGAAAAATATCTTAATTACTAGGCTGCAATAAGTGGCTCTTGTGCTAGACAGAACCAGGCAAAGAACCAGATGTCCACATATTCCAAAGCTTCTAGAATACCTGGCAGGTTTTTTTTGTAAGAAGATAAATAGCAGCAATAGCACTCCAATATGTAGCTGAGAATCAAGGGAGCTATGTTTCTTCTCTCTTATAATCTTCTACCTCACAAGGCTACCACTGCAGAACAAAAAGTTGCTTCACACAGCCCCACAGAGTTAATATTTCAATTCATACTGCTCTAGCAGCATTTACACCAGGGGTGGGTTCCTCCCGGTTCGGACCGGATCACCCGAACTTGTAGCAACCTGCTGGTGATGTCATGATGGCATCACGGATCCGGTCCGGTCGGTGCCATAGGCACCGCCATCTTTTTTCTTTGGAATTTTTCCCAAATTTTTTACTGTTTGGAAGTTTTTTCTTCTGCTGATGCTTGACAAGGGGCCCTTCCTCCCGCCCCCGGGTTATACTTACCTTTATTACTTCGCCCAAAGCATAGCTGATCAGCTCCTCAGCTGTGTTTCGGGCTGATTATAGCTATTGAGCATGCACGGAAACAGAATTGCACAAGGGGATGCGTGCGTGCACGTGCAAAACATCGCGATGCGAGCCAGTGGGGAAGGTAAGTGGAACCCACCCCTGATTTACATACTACCTTCCTAATGCTTACTTTTCCTGTTAAGTCATTATTTACTAAAATTTTTGCCGATTGTTTTGTATATATTGCTTTGATTAATCTAACAAATCTTCCTCCAAATCCCATATTTTCTAATTGCATCACCAAAAATTGCCAATCGAGGTTATCGAATGCTTTTTGAGCATCAATAAATATTATTGCCAATTGTTTTTCTATATGTAGGTCGTAGTATTCCAGGGTGTTTAATATGATTCTAGTATTGTATCTTGTCTATTTGGCAGAAAGCCGTTCTGGTCTGAATGAATCAGTTGGTTCAATATTTTTTTTAACCTTTCAGCAATAATTGCTACAAATATTTTATAATCAATATTTAATAATGATATTGGTCTGCAGTTCTTAATTAATTGTTTGTCTGTATCTTCTTTAGGTATTAATGTTATATAGGCCTCCTTCCAAGATTCCAGTATTCTTGCTTTTCCCATTGCATCATATATACCTCCAACATTACCATTTCCAGTGACTCCTGGAATTTCTTATAAATTTTTGAGGGAATTCCATCCGGTCTGGGGGTTTGTTGTTTTTTTTGTTTATTGATGGCATTCCTAATTTCTGTTATTGTTATTTTATTGTTTAGCATGGACTTGTCCTCCTCGGACATGATTGGCAAAATTCTTTCCTCCAAGTAATCCCCAGGGTTCTTCCTTAACCCTGATTTACACCTACAAGTTTACATGAATGGGGAGCAGAAGGAAAGTATATGCAGCAAGTTCATGTTAGATATAATGCAGGCCTGAATACCTTTTATTTTTCCGGACTATTACAGCCATTATTAAAACTTTGACCATTGCAATCATCAAGAGAAATGTTATGGTTTCTCAAGCTGGTAATGAGCATTTCAGCTGCCTGTTCTCCATCGATGCACTCAATAAACATTTCCTTAATGTTGAATGTGCTTATACTGCATCTTTGCGGTGAATTATAATTTGGAATAACACATGTTGATGGGAGATATCAGGAGAAACACCAATCTGAAGTAATAATGAATGCCTTTCTCCTTTCTTTACAAGAATGGCCTTCTACACATTTTCATCAGAGTTCAATAAACTCTCATTTTCACAAAATATACGAGGGTGAGTCAAAAGGTAATTCCATTTTCTTTAGGACAGGTATAATTACCAACACAGGAACATGTAGCATACATCAAAATGAAGCTGGTCCTCTGTGGATCACATCCCTACTTCTCAACATAGTCACCGTTTCTCTCAATAGCAATGTTCCACCTTCGAATGAGAGCATGTATCCCTGCCTCGTAAAATTTTGTTGACTGTTCTTTGAGTCACTTCTCCACTGCAGTTTTCACTTCCTCGTCACTGGAATAATGTTTGCCTCTCAAACCCTCTTTCATGGGGCCGAAGAGACCTGCATACATTGCTATAATCTAAAGTATTGTCCTCAAACACATTTTGTAATCATCTGTGAATGTTCACAGGGGTTTCCCCCTTAGCAACAAGGAATTCAATCACTGCTTTTACTCTAAGGGGGCAGCCATTTTGAATTTTCCTTGTGAGTCTACAAACCTGAAAAGTAAGAAACAAAATATCTCAGAACATAAATGATATAATCATTTATAACTGAGAAAAATTTCAGGTATTTTTATCAAAAACTTCACCTGAAATAAAGAAAATGGATTTACTTTTTGACTCACCCTCGTATAAGGACCTCATCCTTCTATCATGTTGGCCTCTGCTTCTGTTTCACATTGGCAAATGCTTATGAATGATGCCATCCAGTAGTGGGTTCTAAAACCGGTTTTAGTGGGTTCTTTACTACCAGTTCACGCACATGCGCAACGCTTCTGCGGATGCAGCGCTACCGGTTCTAAGAACCGGTCTGAACCGGGAGCAACCACCACTGATGCCATCATAATAAACTATTAAGAGTTTCAAGGAAATGGCCTTTGTGTGGGTTACAAAGATTATCAGATTATTGCCTGCAAGAAATGCTAAACCTTTTGAAGCAAGATAAAATAAAATAAAATATATTCAATATTTTTTTTCCATCTCACTGCTTCTCTAAGGATATGTTTTTGAACTTCAGTGTCCTTTCCATGATCACCTGACAATGGATGGTGCAATTCGTTCCATTAGCAATGTCAAGGTTTATCATCTGTGCTCTTTTATCATTCAGAAAAGTTGTTACATAGCCAATGTCTATGTCCTTTCTTTACATTTACTGCACATTATTACTTTTTTTTTGCCATCTGCCTGCTGTTTTTGTTTCCATCAGGAAATAACCAAGCTGGGAAACAATACTTTTGACTGATTGGTGGGAGAATAAAAGAGTATATTTGTAGCTCAGGTTGAAATAAGGGTCCTTAATGATATCTGAGCTTGGTTGTTTTCTTGCAGATGTTTCATTACCAAACTAGGTAATATCAGTGCACCAATAATTGTTACCTAGTTTGGGTAATGAAATATCTGGATCAAAACAACTAAACTTAGAGAGCACCAATAACCCCTGATTGGTGGGACTGCAAACAAGCCATTCTCAGTAATTGTTCTATCCCAGGGGTGTCAAACTCAATTTCATTGAGGGCCACATCAGGGTTGTGTTTGACCTCTGGGGGATGGGGTGGGCATGGCCAGGGTGGACGTCACTCATGTCAGGGGTACCTTTGGTGGCCTAACGGACTCCTGAGCTCCGCTTTTGGCTGCAGCGGACTCCTGCAACCCTCTGCCAATGAAAATGGAGCTTGGGAGGGCCACACATGGCCCTCCCAAGCTCTGTTTTGCTGGCAGAGGCACCACAGGCTGATCATTTAGCCAGTCATCTAGCCTCCAAGTCCCACCCTTGTGTTCCAGTTTGACTGGCTGGTGGGTGGATACTAGTTCAGGTGTCTTTGTTCTGGCAGCCTGTATTTGTACGTTTGTTGGTTCTTGAAGTCTGTGTTAATAAATTTCTTGGTTTCACATTGGCATGCAGAGTCTCACTTATGTTCCTCATCAAAAGAGGGGGAACTGAGGCACAGGGGTGCTACTTATACCTTTTCAGACTCAGTCCTGATTGGTTATGGGCGGTGTCATCCCATCCTTGGAGGCTAGCTCCACCCTACGAGAAAGGGCGCATCAGGTAAGTACAATGCCCCTTTGCTGTTTCAAGGCTGGCCCTGTGTGTGGGCAGATCTAAGCATCTCACATGCCGGATCTGGTCCCTGGGCCTTGAGTTTGACACCTCTGTTCTATACTGAGAGCCTTGCTTTTAAGAAATTCTAAATAGCATCTTATGGAGTTGATATTGCTATTTTCTGCATTTCTTCAAGTGTCAGGAAATCAAATAGAGGCATTCAGGTTGGACAGGTTCTATTTTCAGTTTAAGACACAAGCCTGAATCATGAATATGCAGCATAGGTCTAGGTTGTCCTGGATTTTGCAAGTCTTCTCGTTGATGGTAGAAATGGTAATGCTATTGACTATCTTTTGAAAGCTTTAGATTAAAGCCATATTGTCCATCTGGCACCATTTTTCTATTGACAGTGCCAGAGACATTATATATTAAGATCATTTCCATCTCGATTGTTCATGTGTTCCTTCCATCTCACCTAATTCAGAAAGGTCTTGCCTGATTTGAAAAGCAGGACTGAACTTTTTTAGCTTCTTTGAATATCTTTTATTTTGCCTGCTTTGGTTTCTGGCTGCCAGCTTTTTATATTGGTTTCTGGCTTGCCAGACATTATGAATGCAAGAAGAGTTTTGTGCAGCTGTTTCTGAGATCAGTTTTCCTTGTAATGCGATTGCTTCTTCCTCTCCTGTTTCCAAATGCACAAGGGACCCTGGGACTTTTATTCCTTGAGATAGCATGACACATAAGGAAGCCTTAATTTCTTTCTCTCCTACTACATCCTAGATTTCACTGTGTGTGTATGTGTGTAGGAAAATAGAGATGTTGCTGCACTTAGCATGGGCTACATAGCACAGTAGAGGTAAGTAAAGTACTTAGTACATACTTTTCTAATATGATGCATTCTTATCTTACTATAACTTCATTTTATCCTTGTAAAGAGTTGCTTGACACCTAACTTGTAATCAATAATCTGTTTGTAAATTAAGGCTCTTTGTTCCTATACACCAGGGGTGTCAAACTCGCGTCCCGCGGGCCTGATGTGACACGTGCTGGCCCCACCCAGTTTAGCGAAGGGGGGGAACTCCCAATATGTCACATGATGCTGCCGTGACAACGCGAGTTTGACACCCCTGCTATACACAATAGTAGATATAGTATGTCTATGGTGGTAAGGAGAGCCAGTGATGTAGATCATTCTTATCGTCCTTCTCTGAAACTTTTTATTTATTTATTTATTTATTTATTTATTTATTTATTTATTTATTTATTTATTTATTTATTTATTTATTTATTTATTTATTTATTTATTTATTTATTTATTATTTATTTATTTGTCAAACATGTATAGGATAGTAGTAATTTGTATAAACATAAGTAAAAAGTAACGATAAAAGAGGACAATAGGACAGTAGGACAGGGACAGTAGGCACAGTGGTGCGCTTATGCATGCCCCTTACAGACCTCTTTGAAACGAGGAGAAGTCTACTGTAGACAGTCTAAGGTTAAAGTTTTTGGGGTTTGGGGAAGAAACCACAGAGTCAGGTAGTGCATTCCAGGCATTGATCACTCTGTTGCTGAAGTCATATTTTCTGCAGTCGAGTTTGGAGCGCTTTACATTTAGTTTGAATCTATTACGTTCTCGTGTATTGTTGCGGTTGAAGCTGAAGTAGTCATTAACAGGAAGGACATTTTGGTATATGATTTTATGAACTACATTTAGATCAGATCGGAGGCGATGTAGTTGTAAATTGTCTAATCCCAGTATTTCAAGACTGTTGGAATAAGGTATTTTGTTGTGAGCAGAGGAGTGAAGGACTCTTCTTGTGAAATATTTCTGGACTCTCTCGATTGTATTTATGTCTGATATGCAGTGCGGGTTCCAGACAGGTGAGCTGTATTCCAGAATTGGTCTAACAAATGTTTTGTATGCTCTGGTTAGTAATGTAATGTTGCCAGAGAAGAAGCTACGCAAGATTAGATTAACAACTCTCAGTGCCTTTTTGGCAATGTTGTTACAGTGGGCTCTAGCACTTAGGTCGTTGGATATGAGTACTCCAAGGTCTTTGACAGAGTGAGGGTCATCTACAAGTTTGTTTCCTCCAAGTTTGTATTTTGTATTCTGATTTTTTTTGCCAATGTGTAAGACAGAGCATTTGTTGGTTGAGATTTGAAGTTGCCAGTTGTTTGACCATTCTGCTACATGATCAAGGTCTTTTTGAAGGGTAGCACATTGTCGGTGGTGTTAAATAGTTTAACATCATCAGCAAAGAGAACGCAGTTGCTTATAATATGTTCACAAAGATCGTTTATGTAGAGTATGAAGAGTGTTGGTCCTAGAACACTGCCTTGAGGGACACCACTCTGAAGCCTTCTTAAAGTGGGCTGTCCAGAACTTGAGACAGTCCTCAAAGTGACATCTGATCAAAGTACAATAAAGCAGCACTATTACCACGTGATCTGGAAGCTGAATTCCTATTTATTCAGTTTAAAACTGCATTGCCTTTTTTCTTCACCGCCCTCTCTTATTGCTGATTGCTGTTCAGCTGACAATCAACCCCAGGTAGTCATTGATTTACAATCATTTATTTAGTGATAATTTGGATTTGTAACGTCACTGAAAAAAGTGAGTTGTGACCATTTTTCAAACTTACCACCTTTGCAGCAACCCCGTGGTCATGTGATCAAATTTTGGAAGCTTGGCAACAGGCATATCTTTATGACAGTTGCAGTGTCCCAGGGTCATGTGATCACTTTTTGCGAACTTCTGACAAGCAAAATCTGTGAGGAAGCCAGATTCACTTACCAATCGCATTACTAACTTAACAACAGCGGTGATTCACTTAACAACTGTGGTCAGGAAGGTCATAAAATGGGGCAAAACTCACTTAACAATTGTCTTGCTTAGCAATGGAAATTTTGGGCTCAGTTGTGGTCATAAGAACAGGACTGCCTGTATTAGTCTAACCTTATACTTTCTCAGTTATTCTTGTCAAACTAGGCATTCCCCATCATTCATATATCTATACAGTGTATCTATATCTATATATCTACAGTATATCATCTATATCTATCATCTATCTATCTATCTATCTATCTATCTATCTATCTATCTATCTATCTATCTATCTATCTATCTATCTATCTATCTATATCTATCTATCTACACACTATATACTGTATATATATATATATATATTGTGTGTATATATAGTGTATGTATGTGTGTGTGTGTGTGTGTGTGTGTGTGTGTGTGTGTGTGTATGTATGTATGTATGTACCATATTTTTCGGAGTATAAGACGCACCTTAGTTTTGGGGGAGGAAAACAAGGAAAAAAGGCCTCTGCCTCCAAGCAATTTGCCAAACAGCAAACAGCACAGATGATATACACTGTTTGCTGTGTATTTCTGTGCATGTGTGCCTGACCCATAGAAATAGCAAAGAATTGGAGAAATGTACATTATGCCAGAAAGTTTTCTTAAATGTAGTCACACTAACTCCTCCCAATTATTTAAATAGATCTACTCCAAGGTAAGTCAGGATTTAACTCTAATACTAAACAGGACACTGTTAGTATTTCAGACTATACTTGTACAGAGCTATTAAAATTAATTAAAATTTCTGGAACTATACATTATTCTCTATTATTTAAAAGAAGATACAATAGCACTGGGCCTCTTCAGAGCAAGCATTTATTTTAAAAAGGTTTTTTATTTTGTTAAGTTGTCTAGAACAGGGGTCTCCAACCTTGGCAACTTTAAGACTTGTGGACTTCAACTCCCAGAATTCCTCAGCCAGCAAAGCTAACAAAGCTGGCTGTTGAATTCTGGGAGTTGAAGTCCACAAGTCTTAAAGTTGCCAAGGTTGGAGACCCCTGGCTCTAGAACAATAATAAAGCAGTCTTTAAAAAATAAGTCTAATAATTTGAACATTCTACAGTATAGTTATTCACTTACCCCCTTCCATCCAGTTCAGCAAAAAAATAAAAATCTGCGTGTCTCTCCCAGCTATTTGCCTCTTTGCAGCTAGTTTCAGTTTCATTTTAGCACGTGGCAAATCAGCTGGGGGTCGGGAAGCTGCTAATGACTTGCTTGTCTTAACAGGCTCTTCCCTGTTTGCTGCAAGCAGGTAAATTGCTGGAAGACAGAGGCCAAAGGGTGGGGGTGGCTGGGTGCCTGGGGCTACATTCGGTGTATAAGACGCCCCCAAGTTTTCACCCTCTTGTGGGTAAAAAGGTGCGTCTTATACTCCGAAAAATACGGTGTGTATGTATGTATGTATGTATGTATGTATGTATGTATGTATGTATGTATGCATGTATGTGTTAAATATTTATTTAACACAAATGTCATTCTGTTATTTCACTCAGGTTTTGAATTTTATTTCTGTCTTCCTTGATATTGGATATCTCACTCAGATATTGTCATCGGCACACTCCACCTTTGCATCCAAGTCATTAATTTTAAAAAAATTGAACGTGTGACCCCTTTCAGCATCTTACTCCAGTTTGATGAGAAATTATTGACAAGCATTCTTAGGTATTATTTCTAAGCTAGTTACATACCCCATAATTATGCCATTAATTAGCCCACACTTAATTAGCTTGCTAATCAGGATGTCAGGGGCATTTTGTCAATTCTTTTGCTGAAATCAAGATACATTACATCTGTTGCAGCCCCACATTTTTATTTGAAAGTTTCTCTGCCAATGCACAAGAAAAGATTAGTCTGGCAAAACATATGTTTCTTGATCTGGTAATTATTATCATATTTTGAAGGTATTATTGATAGATCATTTTTAAAGTTTTGCTCTTGAATCTCCTCATGTACCAATGCTATCCTGGTCCATAGTTTTGATCCTCCTTTTTCTCTTTTTAGGAGAAAGTATATGCTGTTCACCATTTTCCAGGATTTTTCAAGTTAATATATAAGTTTTTGGCCAGAACATCAAGTAGATCCTTCAGTACACAAGAATGCTATTCATCTGAGTCTGAAGATTTAAATTTAGAATATAGAATAACAGGGTCTGAAGGGACCTGAAGGGATTCAATCAAGATCAAGTGAGGTACTAATACCACTCTATAAAGCCTTAATAAGACCACACCTAGAGTACTGCATCCAGTTTTGGTCACCACACTATAAAAAAGATGTTGAGACTCTATAAAAAGTTCAGAGAAGAGCAACCAGGATGATTAGGGGACTGGAGATTAAAACATATGAAGAACGGTTACAGGAACTGGGCATGGCTAGTCTAGTGAAGAGAAAGACCAGGGGAGACATGACAGCAGTGTTCCAATATTTGAGGGACTACCACAGAGAGGAGGGGGGTCAAGCTATTTTCCAAAGCACCTGAAGGCCGGACAAGGAATAATGGATGGAAACTGACCAAGGAGAGATTCAACCTAGAAATAAGGATAAATTTTCTGACAGAACAATCAACCAACAGAACAGAAGTTGCCTTCGGAAGTTGTGGGAGCTTTATCACTGGAGGCTTTCAAGAAGAGATTGGACTGCCATTTGTCAGAAATGGTGTAGAGTCTCCTGCTGGGCGGAGGGTTGGATTAGATGACGTACAAGGTCCCTTCCAACTCTGTTAATCTAATCTTCTGAGACCTTGGAGATTTTCTAATCCAACCCCTGTTCAAGTTGGAGACTCCATACCATTCCGGACAAATGACTCTCCAAATTCTTCTTTAAAACCTCCAGTGATAAAGCACCCACAACGTCTGAAGGCAAGTGGTTCCACTAATTGATTGTTTTCACTGTCAAAAAATTTCTCCTTAATTCTGAATTGGATCTCTCTTACTCTAGATCCCTCTCATCGTTGCTATTGTTGAGCCAATTATCACTTATTCCATATCTGTGCATTTGATTCCTGAGCATGTTTTAGAAACATCAGTCTTGCCCTTTCATCAACTTTTTTACCATTGCTTGGTGAAATGCATACCCTCTTCTTGAAGAAAATAGAATCCAAATAGAAATTGAATAATTCTACTTTATATTTGTTGCCTATTAACACTTTAGCCTCTTTACTAACCAACCTCCCTTCTCTTTATTTTGGATTCTCCTACAAAAGGCCTTTTGGATTTTGTTAGCATTAATTAGCTACCTATATCTCCTATTTCTGCTCTTCTGTTGATCTTCTATTGGTGCTTTGTTAAATGAATATGAAACGTTGGTTATTCACCAGCTTTCACATTGTCTAAATGTTTTAAGCCATATCTCAGCTAGAAAGAGAAGGATATATGAAAGAGGGAGATCTTAAAATGTAAATGATGATAGAAAAGAATACGCATTTATATTACTATACTTTTAGAAATCAGTATTCTGAAAAAAATGCATCATAGCAGGGGCGGGTTCCTAATTTTCTTACTGCCACTCTGTGGGCGTGGCTTATTTTGTGGGTGTGGCTTGCCAGCCATGTGACTGGGTGGAAATGGCTTGCCGACCATGTGACCGGGTGGGCGTGGCTTGCCAGTCATATATTAGTTATTTCAGAGAGATGTTACTACTATTTTTGCTATTTTATACCTTACATGAAAAGCTTTGGATACAAAGTGTGTGTTACACCATGGCAACACAGCAACCTTTATATGCAGAAAATGCTATAGTTAAAAGACAAGCAAGTCTCATACAGCGTTTTTGGTTTCAGTCATGGATTCCTTAGACGAAAATATTGAGGACTGTTAAAAGAACAGTATCTTTTAACAGTCCTCAATGTTTTCATCTAAAGAATAACAGTATAAAAGTGTATAAAATTAACAGTATAAAAGGTTAAGCTTTCGGAAAATGCGCACTTTGGGAAGTTTTAGGCAAAAGCAAAGGAAAAGTGTCAAATGCGAGCTTCTTATTATTTTCAATCGAAGGGACGGGGAAAGACTTAATTGTCAGGTTTTCAGTTTTTCCAGGCAAGCAGGCAGTTGACTAAGCAGCTTCCAACGGGATGCGGGAAGAGAAAGAGGAGGAACAAAGAAACTTTCAGGACTTGCTCAGTACAACACACTTCCACCGGGTGCGTTGCTAGAAACCGAGAATTTTGGGGAGAAACCGGGACTTATTCCTCATCTGAATCCTTAGCCTGGTTGGGGCAAGGGTCG
Source organism: Diadophis punctatus similis (assembly GCA_023053685.1). Classification (NCBI taxonomy): domain Eukaryota; kingdom Metazoa; phylum Chordata; class Lepidosauria; order Squamata; family Dipsadidae; genus Diadophis; species Diadophis punctatus. The sequence continues at coordinate 6,594,853 of JALIGW010000017.1, forward strand.
GTGGGGGGCATACTCACTGGTTCATGCGGGGCTCATTCAGTGGGATGGCCACCTCCGCAGGGACAGGCCTGGAGCCCATCGCGAGCGAGCCCGGGGTCTTCTCCCACCCCGGGCACATTAAAAGTGGGGAAGGGGTGGAAGGAGCCGGATGGCGGCAGCCGACACTGGCGGCCTCGGGAGCTTGGTAGCGGCCGGAGAAGTGGGGGAACATTGCCCACCCGCAATGCAGCCCCCTCCAACGGGAGCAGCAAACCGCGGCAGCGGTTCTTCTGGGAGGCTCCATCCAGCCTGAATGCTTCTCCCCATTCAATGATCCTAGGTTCCTGCCTCCCGTTCCCCCTCCCCTCAGCAGCTCGAGAAGCCTCGAAAGTGCAAAAATGCCTGGGATCATCACCACGCGTTTGTGGCTTCTCGAACTGCTGAAGGGGGGGGGAACTGAGATAGGTCCTTCCGCCCAGTCCCCCTCCCCTCAGCAGCTCAAGAAGCCTCGAACGTGTGAAAATGCCTGGGATTATCACCGCACGTTCGTGGCTTATCGGACTGCTGAAGGGAGAGGAATGGAGATAGCTCCTGCCAATCGTTCTTTCAACGTCTCACACAATCCATCAGCCATCCTCCCCTGCTTGGACTCATTGTGGAGTAGGAAGGCAGCGCATGCGCAGTGCCGGAAGCTCGGCTTCTGGGCATGCGCAGAAGAAAGGTTTTTTTTTAAAAAAAAAAATTTAAATGGTGGCGCCCAGGCACCGGAAACTGACCGCACTGGTACGGTGACATCACCAGCGGGCCGCTACCAGTGCTATAGAGTGGACCGTAACAGTAGGAACCCACCACTGCTCCTAACCATACCAATGGGCTATGAATCCATTGGCAATGTCCATTTTGCGCTCCGAATTCATGGATAGCTAACCCTAACCCTAAGCTGATTTTCTGTAAATGGGATTTTCCCATGTATTTTGCCAGGAAATATACAAAAGGCAGGATCGAAAAAGTATGCACCCTCCTAACCATACCAATGGGGTACGAATCCGTTGGCGATGTCCATTTTTAGCTCCAAATTCATGGATACCTAACCCTAACCCTAAGTGGATATTCCGCGAATGGTATTTTTCCATGTATTTTGCCAGGAAATATACAAAAGGCAGGATTAAAAAGTATGCACCCTCCTAACCATACCGATGGGCCCCGAATCCATTGGCAATGTCCACTTTGCTCTCCGAATTCATGGATACCTAACTCTAACCCTAAGTGGATTTTCTGTAACTGGGATTTTCCCATGTATTTTGCTAGGAAATATACAAAAGGCAGGATTGAAAAGGATGCACCCTCCTAACCATACCGATGGGCTATGAATCCATTGGTGATCTCCATTTTGCGCTCCGAATTCATGGATACCTAACACTAACCCTAAGTGGATTTTCCGCGAATGGGATTTTCCCATGTATTTTGCCAGGAAACATACAAAAGGCAGGATTGAAAAGTACACAACCTCCTAAACATACCGATGGGCTCCGAATCCAATAGCGATGTCCATTTTGCTCTCCAAATTCATGGATACCTAACCCTAACCCTAAGTGGTTTTTCAGTAAATGGGATTTTTCCATGTATTTTGCCAGGAAATATATCAAAAGGCAGGATCGAAAAGTATGCACCCTCCTAACCATACCGATGGGCTATGAATCCATTGGCAATGTCCATTTTGTGCTCCGAATTCATGGATACCTAACCCTAACCCTAAATGGATTTTCTGTAAATGGGATTTTCCCATGTATTTTGCCAGGAAATATACAAAAGGCAGGATTGAAAAGTACACAACCTCCTAAACATACCGATGGGCTCCGAATCCAATAGCGATGTCCATTTTGCTCTCCGAATTCATGGATAGCTAACCCTAACCCTAAGTGGATTTTCCGCGAATGGGATTTTCCCATGTATTTTGCCAGGAAATATACAAAAGGCAGGATCGAAAAGTATGCACCCTCCTAACCATACCGATGGGCTCCGAATCCAATGGCGATGTCCAGTTTGCTCTCCGAATTCATGGATACCTAACCCGAACCCTAAGTGGATTTTCTGTAAATGGGATTTAACCATGTATTTTGCAAGGAAATATACAAAAGGCAGGATCGAAAAGTTTGCTCTTCTAACCATACCGATGGGCTACGAATCCATTGGCGATGTCCATTTTGATCTTTGAATTCATGGATACCTAAACCTAACCCTAAGTGGATTTTCAGTAAATGGTATTTTCGCATGTATTTTGCCAGGAAATATATCAAAAGGCAGGATCAAAAAGTGTGCACCCTCCTAACCATACAGATGGGCTATGAATCCATTGGTGATCTCCATTTTGAGCGCCAAATTCATGGATACCTAACACTAACCCATAATGGATTTTCCGTGAATGGGATTTTCCCATGTATTTTGCCAGGAAATATACAAAAGGCAGGATCGAAAAGTATGCACCCTCCTAACCATACCGATGGGCTACGAATCCATTGGCGATCTCCATTTTGCACTCCGAATTCATGGATAACTAACCCTAACCCTAAGTGGATTTTCAGTAAATGGGATTTTTCCATGTATTTTGCCAGGAAATATACAAAAGGCAGGATTAAAAAGTATGCACCCTCCTAACCATACTGTTGGGCCCCGAAACGATTGGCAATGTCCACTTTGCTCTTTGAATTCATGGATACCTAACCCTAACCCTAAGTGGATTTTCTGTAAATTGGATTTTCCCATGCATCGCCAGTGGATTCGTAGTCCATCGGTATGGTTAGGAGGCTGCATTGTTTTGTATATTTCCTCGCAAAATACATGGGAAAATCCCATTTACAGAAAATCCACTTAGGGTTAGGGTTAGGTATTCATGAATTCGGAGTGCAAAATGGAGACTGCTAATGGATTCAGAGCCCATCGGTTTGGTTAGGACAGTTTATACTTTTTGATCCTGCCTTTTGTTTATTTCCTGGAAAAATACATGGGAAAATCCCATTTACAGAAAATACACTTAGGGTTAGGGTTAGGTATCCATGAATTTGGAGCGCAAAATGGACATTGCCATTGGATTCGGAGCCCATCGGTATGGTTAGGAGGGTGCATAATTTTCGATCCTGCCTTTTGTATATTTCCTCGCAAAATACATGGGAAAATCCCATTTACAGAAAATCCACTTAGGGTTAGGGTTAGGTATCCATGAATTCAGAGCGCAAAATGGACATCGCCAATGGATTCGGAGCCCATCGGTATTGTTAGGATGGTGTACACTTTTCCATCCTGGCTTTTGTATATTTCCTTGCAAAATACATGGGAAAATCCTATTTACAGAAAATCTACTTAGGGTTAGGGTTAGGTATCCATGAATTTGGATCACAAAATGGATATCGCCAGTGGATTCGTAGTCCATCGGTATGGTTAGGAGGCTGCATTATTTTCAATCCTGCCTTTTGTATATTTCCTGGCAAAATACATGGGAAAATCCCATTTACAGAAAATACACTTAGGGTTAGGGTTAGGTATTCATGAATTCGGAGTGCAAAATGGAGACTGCTAATGGATTCAGAGCCCATCGGTTTGGTTAGGATGGTTTATACTTTTTGATCCTGCCTTTTGTTTATTTCCTGGAAAAATACATGGGAAAATCCCATTTACAGAAAATACACTTAGGGTTAGGGTTAGGTATCCATGAATTTGGAGCGCAAAATGGACATTGCCATTGGATTCGGAGCCCATCGGTATGGTTAGGAGGGTGCATAATTTTCGATCCTGCCTTTTGTATATTTCCTCGCAAAATACATGGGAAAATCCCATTTACAGAAAATCCACTTAGGGTTAGGGTTAGGTATCCATGAATTCAGAGCGCAAAATGGACATCGCCAATGGATTCGGAGCCCATCGGTATTGTTAGGATGGTGTACACTTTTCCATCCTGGCTTTTGTATATTTCCTTGCAAAATACATGGGAAAATCCTATTTACAGAAAATCTACTTAGGGTTAGGGTTAGGTATCCATGAATTTGGATTACAAAATGGAGATCGCCAGTGGATTCGTAGTCCATCGGTATGGTTAGGAGGCTGCATTATTTTCAATCCTGCCTTTTGTATATTTCCTGGCAAAATACATGGGAAAATCCCATTTACAGAAAATACACTTAGGGTTAGGGTTAGGTATTCATGAATTCGGAGTGCAAAATGGAGACTGCTAATGGATTCAGAGCCCATCGGTTTGGTTAGGACGGTTTATACTTTTTGATCCTGCCTTTTGTTTATTTCCTGGAAAAATACATGGGAAAATCCCATTTACAGAAAATACACTTAGGGTTAGGGTTAGGTATCCATGAATTTGGAGCGCAAAATGGACATCGCCATTGGATTCGTAGTCCATCGGTATGGTTAGGAGGCTGCATTGTTTTCAATCCTGCCTTTTGTATATTTCCTGGCAAAATACATGGGAAAATCCCATTTACAGAAAATACACTTAGGGTTAGGGTTAGGTATTCATGAATTCGGAGTGCAAAATGGAGACTGCTAATGGATTCAGAGCCCATCGGTTTGGTTAGGACGGTTTATACTTTTTGATCCTGCCTTTTGTATATTTCCTGGCAAAATATATGGAAAAATCCCATTTACAGAAAATCCACATAGGGTTAGGGTTATGTATCCATGAATTCGGAGCGCAAAATGTACATCGCCATTGGATTCGGAGCCCATCGGTATGGTTAGAAGGGTGCGTAATTTTCGATCCTGCCTTTTGTATATTTCCTGGCAAAATACATGGGAAAATCCCATTTACAGAAAATCCACTTAGGGTTAGAGTTAGGTATCCATGAATTCGGAGCGCAAAATGTAGATTGCTAATGGATTCGGAGCCCATTGGTTTGGTTAGGACGGTTTATACTTTTTGATCCTGCCTTTTGTATATTTCCTGGAAAAATACATGGGAAAATCCCATTTACAGAAAATACACTTAGGGTTAGGGTTAGGTATCCATGAATTCTGAGCGCAAAATGGACATCGCCATTGGATTCGTAGTCCATCGGTATGGTTAGGAGGGTGTATACTTTTCGATCCTGCCTTTTGTATATTTCCTGGCAAAATACATGGGAAAATCCCATTTACAGAAAATCCACTTAGGGTTAGGGTTAGGTATCCATGAATTCGGAGCGCAAAATGGAGATTGCTAATGGATTCGGAGCCCATCGGTTTGGTTAGGATGGTTTATACTTTTTGATCCTGCCTTTTGTATATTTCCTGGCAAAATATATGGGAAAATCCCATTTACAGAAAATCCACTTAGGGTTAGGGTTAGGTATCCATGAATTCGGAGCGCAAAATGGAGATCACAAATGGATTCGTAGCCCATCGGTATGGTTAGGAGCAGGCTTCCAGCCTATTGATAATAACTTAGGCATATTCCTGTTGCACACAAAATTTCCTTCTGTGACATAACCATATTATCCTTACAAAATTTGAATCATGCAAGTCAATTTTAATATACAGTAGATAGACAAATCACAGAAGAAATACAGAATTTCTCACTCTTCCCACATTGACTGGAAAGTCACTTTTAAGAAATATGCTCTCAGATGTCCATTCCCCAGGTCTTCCGAACTCAGAAATGAACAAGCTGTGGAAACTGTTGGTACTTTTTTATTGAAGCCTGAGGCCTGGCACAAATGAGTGTTTAACAGTTGCAAAGTCAGCCCTGGGAGCCAACCAGTCTTAGTGCTCTATTTAAAGGCAAGACCACAGCCCACCTCCCAGCATTTGGCGTCAGCATTCGATTTCTTCTCAGCAATCCACCATCCGGTGTCTGCGCTTCCGGCCTCCATCTGGCCTCCGATCACCCATCAGCTGGGCTTCGAATAGCCGCCAGTCAGCTGTGCAGGTGGCTGGGAGAATGCCGTCATTGACCTCACGTCCGCGACTGCTGCAGTCGAATCCGATGCCACCCCCAGCAGAGCACTTCATCACCGGCCAGGTCGCTGCTGTGCAATCGTGGTGGCTTCAGTTCCCCCCCCCCCAGGTATGGCAAGCCTTCGGGGCTTGACATATGCATTAAAATTTTGAATTAATGAATAGGTTAAAGATGAACCAAACAAGTGACAGAACTCAATATAGTAATTTCAGATTAAGCAATTGGAACTGAAGTCCTTATTTCCTTATATACAGCAGATTTAGACTCTTTTGACCCTTCATTTCCTTTAAAAAAGGAAGGAAAAACAACAACAACCCAGTAACAAAATACTAAATTACCAAGTTGCTGTGTAAATGATTACATGTAGTCATATCCTGGTCAGTAAATATAAACATGTAAAAATATTAATTTACCCAAACAAGCAGATCAAGATTTAATTAAATAAGGCAGAGCTTATACTTTAATATGAATGCCAGTGTGATTTTGGAAAATTAAGAAATAGTTGAGGGGAAAGGCCATGTTGATATACCTTGTGAAATCAGTTTCATTTACAGCTTAAAAAATACGGTCTTAAATATCAGCTGGCTACATAGATGGTATTATTGAGAATTTGGATTCCATGATAGCGGAATATCTCTGGGATACTTTTTAAGTTCTCATGGTAAGAGACAGACTACAGTTTCTGAAGGATCAGAAGGAAATGTATGGCAGGCACCTCTCACCAGGAGGATATAAAACTAGAACAAAAAGCCTAAAATTGAATATGAGTTATCAACTGCAAACAAGAAAGAAGAATATAAATGGAGAAGAAGGAGGTCAGGGTGAGTACTCAGCATTTTGCAGGAAACTACAGTGATAAGGTTGGTAAATGATGCCACTCAAATATTTGGATTTTTCTAAACCAATATACAGAGTATGGGAAATAAACAGGGAGTATTAGAAATCCTAACCAGGAAGGAAGGAAGGAAGGAAGGAAGGAAGGAAGGAAGGAAGGAAGGAAGGAAGGAAGGAAGGAAGGAAGGAAGGAAGGAAGGAAGGAAGGAAGGAAGGAAGGATGGATATACTGTATATTTGGATATGGATATATATTATGATAATAAGCACATCGGAAAGAAGTCTACCTAAAGGAAGTATTTAAAAAAACCCAATATACAGGTTGGGAAATTACATTGTATATAAATAAAATATACTTGCATAGAAAATCAGGAATCACATTATGGAAATTCTATTCAAAGTATTTGGGTTATAATAAACAGAGAGAAAAATAAATGTGAAACTACTAATGGAATTTTTATAGACTGCCTGGCAAATGACCAGTTTTTGAAAGAGGCAGGAATATAATTATAGGGGATTTCAATTATTTTGACATCAGCTAAGGATCTAAGTCTGCCAGGAGTCAGAGTTCATGCAATCTCTTCTACTCTCTTGCTGACAAGTTCATTTGTCATAAGATGGAAGAAAGAACAAGGGGGGGGGGGGTTCTTTTGTTCATGATCCTAACTCTCAACAACAGAGGAAAATTGATTAAAGAGGTGAAGGTGGCATCTTGGAGGAAAATGATCGTATTATCTTTGAATTCATGATACCCAAAGAAGTTCACACAGCTTAAAGCAGCCAAAGTTGACCAACAGTGGTCTAAATGAACAGACTCTATCCTCTTAATCTTATAGTATATATGTATTGTTTATAATGCCTGTCAATCCATATGCACGTGCTCAAAACAGGGGAAAGAAAGAGAAAAAGTATTGTATACATAGAAACCTGGATGTTTCCTGACTCATCACCCATCTTTACATACAATTATTGTGGGCAAAACTTTTTTCTTCACCTTGAAACAGAGGTGGGTTCCTACCGGTTCTAACCGGTTCTTTAGAACCATTAGTAAGCTGGTTCTGTCAGTGATGATCTGTGGGCGCCGCCATCATGTTTTGTTCTGTGCATGTGCAGAATCTGTTTTTTGCTTCTGCGCATGCGCAGAAGCTTGGTTTTAAGCACTGCACATGTGTGCGTGCCCGCACGGCACAGCCGCACTGTGTGCAATGCACAGCCGCGCTGCGTGCAATGCACAGCCACGCTGCGTGCAATGCACAGCCATGCTGCACGCAATGCACAGCCACACTGCGTGCAATGCACACGCACACGCGCGGCGCAGGAGGAAGTGAACTGGCGGCGAGGTAAGTTAGAACCCACCCCTGCCTTGAAAAATATATTGAAGTCCTTCAAGCAGGGAGTCACATTCTGTTTTCTACTCAAAATCATCTTCTAACATGAAAACAAGGTTTTCAGAATTATTTCTCCCTCTCTTTACTTATTAACCCCATTTTTTTCACTCTTCATAGTCCCTTCACAGCAATAGTTATTTGTTTTCATTCACTGTGTGCTGGTTCTCTCCTGCAATTAGTTGCCCAACAGGGACCATTTCTATTTTCTCTTTTTTTTAAAGTTCAGCAAAATTTCTTCTTGATTCATCCTTCTGCTCTTGCTGCCCTGTTCATCCCTCATAATATGCATTGGTGCTGGCCTCCATAGCTGGACTGACAGTATCTTCATACCATTAATGCCATGTTCTCTCCGGCAAAATATTTCTAGGAAACGTCTGTAGAAATTCTCAGTCATCCAGGTCATGGTTGTCCCTAGGGGGTCTTTTTGCTACAGTTTGGGATGAACATCCTTTGAATGGTGTGGGAGTAGGAATGGATTTCCAGAGGAAAAATGGCAGACTACAGGAACCAGGAGCACCACTCAGGCGACCCTGAGGACACAGATAAACCTCCAAGTGCTTTAACAACCTGTCAGGGTTCCAAATAGCATCCAAAATTAAATCAGATTCCAAGGCAAAGTATTCCTCAAAGTTCCAATTTATTAATAGAGCCATGTTGGCACATCTGGGTGAAACCCGAATCCAGGTTTCACCACCCAGTTGAAAATTCAAGTCCTTGCCCCCACACCCACAAATCCATCACGTTGTCCAATCTTCTATTGCCATGCTGGCAGAGTCCACCCATCTCCTTCCGTGCAGGTGAAGAGGTAGAGAGACAAAGGATGACCTTGGCTTTCTAGAAAGAATTTGTTATGGCTACATACTAACAACCTCATACAATCCCCCCTCCCATTTTCCCACAGTAGAAAATACATAGTGAAATAGTATAAAGTGTCGCAGGCCTAAGCTCCCAAATAAAATGGCTTTGGCCTGACAAACCCTCTAAAAGGATGCAAATGACCAGTCGTCTGCAAGGAATATAAATCCTTCCATTCCCCACCATCCTGTCAGAGCTGAAGAGAAAAAACAAGACAGTCCAGTTGCCTCCTGAAAAAGCACCTTTGGGACTTCTAGGAAACCAGCTTTGTTGTTCATGTTCATCTTGTTGAAGAATTTTAAATGCTTTCCCATTTGCATTTTGATTTGCATTTTGCACACCTTGAAATGTTTTTCAACCAAAGAATTCTTAAAGTTCATGGTGCTGTTGTACTGCTTGTGAAACATAACTCCTGATTTCTGTTCTTTTGTTCTGTCACAGTTTGTGGGTCCAGTAGTAGGGATTTGAACTATTGGCTACTATTGATGTTGTCTACTATTATTTCACTTCATGGTAAGTTTTAAAAACTAATTTATTTATACTTGTTTCAGTCTGTTAATTTCCCTATTGCAATTTGGCATCATACAACATTCATTCCATTTTTCAAAAGATTCAATTGATTCTTTGTTCATTTGATAGATTGAGTGATTGATTATGTGCCATCAAGTCAATGTCAGCTAATCATGACCACATGGATGGCTCTTCTCCATGATGATCTATCTCTAACCTAATCCTTCAGGAGACCCAAAGGTGCACCCCTTGTTACTGTAGCCAAGTCCATCCATCTTGCTGCTGGTCATCCTCTTCTTCTCTTTCCTTCCATCTTTTCCAGCATCACAACCTTCTCTAGGGAATTAGGTCTTCATTTAATGGATCAAAAATATGGTAATTTGAGTCTCAAGGCTTTTGTGCCTTGAGTGAGAATTCTGGGTTCTTGTGCTATGATTTATTTGTTTGTGGGCTTTGGGCTACCTACGGTATTCTCAAGAGTCTTTCCAACTTCTTCAGAAACATCAGTTTTGTTTTTCTCTTGTTTCTTCAATGTTTGCTTCTATAGAATGTGACAGGGAACATTCAGAACACTGCACAGTTCTGAACATGGTAAGTACAGATGCATCACAAAAAATTTTCCCAGGCCTCAGTGGCCAGCTACCCTACCAAGTGCTAATTTATAGGGTATTTCTTGACTGCTAGTTTCTTTATTATTGCAGTCCTAAAATATAGAAGTGACCCATCACTTAAATATATTTGTTATAAAGAATGCACTTAGGCACATGCAAACTGCTTCCCATATACATGAATTGACATATATTTAGAAAGTGTTTGATTATCATCAGGGGTGAAATCCTCTGAAGTCTGCTACCGGTTTGCTTCGCGCACGCTTTTTTCACTCATGCATGCTGCACATGCATACACGCTGCAGGCACTACCGTGCAGCGCTGAAAAAGGAGCATTTTGAAGCCATCAGAGTCTGCAAAGGTAAGTAGAACAGCGGGGGGGATCGGCTGTGCGGCGCGATTTAGATTAGCTAGAAAGTAGGAAATCCTGCTTTCTAGCTAATCTAGATTGCGCGGCACAACTGATTGTCACACAGCTGATCGTCGGATATACCGGTTCACCCGAACTGGTAGCATTTTTTACTATCGGTTCAGGTGGACCAGTCCGAACCGGTAGCATTTCACCTCTGGTTATCAAGGAGAAAAACAAGGTCTGGTCTTCATCTATTTCTTTACTTATTTTCCATCAACCTATCATATTATGTTGCTTGGGAAGTGAAGATAGCAATAGCAATAGCACTTAGACTTACATACCACTTTACAGTGCTTTACAGCCCTCTCTAAGCAGTTTACAGAGTCAGAATATTGCCCCCAACAATCTGGGTCCTCATTTCACCCACCTCGGAAGGATGGAAGGCTGAGTCAACCTTGAGCCTGGTGAGATTCGATCCGCCAAATTGCAGGCAGCCGGCAGGCAGCAAAAGTAGCCTGCAGTACTGCACTCTAACCATTGCGCCACCGCGGCTCATGATGGGGGAATTGCAGTTCTCCAAATCAGCAGGAAGCTCTTTCTACATTCAACCATACCTATTCTTCAAACATAATTACCCAGGAATTAGTTTTTTTAGATTGGTTCAGGAGTACAGCACTTTTAAAAAGGAAAAAAAAAGCACACAAGGGACATTTGAGTGAATTGACTCAAATAAAGAAACAAAAAGCTCCTTTATTGGGTAACCATTTCATAGCATAATAGTCACCCAAGGAAGTACATGTGCCACAGCAACCAGTGGAGAGTTTCAGCAAAAGAAAAGGAGGCAACATTAAATGGCTCTGCATTCACCGACACTGCAGCTGGCTTGGTTTTATATGCCTGGCCTGTAGTTTGGTAATTGCACAATCTCCAAATTTCATTTTACATTCTGAACAGAGGAAGAGCTTAGGAGGGAGAGGGAAATGGCTGGGGATTCAAAATACGGTCAAGAATCCTGATGTGATTACATTCACAAATGTCTGTGTTAGTTACTGATGCTTTGAACTCTCTGCTTATGCTGCTCAATGTGGCTTTTCCGGAACAACCACAGCATTGGAATGTCTGTTAAACGAATTGATGGCCTATTTCCATAGCCCACCATGTGACATCTACCAGGAAAGAACCATCTGAATACGGTTCATATTATTCATGACTAATATTAAGGTACTAATGCAATAGCACCCTGTATTGCAGATGAAAGAGGTTTACCCTTCAAAGGTTAACCTGATTTCCCTGTGTATTTTAGGCTCTGGAAGAATCTGCTTACTCTATTGATAAAGAGAAGAGAAAAATGCAGTGGTGAAGTCCAATTTTTTTTACTACCGGTTCTGTGGGCATGGCTTGGTGGGCGTGGTGTGGTGTGGCTTGGTGGGCGTGGCTTGGTGGGCGTGGCAGGGGAAGGATACTGCAAAATCTCCATTCCATTAAAATTCAATCACAAATTTATTCAGCCATTAAAATGTTTAAGTCTAAACTATCTGGATATTGCTTTCAAAATGTATATCAGTTTTGGTGCAATATTGATTTTCATCACACTAAATTAAACTATCTCTTAATAGCCTCTTTCACACAGATAATATAAATTGAACATTAGATCAGACAGCTTCTTAAGCATATTGAATAGAATTTGAACAACAATTAGAGTTTAATGTTTTATTTATATCTTTAAGGACCTTTTTATCAATAAACACAGTATTGCACTTGTTCCAGTTTATTGTATATCGTTTATTTGCCATGTAGCTGTAACATCTCTACATATTTAGATAAAGATATTTGGAAACCAAGGAAGAAGACAAAAAAACAAAATAGTGAGATTTGCATACAACAGCAACTTATATTCAAATTCAGTTGAATGCATTCTCTGGATATCATCAATTTGTTTTGTTAGGCATGCCAAGAGTTCCCACAACAAATAGAAAATGCAGGGTGACAATGTCACCTTGACATGTTCTGTGTGGCATTTTAATTACCAGTGAGCTAATCTCACTAGTATTATATGAACAGAGGGATTGGAAGAGTAAAAAGTTATCCAAAAAAGAGTATAAGCATCCTCACTTGAACTAAACGTGTAATTTGCACCATATTTAGGGTTTTCTCTGCAGCCAACTGTTGGAAGGAAAATCCAACTGGTTCAGTTTCAAGCCGGGAGAAAGACGCTGGATACAAAATGGAGGCTGAAGGATGATTGGAAAGTGGGTCCATTTATTGGTGAACAGAACCACCAGGAGAACTGGTAGCGGAAAATTTGAGTAGTTCGGAGAACCGGCAAATATCACTTCTGGCTGGCCTCAGAGTGGGGTGGTAATGGAGATTTTGCAGTATCCTTCCCCTGCTACACCCACCAAGCCACTCCCATCAAGCCAAACCACGCCCACCACGCCATGCCCACAGAACCGGTAGTAAAAAATTTGAATTTCACCACTGATGTAGGGTTTATGTAGGGGTTATAGTTGGCTCTATAGGCAAAAGAGGAAATGCAAATCCTGGGTGTTTGTCTGAGCTAATTTTGTCAACCTTTTGTTTGTTGCTTATCTGAGTTTCTTTCTTGACCCAGTCTTTCCGAACCAAATCTGCATTTCTAAATGCTGGCCTCCTCAGTTTCTGCGTGGGGCAGGGAAACGGGCTGGTTTCTGCCTCCCTTAAGATGTCTCCTTTGGGGGAAATATTTTATCCTGCCTTTTTAATATTTCCCAAAATATTTCATTCATCGGTGGGGGGGGGGGTTCCTACACAACAATGTCAAAATTTCTTATTCACATTTATCAGTATGTAAAGCAGTGGTGGGTTCCTACCAGTGCTGTGTGGGACGCCGCACTGTTAGGAGCCCGGTGATGACATCATTTTTAGGCGCTTTTTTCCGGCTTCTCTGTGTCCTGAGCTGTTGGAAAAAAGCCCTCCCACCTACCCTTGTTTCAATATCGACCTTTATTCTTCCTCCGAAGCACAGCTGAGAAGCTCCTCAGCTGTGTTTTGGCTTGTAATGTCATCCTAAGCATGCGCGGAAGTGAAATCGCCCGATGGAACGCGAGTTCACTTCTGCGCATGCTCGCGATGTGCACCGGTAGCGAAAATAACTGGAACCCTCTGCTGATGTAAAGGTATTATGAAGGCAGCCAGTTTGATGTAGTGGTTAAGGCATCAGTCTAGAAACTGGTAGACTGCCTTCTTCCTAGGGCTAAAAGAAAGTGGCAAGCCAAAGAACATCCATCTGGCTTTGTGCCTAAGGCAGGACTAGAACTCATGGTTCCCAGTGTTTAGCCTGCTGCCTTAATCACTACATCAAACTGGCTCTCTAATTAAAAATCAGTTGCATTCTAATCACTATGAATTATGCCCACAGAAATCCTCATCACGAGCAATATTTGTTTGAAAGGTTTCAAATGAGAAACCAGTAATTTCCCAGTAGTTTTCCCTTCCTGTTCGTAATACATCTGCTTCATTTGTTTTAGAGAATGATTTTTATTCAGGGCATATAACTAATCAAGCTGTACAGAGTAACAGAGTTGGAAGAGACCTTGTAGGTCATCTAGTCCAACCCCCCACCCAAGCAGGAGACCCTACACTATTTCTGACAAATGGCAATCAAATCTCTTCTTGAAAGCCTCCAGTGATGAAGCTCCTACAACTTCCGAAGCCAAGCTGTTCCATTGGTCCATTGGTTGAAGCTCCTCATTAAATGATCCAAAAGCATCCAAAATCTGATTTCTAGCATATACATTTCTTTACTTTATTTTCTAATTTTCTATGAATCAAAGCATATTATTATTATTATTATTATTATTATTATTATTATTATTATTATTATTATTATTATTATTATTATTATTATTATTATTATTATTATTATTATTATTATTATTATTATTATTATTATTATTATTATTATTATTATTATTATTATTATTATGCTTTAATTCATATATTTTTCTGGAGGAAGCATGTGTTATTACCTCAAATGGCAGCTTTAAACACATTCCAAACAATTCCCAATTAATGTCTTTGTCTATTTTTTACTTTATCTTCCTTGTTCAATAAACTAAGAATTTTCCCACAAAAAAATGGTTGAAGGACCAATTCCATTGGTTTTTATTAGTTTGTTTCTGCAAAAACATTATTACTACTGCATGAATAGAAATTAAAGAGGTACCAATATTCTGAATGAAATTGGTCATTGATTGAGATATTAGAAAATATTCCAGTCTTGAACATATGTCACATGATAAATGCAAAATTATATGCTTATACATATGGATTAAATTGTCCCCATACATAAATGGAGAAATAATAAATTCCTGATGTACACATGGAGAACATTCAAATTCTTAGTTGTTTTATTTTTAAACTTGAAGTGAATCCAACAATGGACCAAAATTAAATTAAAATCAGTAGCAACAATTATTTGGTTAAGTTAACTCAAAAAATAATTACAAAACATTTAGGACAAATATAAGATTTATTTCTAGTTGGGCCATAAAACTGTATCCATACAACCCAGCAACTTCTTTTTTTAATACTAGAATTATGTAATATTCTCTAGAACAGTGTTTCCCAACCTTGGCAACTTGAAGATATCTGGACTTCAACTCCCAGAATTTTCCAGCCAGCGAATGCTTCGGGCCGGTCCTTCACTGGAAACAGTGAAGGACCGGCCCGCAGTGCCTCTGCCAGTGAAAATGGAGCTCAGGAAGGCCGCACGTGGCCCTCCCAAGCTCCATTTTTACTGGCAGAGGGTTGTGGGAACCCATCGCAGCTGAAAACGGAGCTCACGAGGGCCGCGACCTGTCCTGAGCTCCATTTTTACTGGCAGAGGGTTGCAGGAGGCATTTGCAGCCGAAAATGGAGCTCAGGAACCCATTTTCTCTGGCAGAGTGCTCGGGCCGCCACAGGCGCCCCCGACATGAGTGACATTGAGCTGGCCATGCCTACCCTGGCCACGGCCCCCTTGGCCCCCTGAGGTCAAACACAACCTGGATGCGGCCTCAATGAAATCGAGTTTGACACCCCTGGCATAGGCCCTTCAAACTCCCCCTACCTGCCTATCTCCCCCTGCATCCCATAGCTCCACCCTCTCTGTTGACCTTCCCTGTCTTATTGCTCCTGATGCTGACCAAGCATACCCAGCCTGCCCTTCACGAGGCAGCTGTTGGCCACATAGGGCTTTCATCCCCAGGTCCTGCATGGTGGTTTCCTCATAAGACCTGAGGAAAATGGCCACACACGGCCAACATCTGCCTTGCAAAGGGCCAGGCTAGGCATGTCTTGTCAGCAGAGAAAGTAAGAAGACAGTGAAGGTCAGCTGGGATAGTAAAGCACAGGGTGGCCGGAAACTTGGAGCATAGGGGCCTTGGAGGGGGATGGTGGCTGGGACTGAGCTGGTGTGGCTACAGCCATGTGGCATACTACTGGGCAAGGCTGGACTGGGCTTCTTGTAGTGCCAGATCCAGAGCATGCTAAAAAAAACCCTCACCTGAAGCATGGGAAGCTGCCCTTGAGCTATGCGGTTATGGGGCTGCTTGCCACCCCACCAGGGGTGGGTTCCTAATTTTTTTTACTACCACTCTGTGGGCGTGGCTTATTTTGTGGGTGTGGCTTGCTGGCCATGTGACCGGGTGGGCGTGGCTTCTCGGACTGCTGAAGGGAGGGGAACTGAGATAGGTCCTGCCACCCGTTCTTTCAGCGTCTCACATGCTCCCTCAGCCATCCTCCCCTGCTTGGACTCACTGTGGGGTAGGAAGGCAGCGCATGTGCAGTGCCGGAAGCTCAACTTCTGGGCATGCGCAGAAGAATTTTTTTTTAAAAAATTATTTTTTAAAAAAAAATGGCGACACCCAGGCACCGGCAACCAACCGCACCGGTACTGTGACGTCACCAGTGGGCCGCTACCGGTGCTATAGAGTGGACCGCACCTGTAGGAACCCACCACTGCACCCCACAAGGCAGGGCATTGGGCAGCCAAAAGGGCAGCGATGGGGAGAATAGGCAGTTGGGGGGAGTTGAAGGGGAGGCAGTATTTTACCTTACCTTAGACTTGGGAGTGGAATAGACCAAGTCGAGAATGGCTTGAATTGGGGTGGATCCTTGGCTGACGACCAGACCAGTTTGGTTAATGATGGCAACTGGGAGTGCTGGGATTGCCATCACTAAGTGACTAAATGATGCTTTATGACGTTATCATTTAGCAGTGGAAATTCTGGTCCCAATTCTGTGGTGGTAAATCAAGAACTACTTGTACCGACACTAGGAATGAAGTCCATTGTTTTCTGTAACATGCAGCTTTTTATTTATTGATTGCAATAGATAAATTACTGTCTCCCCAAAATCTCAGAAGCAGCTTATGAATAGTAAAAAGATAATATAAAATTGTAACACAAACCAAATAACCAATAATAATAACACCCTCCAATAAGAAAACTATTTCAATAACAACCATCACCTCCTTACAATTGAGCATCCATCAAATTACCAATCTGGAAAAGCTTTCTAAAAAAAAACAACCACAAGTTTTAGCAGTTCAGCTCTAAAGTATAACATTGCCATAGACCAAAATGCCCTTTAAAAATGCCTTCTTTAATGCCATGTTTCAGTGGGCTAATAACATCTAGCTGGGGTTTACCCGCTAGAACAGTTTATGAGTTGTTTTTATTTTTATATAACTTCTACCATCTCTAGTAAAGCAAAGCTGTTAAATGTGTCATACTTTATTAAAAGAAAGTATATTGCATTATTGTAGGAACCAGTACAAGAAGTGCAAATACAATTCCAACTAAATGCTGTTTGTAAGTCTGGGGTTTATTCAGTTCACTGTAATTCTGCACAAAAATTAAAGCTAAAAAATATACTAGGAATGTCTAAAGGATTTCGAGTGGCAGTTTGTAAACTATGTTGGCACAAATATCCCTCACTGAAGCACAGCAGCAAATACATCTTCTGCAAGAAACTTTTCCAGACCATTTCTTCTTGTCTGTTTCTGCCCAACACTGCTTCATGTTCATACCAAAGTAATTTGCAAAAGCTCTGAACAGCAATAAAGCATATTGTGCTATTAAGCACTGCCTTACGATTCCAAAACTCTTCCCATCCTGCCAAGAGCCGGAACATATAAAAAAGTGAATATTATGGATGTTCGCATCTTACAAATAATGCAACCTGTTGAGGATAGTTTTATCAATGTTGATTTTAATCCCAGAAAGTCCTTCAGGGTGTTTTATGTTACAAAAATGCATTGGGGGAAATTATTAAAGTAATGTAAGGAATTCACATTAAAAGAAGGATGCCAGTTTTTAAAAAAAACACACATCAGAGCAAATTGAGAATAAATACATAATAATAATAATAAATAAAGTTGTAGTAAAATTGTTATCCACTAAAACTTTATATTGATTTTCACTTTTCTGAAATGTTGGCATGAAGAATGTGTTTTATTTATTTATTTTCAATTTATATAGCTACCTGACTCGCTTACGTGATTCTGAGCAGCTCCCAGGTTAAAACAAATTTAAAAAATTAACCTGAAACATTAAATAAAACATGACAGAGCATCAATTCACAATCAATTGAGTCCTCTTGCAGCCTCTACATCTTCATGAACTGATGGCACAGTTTTATCTTAAGAGACTGGATAAGGTTGAGTCCAGTCTAAACTCAGGTGGGGGGGATTGCAGGTACAATGGCAGAAAAGGCTCACCTCCCAAGTGCCAGCAGATGGAACTCCTATGTAGATGAGATTCATAAAATGAATTTTCTGCCAAATCTGATAGGATAGGTAGATGTGATTGGGGAGGGGTGGTTTCTCAAATACCCCGGTCCCATGCTAAGTAAGACTTTGTAGGGGGGGGGTTGGTTGGCAGAGTGCTGCAGGAGACCATCCAGGTCGAAAACGGGGTGTTTAAAAAAAATAAATAAATAAATTTTTTTTTAAAAAAAGATGGCGGCACTTATGGACTGGCACCGACTGAACCGATTCCATAATGTCATCGTAACATCACCAGCAGGTTGCTATCGGTTCGGGCGAACTGGTCCAAACTGGGAGGAACCCACCTCTGGTTTCGCCTCCAGAGCCCTTATCTTCTTTGTTGCTCTTATCTGCACACATTCTAGGGCAGGGGTCCCCAAACTTGACAACTTTAAGACTTGTAGACTTTAACTTCCAGAATTCAGTGAACAGAATTTCAAGCCAAAAGTAAATACGTGATACCAGAATGTGATTTGGGGTGGAATTCCATGCTTAAAAATGGTATTACTTGCTGTTTTTAAAAATTGAGCCTTTTTGGTACCCGGGGAAGAAAACACATGATGCCGTGGTCACAAAAAAAGTTGCCCAGAAGCAAATTTTTTTTAAAGTCAAAAGCAAATACGGATACTATAAGAACACAATAAGAATATTAGAACACTAAATAAATAAATAAATGAATAAATACTAGAACGTGATTCGGGGTGGAATTCCATACTTAAAAATGGTATTGCTTGCTGTTTTTAAAAATTGAGTGTTTTTGGTCCCCAGGGGAAAAAACACGTGATGTCGCGGTCAGAAAAAATGGTGCCTAGGAGCAAAAAATTTTTTTTCAAGTGAAATGCAAAAACAGATGCTAGCACATGATTCGGGGTGGAATTTCATGCTTAAAATGGTATTGCTTGCTGTTTTAAAAAATTGAGCCTTTTTGGTTCCCGGGGGAAAAAACGTGTGATGCCACGGTCAGTAAAAATGGTGCCCAGAACCGGAAAAAAAATTTCAACTCAAATGCAAAAACGAATGCCAGGATGTGAATCAGGGTGGAATTTCATGCTTAAAAATGGCATTGCTAGCTGTTTTTAAAAATTGAGTGTTTTTGGTCCCCGGGGAAAAAAAGTGTGATGTCGTGGTCAGAAAAAATGGTGCCCAGAACTGAAAAAAAATATTTCAAGTCAAATGCAAAAATTAATGCTAGGACGTGAATCAGGGTGGAATTCCAGACTTAAAAATGGTATTGCTTGCTGTTTTTAAAAATTGAGTGTTTTTTGTCCCCGGGGAAAAATGCGTGATGCCGGTGTCAGAAAAAATGGTGCCCAGAACCGGGAAAAAAAATTCAAGTTAAATGCAAAAATGAATGTTAGGACGTGAATCAGGGTGGAATTTCATGCTTAAAAATGGTATTGCTTGCTGTTTTTAAAAATTGAGTGTTTTTGGTCCCCGGGTAAAAAAATGTGTGATGCCATGGTCAGTAAAAATGGTGCCCAGAACCGGAAAAAAATTTCAAGTCAAATGCAAAAATGAATGCTAGGACGTGAATCAGGGTGGAATTTCATGCTTAAAAATGATATTGCTTGCTGTTTTTAAAAATTGAGAGTTTTTGGTCACATGGGAAAAAACCGCGTGATGCCTCAGTCAGGAAAAAATGGTGCCCAGAAGCGAAAACATTTTTTTCAAGTCAAATGCAAAAACGAATGCTAGGACGTGAATCAGGGTGGAATTTCATGCTTAAAAATGGTATTGTTTGCTGTTTTTAAAAATTGAGTGTTTTTGGTCCCCGGGGGAAAAATGCGTGATTCCGGGGTCAGAAAAAATGGTGCCCAGAACCCGAAAAAAATTTTTCAAGTCAAATGCAAAAATTGATGCTAAGACATGAATCAGGGTGGAATTCCATACTTAAAAATGGTATTGCTTGCTGTTTTTAAAAATTGAGTGTTTTTGGTCCCCGAGGGAAAAATGCGTGATACTGCGGTCAGAAAAAATGGTGCCCAGAAGTGAAATTTTTTTTTCAAGTGAAATGCAAGAACGGATTCTAGCACATGATTCGGGGTGGAATTTCATGCTTAAAAATGGTGTTGCTTTCTGTTTTTAAAAATTGAGCCTTTTTTGTGCCCGTGGAAGACGTTTTTTTTTGCGGTCAGAAAAAAAGTATCCATATTTGCTTTTCACTTGAAAATTTATTTTCGCTTCTGGGAAACTATTTTTTTGACCACTGCATCATGCATTTTCTTCCCCGGGCACCAAAACCAGTCAATTTTTAAAAACAGCAAGCAACACCATTTTTAAGCATGGAATTCCACCCTGAATCACGTTCTAGTATCCGTATTTGCTTTTGACTTGAAAAAAAAAATCGCTTCTGGGCAACTTTTTTTGTGACCGCGACATCACACGTTTTCTTCCCCGGGCACCAAAAAGGCTCAATTTTTTTTAAAACAACAAGCAACACCATTTTTAAGCATGGAATTCCAGCCCAAATCATGTTCTAGTATCTGGATTTGCTTTTGACTTGAAAAAAAAAATAGCTTCTGGGCAACTTTTTTTCTGACCGCGTTTTCTTCCCCGGGCACCCAAAAGGCTAAAATTTTAAAAACAGCAAGCAACACAATTTTAAAGCATGGAATTCCACCCCGAATCACGTTCTAATATCCGTATTTGCTTTTGACTTGAAATTTTTTTTTCGCTTCTGGGCAACTTCATGCGTTTTCTTCCCCGGGCACCAAAAAGGCTCAATTTTAAAAAACAATTCTGGGAGTTGAAGTCCACAAGTCTTAAAGTTGCCAAGTTTGAAGACTTCTGTTCTAGGGTCTCAGCGTCTTTTTTGTATCATGAACTGGACACAGTATTCCAAGTGTGGTCTCACCACTGCAGTATAAAGTGGTACTATCAGTGCTGTTATATTGTATGTACCCTGGATTGCCAGAAAAGGGACAAAAGACATAACTAATTTCTCCTCTAATATTTTCAGACTTATGCTATGTGCTTCTGTTAGATTCTTCTACAAGAAAACTGAGGGTACATTGAGGAAATTGACGGTATTGTTTCTGTATATACTGTATAAACTCCCTTTGAAAGCTGTGATATTGGTATGACAGTTGAATTTTGTGACCAAGTGCTTTTCCCAACAGCTGCAACCATGGTTGTAGGTTTCATTGTACAACCACTTGGGTGGGGAGAACAAAGGGGAAGAATGGCTCACTTGAGCCCAGAGGCTGGGAGGCAGGCTAAAGCAGGAGATCCAGGGGTGGGTTCCACTTACCTTTGCCACCGGTTCGCATTGCGATGTTTCGCACGCGTTCCCTCATGCGATTTCGCTTCTGCACATGCTCAGAAGCTGGCATGAGCCCGAAACACAGCTGAGGAGCTCATCAGCTGTGCATCAGGTGAAGAAATAAAGGTCAGAATTCAACCACGGGTGGGTGGGAGGGCCCTTTTTCAAGCCGCAGAAGGGGAAAAGTTAGCACAAAATCAAAAAAAAAAAAAGATGATGGCGTGCACAGACTGGCACCAACAGTGAGGTCACCACCGGGTTGCTACCGGTTCGGGCAATCCAGCCCGAACCGGGAGGAACCCACCCCTGAGGATTTTCATGCAAAGTGCTGATAGTCCATGTGCTTCCCTGCACATGGAAATCAAACCCAGCATCTTTTGTACAGGAACTGTGAAACTGATGAGAAAGATTAATCCCATTGGTAAGGAAATTAGAAGAGAGCATCAGCGTAAGGCAGCAGAAGGACAACAGCAAATCCATATGCACAAATGAAAAATAGACAGCGTTCAGTCCCCGTGGAGCTCCAGTACTGCTATACTCTACTACAGTTTAGTAGCCAAGAAGGGAACCATTGTGAAATCAGCACAAATACCATATGCTGAGGTGCAGTGAGATGGTGTCTCAGTCCAAGAACATCTACATTTTATGTAGGTTTCGTGCCTAACAGCCAGTAAGACTTTCCCCTTACATTTAAATACAGTTTTAAACATCTAATATGACGATCACCACCCCTTTGGACAGCTAATTCCACAAGCTAATTACTCTTCCTGTCTCGGTTTTCTCAGACAAGAAATACAGACTCTATGTGGCTTTGTAATTAAAACAAGAAGGGCTGGTGGCAATTCCTATTCTGAAACTATTCCCTTGTCTTGCTAAAGGGACAAACGTTACTTGGCATTCTGCAGAAAAAAGGGGGATAGAATAAAGGGCTTTGATGCAGTGGTGGGATTAAATTTTTTTACTACTGGTTCTGTGGGCGTGGCTTGGTGGGCATGGCATGGAATGGCTTTGTGGGTGGGGCAGGGGAAGGTTACTGTAAAATCTCCATTCCAGTGGCAGATTGCTATCTTACCGGTGCCAGTGCACTACTGCGCATCTCCAAGTTTCGGGGGGGCACTTGCTATGCGTGCACGCCCCCTTGCGCGATTTTGCTTCTGTGCATGCGCGGAAGCAAAATCACGCCAAAATGTTGCAAGGGGACGCGCGCGCACGCGGGATTTCAGTGCAATTTTGCGGCCGTGCATGCACGGAGGCAAAATCTCACTGAAATCTTGCATGCGCATCCCCTTACAAGATTTTGGTGAGATTTTGCTTCCGCGCATGCGCAAAAGCAAAATTGGCCAAAAATTAATGGAAAAAATGGCGCCGCGCACGGTGGACCGGCAGAGAGGGCTCCGGAGCGGTTGTGCAATTGGCCGCTCCCTACCGGAGTTGCACACGGGGCAGCTCCAGCAGGAACCCACCTCTGCTCCATTCCCACCCCACTCCAGGGGAAGGATACTGTAAAATCTCCATTCCCTCCCCACTCCAGGGGAAGGTTACTGCAAAATCCCCATTTCCTCCCGATCTGCTGGGACTCGGGAGGCAGAGAATAAATGGGGGCGGGGCCAGTCAGAGGTGGTATTTACCGGTTCTCTGAACTACTCAAAAGTTTCGCTACCGGTTCTCCAGAACTGGTCAGAACCTGCTGAATACCACATCTGCTTTGATGTTAGGACACAGCAATCACTTTTAATAATTTTACATTCCAAGGATTTATATTTTAGCCCTGTGAGTTTTATCTGAAAGTTATAAGTTTGGTATTGTGTCATGGTTTCAGAAAGTCCCAGGACAATTGCATTTAAGGCAGATCTTTTATCTCACATACTTGCCCAAAGCCTCAAGGAGTCAGTCATGTTTTTCAGCTTTAAAGTGGAATTTTAGAGCCAATGTTACATATTGTGTGGCACATAGTGTTCCCTTTTCTTTTATTTCATTTAGTTAGGCAAAACAGTCAATTTGAGGCAAGGGAACTGGAAAAAGAGGACGCATACAGAGAGGGAGGGAGGGAGGGAGGGAGGGAGGGAGAGAGAGAGAGCACACTCTTACATGATATGAGTGACACAAAAGAGTTTCATTCACCAAGAATGGCTATTTCAATTGGAAGCAGGCATATGAATAGATATATTTTCAATCGATGCTCCTGTCTCCCATGTGCTGTGATACCCCTCCTTATATTTCCATAGTGATTATTATTTTGAACAACATTAAAATGCAAAACAGCACATTTATGCAACAACTATAACAGGCCTTAATTCTTTAAACTGAAAGACCAGGATCAAAACAAACTTTCTCTAGATCCGAGTAACCAAACAGAATTGAGATCAGTTGTGATTCTGATAGCTTTTTCATCTATTTTGCTGTTGGTGATGATGGGGATGCTTTGATTCCTGGCAACTACTTGGACAAGTCCCTGAAGTTTTCTTGGGCAAGATTTCAGACGTGGGTTGCCATTGACTCCTTCCCAGGACCAAAAGAGAGTGACTGGCCCAAGGGCACCCAGATAACTTTGTGCCTAAGACAGAATTAGAAACCATGTGTCCCATGATTTCTAATTAGTTAGTGGTGAAAGCATTAGTGATGAAAGCATGGTGCTTTCATCAAACTGGCTCTCAAATTCTGAGGCCCTCTGAAATCCACAGCCTCACTAGTCATATCTCTGGCCTCTTTGCTGTTCCAGCTGTGGCTTCTTCTCCTTCTTTACACTGCTGCTCTTGCTAGTAACAGAATAACAGAGTAACAGAGTTGGAAAGGATCTTGGATGTTGGAAGGGACCTTGGATGTCTTCTAGACCAACCCACTACTCAAGCAGGAGCCCCTGTATTATTATAGAAAAATGTATCATTATAGACCAGTGATGGCAAACCTATGGCACGCGTGCCACAGGTGGCATGCGGAGCCATATCTGAGGGCACGCGAGGCGTTGCCCTATATCAGCTCCAGCGTACATGTGTGTGCTGGCCAGCTGATTTTTGGCCTTCTTTTCGGCCATTTTTCGCCATCCTCAGGGTTCAGGAAAGCCTCCTGAAGCCTGGAGACGGTGAAAAACGGCCCAACCGGAAGTTCGTTTCCAAACTTCTGGTTGGCCCATTTGGCCATTTTTCACTCTCCCCAGGCTTCAGGAGGCTTTCCTGAACCCTGGGGAGAGCGAAAAACAGACCAACGGGCCTACCAGAAGTCCGGAGGCTTCAGTGAGGCCTGCGCATATGCGCAGGGAGGGTGTGCGGGGGGATTGTGCACATGTGGGAGGGCAGCACACATGCACACGGGGGAGGGCATTGCATTATGGGTGTGGGCACACGCGCACACATTATCTCGCACACGCGCACCCTTTCAGCACCCGAGCAAAAAAAGGTTCTCCATCACTGTTATAGACAATGGCTGTCCAGTCTCTTCTTAAAAGCTTCCAATGATGGAGAACCTACAACTTCTGAAGGCAAGCTGTTCCACTGGTCAATTGTTCTTACTGTCAGGAAATTTCTCCTTAGTTCTAGGTCACTTCTCTCCTTAGCTAGTTTCCCTCCATTGCTTCTTGTTTTGCCCTCTGGTACTTTGGAAAATAGGTTGACCCTCTCTTCTTTGTGGCAGTCCCTCAAATATTGAAACACTGTTATCATGTTACCCCTAATCCTTCTTTTGAATAGACTAAAGGTAAAGATTCTCCCGCACATACATGTTAGTCGTTTCCGGCTCTAGGGGTGGTGCTCATCTCCGGTTCTAAGCCGAAGACATCTCCATGGTCATGTGGCTGGCATGACTCAACGCCAAAGGTGCACGGAGCGCTGTTACCTTCCCACCAAAGTGGTCTCTATTTTTCTACTTGCATTTTGCATGTGCTTTCAAACTGCTAGGTTGTCAGAAGCTGGGACAAGTAACGGGAGCTCACTCCATTACGCGGCGCTAGGGATTCGAACCGCTGAACTGCTGACCTTCTGATCGACAAGCTCAGTGTCTTAGCCACTGAGCCACTACATCCCTAGACACACTCAATTCCAGCAACCATTCTTCAGATGTTTTAGTCTTCAGCCCTCTAATCATCTTCAGTCTTCAGAATCAAGTGCACTTGGGGGAAAAAATCTCTTGCTTGCTGCTGGTGGGCACACTTTGATTTGAGGTTCTGATTGAGAAGATTCCTCATCTAGTCAATACCCTAACTAATAAAATTATGATGAAATTGCCATCTAATTTATACTGTATTTATACATTTATAAACTTTTATCAAAATTCTGTTGAAGATGTAAAATATTTCTTTTAAAGGTGTAGTTGTTCTTTTAAAGGTGTAGTAGGTATAAAAGTTACTCTTTTTGTTACTGTTGTGAGTTGCTTAATAAATACACAACATTGAGGTCTGGCTAGTTCTTTTGGTCATTTTAGTTAGCCTTTGTAGCCATAGGTAGGTATGTAGGAAGATGATATAGACTAGAGAGATGATAGATAGACGGATGGATGGATGGATGGATGGATAGAAAGATAGATAGATAGATAGATAGATAGATAGATAGATAGATAGATAGATAGATAGATAGATAGATAGATAGATAGATAGATAGATAGATAGATAGATAGATAGAGATAGATGATAGCTAGCTAGCTAGCTAGATGATTGATAGATGGATGATAGACAGCTAGAGATAGCGATAATACTGTAGGTGGACACAACAAATGATGTGTGTGAGAGAGAGAAAGAGAGAGAGGGAGGGAGAAAGAGAGAGGCAGAAGGAGTGGGAGAGAGAGAAAGAGATGATATAGACAGAAGTCCATAAAATTGAGGCATTTTATTTTAAAATGCAGACCAATGAAATAGCAACCAAACACAGCCTAGAAAAAACCTGGTTTAATTTATTTCATCTAAAAATTGGTCCAAAGAAAATTATCCCTGTCTATAAATTTTTTTAGTCCTACAGCAACTTTCTGCTCCTTCATATATTTGTATCAAATTTAAATAGACTATTCTCAAAAAATAACATGTTCCCCCCTTCTGAAGCATAGTCTCAAAAGTGTGTGTGGTGTGGGTGTGCATGTGCATAAATGCCAGTTCAAATAGGCATTTAACAAATCCATTGAAGTTAAAAAAAGATGTCACAGAAGAATACATATCAGTAGGAATGCTATTTTTTTTATTAAAAAAAATCCAGGCCAATTCGTATATTACAAATTTCATTATAGCCAATTCTATTATAAAATCCATTCGCTCAGTATAGCCAATAATTGGAAAATGAAAAGCCAACTGGATTTAATAATTCATTCAGTGGGCCCTTAAGATACTTGCATTTGCCTCAATGTAATATAGCAATTACAGAAGAGATACAATAAGAGACCATTTTAAATGTCTGTGCCTAAGGAGTTTTCTGAAATATGTTATTTTTAAGCTCTGCGCATTTGATACACTCCCATATGAAAATAAAATAATTTGCTAATGACTCAGAGGTGATCCTCTCTTAAAGGCACCCCTTCATTTATCCAAGTCACTATGCTTATAGAGTATTTCAGC
The DNA here is from genome assembly GCA_023053685.1 of Diadophis punctatus similis. NCBI lineage: Eukaryota > Metazoa > Chordata > Lepidosauria > Squamata > Dipsadidae > Diadophis > Diadophis punctatus. The sequence goes on from JALIGW010000017.1 coordinate 6,621,898, forward strand.
ATTCTGCTAAACTTAGAAACAGATGGCACATAAAAAAAGAGGTTAAGAAACTCACTTTGGTCATTTTGCATCATTGTAAAGAATTTAAAGTTAAACAGGGGTTAAGAAAGACAGATCTTTGCACCATTATAAACATTTTAAAGGAGAGCAATGGACTTAGCTTAAATTCTGGATTATAAATTCTTCTTTGCCAGAAATTTAGCAAGCCATTAATGGCAGATCTGGAGAATTCTGCAGAGATGCTCCATCAGTCTACTTCAGAGGTCTTCAAACTTGGCAACTTTAAGACTTGTGGACTTCAATTCCCAGAATTCTGGGAGTTGAAGTCCACAAGTCTTAGAGTTGCCAAGTTTGGGGACCCCTGGTCTACTTGCTTCTCTGATCAGAAAGAGCTGTTAAAAGTTCCCTTTTAAGACACCTTTTTTTTTCCTGCAAATGCAGTTGAACAATTTTTTCTCACCCTTCCCTGCACCAAGAAGTGATGAGTTTCATTTCCACTGCTGCTTTGCTTATTGTGTATTCTTTAAAAACAACAACAAGAATACTAAAAGCTATGCTATGGATTAGAAAGCCTTTGAAATGAAGCATGCAGACAGCAGAAAGTTATATATGTTTATGTATGCTTTTGACTCTGAACAAATATTTTACATGGAACTGAAATTATTGGCGCAAATGCAAATGCCCAAGGAAAAATAATAATGAGAAGAAAGCCGTAAACACAGTGGGAATATTGAAAATGGATAAGGATGGAGGTATAGATAATAGCATTTGTTTGTATTTTGTATTTGTATTTGTTTATTTGTCAAGCATATATGATTATAAGCAAAGTATAAACAGTAAAACATGATTGAATATATATGTAATAGTACATGCATGAATAAGAGTAAAAGAGGTATGAATATATGGGTACATTAGGACAGGAACGGTAGGCATGATTGTGCGCTTATGCACGCCCCTTACCGACCTCTTAGGAATGGGGTGAGGTCGATGGTAGATAATCCGAGGTTGAAGTTTTTGGGGTTAGGGGAAGAAACTACTGAGTCAGGTAAAGTGTTCCAGGCATTAACCACTCTGTTGTTGAAGTCGAATTTTTTGCAATCAAGTTTGGAGCGGTTTACATTAAGTTTGTATCTATTGTGAGCTTGTATATTATTGCGGTTGAAGCTGAAGTAGTCGTTAACAGGTAGGACATTGTGGCAGATAATTTTGTGAGCTATACTTAGGTCAGATAGAAGGCGGCGTAGTTCTAAATTTTCGACTGATATGTCGAAAATAATGCTTAGAGGTTCTGATAGGACAATGGAAAGTTTTTTTAAGAAATAAGCACAAAATCCATCTGGTCCTATGGATAGGGATGGTTTTAGGTTGTGTAAAGCATTTCTAACATTGTCTTCTGTAAAGTCAGTTTGTATTAGATCATTGTAATTGTTTGTGGTTCATTTGGGGAATATAGGACATGAGTTGTTGCTGTTTATGAAGACTGAGCTGAAGAATGTGTTGAAGAGGTTGGCTTTGTCAGATTCATCATTACAGTCTTTATTGTTGGGGCCTTTAAAGGGTGGGATAGTTCTCATCACTTTGAGTTTGTTGTTTACGAACTTGTAGACTGCTCGGTTGGAATTTGTGCGCAGGAGGTTTTCCTCTTGATTGTTATGATAATTTGTGCATTCAATCTTTATTTGTTTGCGTATGTTTTTGTATCGGCTTTTGTAGTTGGTTATGTGGCCCGTTTTGTTTTTATGCCAGAGATTTTTTTTAAAACTTAGAGCTTCCTTATTGTTGTGGGTAGTTTGTTCTTCCTGTTTATGGGAATGATTAGTGGTACGTATAGTTTTATGACTCTTTGGACTTGACGTAAGAAAATGTTGTAGTGGTCTTCAGCAGTGTTGCAGTCCGTGAATAGGGTCTGCCAATCAAGAGAAGAGAGGTCAGTGTTTATGAGATCAAAGTTGGCTTTTTTGAAATTGTAACTGGGAATCTTGTCATATGGTTGATTTTTGTAAGGGTGTATATTGAGATTGAAGTCAATCATACTGTGATCACTGTTGGAGAAGGGTTCTTTTGTTTGTAATCCATAAATTGAGTTTGGACTGTTACAGAAGATGAGATCAAGGCAGTTATTGAGTCTAGTGTTGTTGGATACTAGTTGATGCAGCCCCAGATTGGTTACAGCATTGTACAGGGTTGAGTGTATAGGTTCTGTGGAACATTCATTGAGGGACCATTTGATAAGAGGTAGATTTAGGTCGCCAAGAAAGATGAGAGGGTGTGGGCTGGAGGCTGCCCATGTTAGGAGTGAAGTTAACTTATTCGCATGTTCAATGTCGTAGTCTGGGGCTCTGTAGCATAGTAGAAATCGTAATGTGGTGTTTAAAGATAGTTCACAGAAGATAGTCTCGGGAAGAGCAAGATCATGTGTTACTTGGATGTTTTTGAGATTTAAGGACTTTTTGTAAAAGATGGCAACACCGCCTCCTCTACGGAGTTCATGATCAGATCGAAAAACATGATAGTTTCTTTCTACGATAATTGAGTCAGGGAGGGAAGAGTTTAGCCACGTTTTGCAGACAAATATGATGTCGAAATTGGTCGTATTTAATAGGAGGAGGAATTCAGGTATTTTATTTACAAGACTTCTTGCATTAAGTAGCTTGCATTTAAGGTCTTTATTAGTTGGAGAGGTAGAAGGAGTGGTAGGTAGTTGGGTAGTTAATCAGTAGTAGAAGTGAGGTAGTTGAGGTTAAGGTAGTTAAGGTTAAGGTAATTAAGGTCCATAGTAGAGTTATTAGTATTGGCAGGTAGTGAGGAAGTTTGGTCAGTGGTAGTAGCGAGGTAGATAAGGTCATTAGTGGATGTAGAAGTTGCAGGTAGAGAGGTAGTTTGGGGCGTACATTTCTAGTTTTGAATGGTGGGAGGTTGGATGTTGGGACGTACGTTGGGAGATTTAGTTTTGATGCAGTCTGCATGGTAGTCTATATATAGGTCAGTTTCACCATTATCTTGTCACATTTTTAGTTCATGGCGGAGTTCACGGGAGTGGATTCTTTGTAGGAAGGATAGGTCTGGTCTGGATCGGAGTTTACTATATCGTTAGTGTCAGATTTGGTGATGGAGTTCATTGTGTGAATAAAATTGCGTCTACTGGTTTTGTTTTTACAGATGACTCTGCAGAATCGTGGGGCCACTGAGCCGTCTCTGTATTTGAGTTCTGGGCCATCTCTAGATATTTCAGTGATTTCATAAGGAGAGAACGATGTTTTATGAGAGTTGATGATGATGTTTCGAACTGTAGTGCTGTCATCAGTTTCACTGTTGTTTTCCAGTCCAAATAAAATTGAGTTTGGACGTTTCTGCTCATGTTCAATAGCATCTTTTATCATTAGGGAGATGTCATTAACTTGGTTGATATTATTCGTTGGTTTGATGCTATTGGGTTGCTGGTTTGTGGAAGTTCTTGAACAGTTTCTAAGAAGTTTCTGTATGTGAGAAACTTTATTACTATTTGCCTGTTTGGGAAAAAAATCCACAGGATTAAAGGGAATAGGCTGGAATAGTTGAATGGTTTTGTATGTATAGTATGTGAAATTGAGTCTTGCTTGTGGAATGAAATAAAAGCAGTTTTGATTGATTGATTGATTGGTTGGTTGGTTGATTATGTGCCAACAAGTTGTTTTTGACTCCTAGTGACCACATAGATTGATTTTCTTGATTGAATGACCTGGTCATTGAAGTCTTCCAACAATGCACTCATTGCCTCTGTAACTGAGTCCATTCACCTTACTGCTGGTTCTCCTCCTCTTCCTTTTCCTTCTGTTTCCTACCATTAAAGCCTTCACATAATGTGTGTAAAAGCAGGGGTGAAATCCAGCAAGTTCTGACAGGTTCTGAAGAACCGGTAGTGGAAATTTTGAGTAGTTTGGAGAACAGGCAAATACCACCTCTGGCTGGCCCCAGAGTGGGGTGGGAATGGAAATTTTGCAGTGTCATTCCCCTGCCACGCCCAAGCCATGCCCACCAAGCCATGCCCACAGAACCATTAGTAAAAAAATTGGATTTCACCACTGGTGTAAAGTAAGATAGTTCAAGACTGATCACTTGTACCTCTAGAAAGAACTCTGGATTAATTGATTTATTCCATGATCCATTTGTTTGTTTTCCTGGATTTCCATGTTAGTCTCTGGAGTTCTCTCCAATACCAAGAAAAGCTCAAAAGCATCAATACTCTTTCTATGCTGTTCCTTTAAAGCTTTCATCTCTATAGACTTTCATAAAGGTGATACCATGATTTGCACAATTCTGATGTTTGTAGGTATCAAAGCAGTGGATGATAGAAATAAATAATGCATCAGAACAGATGAAATGCTTAGCAAATGGTTCAACACTGAACAGCGAGACAGGCAATAATATGTGTTGGGTTCTGTTGCTTAATTATGAATAAATATATAGGGAGCATTTGTAGTGACATTTGTATGTGTCAATCACTAGTCAGGAACATAAATATATGTATACTTTAATATGGAGATAATGACATGAACTCTAATGATTTATAAAAATAAATGCACCGAAGCTCAAAGTAGTTGTGTTTGACAGGGAAAACTGAGTGAATAATTATGTCTGAGTTATGAAGAATTAGAACAAGTAAAGGAATTTCTGTACCTTGGTAGAATGCTTGGTAGAAAGTATAAACAAGTAAAAAAATGACTGAAGGATGTTGAAGTGATTTAGTCGTGATTTAGTTGAAGTGGTTTAGTTATGCAGAGAAATGTAATTTGAAAAGATCAGATTACAAAGGGAAAAACTGACTCATGTTTGAATGGACTTGGCAATAACTAGCATGTCTGAACCGTAGATATATGGATAGCCACTTGAGGGCAGCAATCAACTTTCCTGTATTTCTCTGCTGCCACCTAGTGGTCAGGAGAATCTCATCTACTGTAAATATTTATTTATTTATTTATTTGGCATTCTTATATGCCGCCCAACTCCCGGAGGACTCCGGGCGGCGTACAACAGCAAAAAATACAAGAAACCAATAATAAATATGCATTTAAAAACAAATATAAAAATTAAAACCGTAATATTAAAAGTATACAATAACCATTCAACAATCATACATACTTGGGGTGAGCTCAATGGATTATGCTCTACCCTCAGCCTGCAGGAAGAGCCATGTCTTAACAGCCTTGCGGAAGGCCAGCAGAGTGGGGATAGTTCGGGTCTCTGGGGGAAGTTGGTTCCAGAGCACGGGGCCGGCCACAGAGAAGGCTCTCCCCCTAGGGCCCGCCAGCCGGCATTGCTTGGCCGACGGGACCTGGAGGAGGCCAACTCTGTGGGCCCTAACCGGTCGAAAGGAAGTGTGAGGCAGAATGCGGTCCCGGAGATAACCTGGTCCTAAGCCATGAAGGGCTTTAAAGATGGTGATCAACACCTTGAATCGGACCCGGAGACCGATGGGCAACCAATGCAGCTGGCGGAGTACAGGTGTCACGTGGGTGTACCTTGGCACACCCACCACAGCATGCACAGCCGCATTTTGCACCAGCTGAAGTCTCCGGATACTCTTCAAGGGTAGCCCCATGTAGAGCGCGTTGCAGTAGTCCAGAGTATGAATGGCTATACTCAAAAGCCTATCCATTTTTATGTATTTATATTTATTTATTTGTCAAGCATGTATTAGATAACAGATATAGATATAAAAATGGTTATTAATACATGAAATGGATACAAATAAAAGGGGACATTAGGACAGGGACGGTAGGCATGTTGGTGCGCTTATGTACACCCCTTAAAGACCTCTTAGGAATGGGGTGAGATCAACAGTAGATAGTCTAAGGTTAAAATTTTGGTGGTTTGGGGAAGAAACCACAGAGTCAGGTAGTGCATTCCAGGCATTGACCACTCTGTTGCTGAAGTCGTATTTCCTGCAATCTCCCTGACTTATCCTCAGTAATGCTAAAAGACAGATTTAATCAAATCCCAAAGTCTCAAAAGTGATAACCATTTGTGACTGGATAATAAGACCTATACAGCATGGGGTATTTTAATATATTGTGAATTTTATTCTGGCTTGAGACCAAGGCTGCTTTGACCTTTAATAAAAAAAATTCCTTGTTTTTATGATGGGTTTTACATAACTTATCTTCTAAGACAGAAGACCTAAGGCTACCAGTATAGTCACAAAATTTTGCATGCTAAGAATAAAAGTATAATAAGCTCACTGTTCTGCCAGAGAAATAATTAATACATACAAACAGAGAGAATTGGGTGTATGTAAGTAAGTGATCATAGTATTTGTTGACTGCATGTAATGGTTGTTTATTTAAATTCTAGTCTAAGACTGTAATAACATTTAAATAATAATAATTTTATTAAGTTTTATAAATGAAGATAATAAAAATTAATATAAATTACAAAATATGCAAACAGAAAAAATACAAAAGAAATAAAAAGGGATGCTAAATTGAAAAAGAAGGAAAAGGGGAATGAGAAAGAAAAACAACAAGTAGCTTCCTGTTTCATCCCATCAGGTAAAAACATTTTAATAACTTATCACCATTGCTAAATAAAACATAATCTTTCTTCTCCCCATAACCCAGTGGTTCCCAACCTGTGGTACGTGTACCACTAGTGGTACGCGAGGGCCTTCCAGGTGGTACGAGAACACTTTCGGGGTCATGAACGATTTTTAGTTAGTTATTTTTTACTTCACAAAAATGTTTACTGCCTAACACAAGATAATCTGGCAATGATTTGCAACTGTTGCCACACGCCACCCACCTGGTCCCAGCGGCCCGAGAATCCAGTTGCTGGATGCGCGGGGCCAAAAAAGGAACGGTACAATTATGGAAATAAAGTGATATCTGATCGAATTTAGTTTCTCTGGAACCAGGTGGTACGTGGCGACTGTACGGGACCTCCAAGTGGTACTCGATCACAAAAAGGTTGGGAACCACTGCCATAACCCATAAGGAAAACAAAGCCCAAATGCATCAATCAATCAATCTTTGTCAGCAAAAATCCATTAAGGGCAACTAGATGTAATTATTTTCTTCTTTTAACCCCAGTTGAATAAGCCGATCTTATAAATCTTCCCTGATTTTATTAAAATTATTCTTTCACCTCTTCAAAAAAAAGTCCCAGAAGTAGTTTGCTACTTATCTGTGTTTCAAAGTGAAAATCCTTGGGAACTTTAGCAAATATTCTTTTTTTTCCCTCAATAAAAATGTATTCTTTTGTTTGTCACTTCTAAAAAAAGTCTTTCCAAACCTTAGACGAACTCTTTCAAATATCCAGAAAGGGGGGGGGGGGGATATCCAAATCAATTTCTTGGTTTAATATCTATTTATGTCCTTAAGGGAACCAGTCATCCATCAAATCCATTTATCTAACATTTAAATCCTTCTTATATTAATTTCATAGACATCTATTGCAGCTTGTTCTTGTTTTATAACTTCATTAGAACCTGTTCTGTCAATTTTATCAATCACTAGCTGATAACCTGGCGTTGCCCGGGTATTTATTTATCCCAATCCTGTATTGGGGGAAAAGAAGCACCGACGTCGAAGCCTTTGTCTGACAGGGAGCCATTGAGAGGGGAATTTCTTCCCCCTACTCCCATGCCCATCATCCCTGCCCTCTCCCTTCCCCCTCCCATGTGCTCCTCTTTCCTGCCCTTTCTACGATCCTGGCACCAAATCCACCAGGGGTGCCTTCTGCCAAGAGAATGAAACATCAGGAGCTTCCCCATTGATCGCTGGAGGGCGAATGTCATAGCTGGCTTTCCAAAGGAAACTGCGAAGGAAGTGACATCACAAACAATTGCCGCACTAGGACGCAGCACTTGCTCTTCTTCAGGCGTTCGAGCTGTCAGGGTTCCAAATAGCATTCAAAACTAAATCAGAGTCCGAGGCAAAGTATTCCTCAAAGTTCCAATTTATTAACAGAGCCATGTTGGCACATCTGGGAGAAACCCGAATCAGAAGTCCCAGGGGTTTCTCCACCCAGTTGAAAGTTCAAGCCCTTGTCCAAACACCCCTAAATCCATCACATTGACCAATCTTCATCTGCCAACTTGGCAGAAACTCCCATCTCCTTCTGTGCAGGTGCAGGAGTGCAAAGACAAAGGATGACCTTGACAATCTAGAAGGAATTATGTTATGGCTACATGCAGACATCTGTCATGCAATTACCCCTCCCAAATTCCCACAGCTAAGAATACAATTTAAAATAGCATAAAGTGTGGCAGGCCAAAGACCCCAACTAAAATGGCTTCGGCCTGACACGAGCTTTATGCTGGAACAAACACACACACACACACACACACACACACACACACACACACACACACACACACACCAAGAAGTGCTAGGGGTGTCTTCTCCCCCCCCCCCAGTATTTGTTTCCAGAGGATAAGTCATCTGTGTACCAAGTTTGGTCAAAATTGTTCCAGGCGTTCCAGAGTTATGCTGGAACACAAACACACACACACACACACACACACACACACACACACACACACACATCCTTTTTTATATATAAAATCCATTCTGTCCACTTGACTGAAAGCTATTCAAAGGTTTGCACTAAGGATTTCTATTCAATTTTCAATATACACTGGCTCTAATTTCCAGCCTCCAATTTCTCCTTATCAGAAACCTCCCCCACCACCAAAACACAAAAACAATCTCAATTTTCCCATGAGAAAATATCATCTAAATAATTCAAAACTACAATTTCAAATCCCTTTGGGGTTTAATCTGCTATTAATTTTCCAGAATCCATATACTGTACTAAGCACTATTTTGCTACATAATTAAAAAAACCATATATTTTTAAAAGTTTTAAAACAATTTTACACCATCATTTTTAAGACGGTGGCAACTCAGCCAATTAATACAGTAAAAACCTTGCCTGTCTGAAATGTCTTAATCTTTCCAGTAGGCAAAATTAACAAAAGATGTGAAAAAGTGACATGAGATATAAGTCATATGATGTGATGATAGAACAGCGATGAGTGATATGATATAAAATATAAGGCTTGGTTAAGTTTAATGTCTATAAAAGCTGCTTTGTGTGTGTGAGCATGATGTAGTCCCAACGCTCAGCCACTCATAAGCCGACCATAAAAATGGAAGTTTTAACGGTCCACTCATGAGTAGCAGCTGTCCAGAGTCACATGGATGATCTTAAAGATCTCTCTTTTGTTCCGGTGAGATTACATGACTACACAGCTCAGATCTAGCATCTAGATCTAGCAATTCCCTTGTAAAAACAGTCTTGTTAGCCATCAAAAGCCAGCAAGCCATCAGCTCAGCATGGCGCTTATAGGAAGTGTGCCTGGCTACAATAAAATTTCACTGTTTTGATGCATTGCCATTTGTCTGTTACATATATATTGAAATATATTTTAAAAATTGTTAAATTTATATTCCTCCTTTCTTTTAGATCAGGGGTGTCAAATTCAAGGCCCGGGGGCCAGATTTGGCCCACGGGGTGCTTAGATCTGGCCCGCGGGGCCACCCTGGAAACAGCAAAGGACTGGCCCACGGTGCCTCTGCCAACAAAGCAGGCGACCCTCCCGAGCTCCGTTTTCACTGGGAGAGTGCTTGGGCAACCACAGGCGCCCCCAACACAAGTGATGTCGAGCTGGCCACACCCACCCTGGCCATGGCCCCTTGGCCCCCCAAGGTCAAACACAACCCCTTGGCCTCCCAAGGTCAAACACAACTCTGACCGGCCCACGGTGTCTCTGTCAACAAAGTAGGCGACTCTCCCGAGCTCCATTTTCACTGGGAGAGTGCTTGGGCAACCACAGGTGCCCCCAACACAAGTGATGTCGAGCTGGCCACACCCACCCTGGCCATGGCCCCCTTGGCCCCCCAAAGTCAAACTCAACCCAAACACAATGAAATTGAGTTTGACACCCCTGTTTTAGATGATATTTTGTATTACTTCTCCATTTTTTCTTCACAACAACTTATCAAGCAACCTGGCTGAATGAATGACTGATGTAAAGTCACTGTGTGTACTTCTGTGGCCGAGGATGATTTGATGCTGTCTCTCCTTGATGCAAGTCCAACCTTACCACAAAACTAGGCTGCCTTTCTTAAAAAATGTTTCCAGAAGAACATGAAAACGCATCAGCTCATTGTTAGAAAGCGTCTCCAGCTTGTCAAGTTAAACAAATGAAAATCCTATGTTAACATAAAAAGCACTCGCAAATCTTTAGGGTTTTTCAATCAAATAAAAGCAAACGTTAAGGAGTATAAAGTGCAACACAATTGCATTCTTCAAAGATCTGAAGGGCTGTCATGCAGAAAATTGAGCAAAGTTGTTTTGGGTCGCTCCAGAGCACACAACTGGAATCAGTAGGTGGAAATTGCAAGGAAGCAAGTTTCAGTTTATGAGAATTTCTCTATTGCAAGAAGTGCTCGACATGAAGACAGGTCCAGCGACATATTAAAATAGTGGCTGTTGAACAGCCAGTTTTGAGTGATATTGCAGCACTGATCACCTCTGCACTCCTGTTTTAAGGTCTCTTCCAATTCCATTTCTATATGAGGAAAAATGCCAATAATCTTGGTTTTTTTAAAATGAAACAAAACAAATCACAATACTTCATCCTTAAGATCTAAAACATTTGCACATTTTTTGGGGTTTGGTTTTCAGAAATGGTTAGAAAAATAGGTGTCTTTTCTCAGTGACCAAGAAGGAAATCATGAAGAACATCAAATGTTGCCTCTCTTGAATTCTTGCTGATTTTTCCGTTCATGTAATCTAAGTCCTCCTAGAATACATCCAAGGCAGAGGTGGGTTTCAGCAGGTTCTGACCAGTTCTGGAGAACCGGTAGCAGAACCAGTAAACCTGCCCCCATCTATTCTCTGTCTCCCGAGTCCCAGCTGATCGGGAGGAAATGGAGATTTTGCAGTAACCTTCCCCTGCCATGTCCACCAAGCCACGCCATGTCCACCAAGCCACACCCACAGAACCGGTAGTAAAAAATTTGAAACCCACCACTGATCCAAGGTCTCTTCCAATTCTATTCTTCTATGTTCTAGGTCTGAAAATTTTAGCTTTTGTCACACAATTATATTTATATAAATCCAATACTTTCTTCCAAATCTAAGGGGAGACAATTGTAAAAACATGTTTTAAAGAAGTGTTACCCTTATTTACATCTCCAATAAAATGGTGTTTTTGTTGACAGACCTTTTCTATATAAACATAATAGAGTCCAATACATTCTAAAGTTTTTATTGTAAAAGGCATTATTTGAGGTCCATCACACATTTTAAATACACATAAAATAAATACACATTTTAAATACACATAAAATAAATACACATTTTAAATACACATAAAATAAATAAATAAATAAAGAATGTTATTAAAATTATCATAATATAAAATGCAACTGGAAATAAAGATAGGAAAATCAGAAATGGGAATTTAAAGTGGGACGAAAG